>BSYR01000022.1:30185000-30785000 GCA_030270665.1 Hibiscus trionum | reverse complement strand
GGACCATTCTTTGTTTTTTCTCAACAACAACAAAAAAAAATGACAATGGTCTCTCTTTATTTCATTTAGAAAAAAACAATTTTTTTGAATATAACAAGGGTAACGATAAAAAACTGGATGATGTTTATTTTTGAAAATATAAATTTGAATTGTTTTGTTTATAAGAGGTATGCACATTGTCAAAAAATTAAAAATATCTATAAACATATAGTACTACATTGTAATTATCTTTAGATTATTCAAAAATTAAAGAGATCAACAACGAGGACAGGTGGAATGAAAATCATACTTTAGTATACGATAGTATCTTTGAAAGAAACAGAGAATGAATTCAAGAATAGAGAAATGATCACTGAATCAACTTTAACTATTATCAAGGATTACATCGAGTATTTATACAAAGAGTTCTGCAGGATAAAACGTCCTAACTGCCTAACTAACAGACTTTAACAAATCTTAAATAAGATCTTGATTTACAGTTTTACAAAGGCTTAACAGTTGTTGTACATTGTACATTGAATAGCTAACATGCTTCTTGTTTTCTTCTTCTTTGAAGACTTCTAATATGCTTCTATCCTTTTCAGAGATAACAAACCAACATTCTTCATGTCTTCTGTTGAAAGAAACTTAAACTTCTACTATATTAACATTCTGCAACCTCAACTCTTCTGGTAAAAAAATTTGAAGCTTCTGTCGTAGTCTGACAAAAAAGGAGGTGTGTAAGGGTTTTATAAGGACATCAGCTACTTGTTCAACAACTGGTACATAGTTGATTTGAAATTCTCCTCCCACAACTTTTTCTCGAACAAAACTCAAGTCTAGCACAACTTGTTTGAGCTTAGCATAGTGCACAGGATTAGCTGAATGAGCTATGACACTGATGTTATCACACCAGATAATTGGTGTTGTTGCTAAAGATATGCCTAGTTTAGATAATAAGGATTTTACCCACATTGCATCACACATGATGTTGGCTATTCCTCTGAACTCAGCCTCTGTAGATGACCTTGACACAACACTCTGGTTTTTTAAACTCCAAGATACTAGATTTTTTCTCAGAAAAAGACAGTGGCCTGATGTGGATCTTCTGTCATCAGAGTTAGCACCCCAGTCAGATTCAGAAAAGGTTGTTATAGTTGTTGATGCTTGATCAGTACTAAAGAAAAAGCCGTGATTCACAGTTCCTTTAAGATACTTAACAATCCTCCGAACAGATGCCCAATGTTTGTCAAGAGGAGCTTCCATAAATTGGCTCACTTTATTGACAGCAAACTGAATATCAGGCCTTGTGTTACAAATGTGTTGTAGAGTGCCAACAACTTGACGATATAATGTTGGATCTAGGCAAGGATCACCATCTGTTGAAGAAAGAGCTGGTGAAGTGACCATAGGTGAGGAAGAAGGTGCAGCATCTAACAAATTCATTTTTTCCAGCAGCTCAACCACATATTTCTTTTGACTAAGAACCACCCCTTGATTGACTTGTTGAATAGTCATACCAAGAAAAAAGTTAAGTTTGTCCAAATCTTTCAAAGAAAAACAGAGTTGATTTCCTTGATAATTGCATCAACTTCATTAGCATTATCTCATGTTGCAACAATATCATCAACGTACACCATAATATATACATTCCCACTGTTTGTGCTTCGAAAATAAAGAGATGAGTCAGCCAAAGAAGTTGTGAACTTAAGATTGGACACTAGAAATCCTCTGAACTTATCAAACCAGGCCCTAGGTGCCTGTTTAAGACCATAAAGAGACTTCTTTAGACGACAAACAAGCAATTTACCATCAGGATCCATTTGCTCAAACCCAGGTGGCTGATCCATGTATACCTCTATAGCCAAGTCTCCATTTAAAAAAAACGTTATCAATATCAATCTGTCTTAACACCATCCATTACTAAGGGCCAAACTTAAAACAACACGAACCGTGACAACTTTGACAACTGGACTAAAGGTTTCACTAAAATCAAAACCTGCTTGCCTTGAATATTTTTTTGCAACAAATCTTACTTTGTATCTAGATATACTACCATCTGAATTTCTCTTAATCTTAAATAACCATTTACATCATATGAGAATACGATCAGTAGGTAGGTGCACTAAATTCAATGTTCCTTTCTCAACAAGAGCACTGATTTCCTTTTCTACAGCAACTCTCCATTCTTCAAACTTTATGGATTGATGAACACTTTTTGGTTCAACTACTAGAGCCTCAATATAGAACACTTTTGGCTTAAATACTCCGGCCTTTGATCTGGTTACCATATGATGACCTTTGCTGCTGGAAGATGAACTACTTTGTGAGGAGGAATTAGAGGAAGAAGAACATGAAAATTCTGTTGTACCATCATTAATCACTGGAGACACAATGTTAGAAGCTGTGAAGTTTCCATGAGAAATTACAGGTGTTACACTAAGAACATCAAGAGGGATTGAAAGTATTGCACTAGGAACTTTAATAGCACTAGGAACAGCTGCATCACCATTAAGATCTGATGAACCAGCTGTTGCTGTATCATTGACTGCAACTGGTGTGTCACCACAACAAGCAACTCTAGTGGATACAACATCTCTTGTACTGGAACCTTCACTTGTACTATGCTCAAGAACAGGAAAACTGCCACTAGGTAGAGTAGACTTCTTAGACTTTGAACACACAAACTTAGCTGAAATCATATTGTCATGATCTTCTTGTAGAAAGGAAGTAGTGGCAGATTTTTTTTATAAATGGAAAGAAGTTCTCATTAAACTTCACATGCCGAGACACATATACACATCCATCTTCATTAAGGCACTTGTATCCTTGTTGATTGGAACAGTAACCTAAGAAAACACAGGGCTTGGACCTATACTCAAGTTTATGATTGTTATATGGTCTAGTTAAAGGAAAACATTGGCAGCCATATACGCGTAAGAAATTTAAATCAGGCTTTTTCCTAAAGATTTTCTTAAAAGGAGTGAGATCATTTAATACTTTAGAAGGTAGCCTATTAATTAAAAAAACAACAGTATAAAAGGAGTCAAACCAGTACTTAAAAGGAATAGATCCCTGAGCCATAAGGGTTAATTCAAGTTCAACAATATGACGATGTTTTCGTTCCACAATTCCATTTTGTTCAGAAATATAAGAACAAGAATGACGAAAGACAATGCATTGTTGACTAAAATATGACTCTAAAGGTTTAAACTCTAAGCTACAATCAGATTGAACAATCTTAAGTTTATAACCAAATTGTTTTTCAGCAAGAACATGAAACTTTTTCATAGCATCACAGGCATCAGACTTACGAGCTAAGAAGTAAATCCAAGTATACCTACTGTAGGCATCAACAATGCTTAAATAATAAGTGAAATTATTAGAAACCACATGAGTAGTCCCCAATAAATCAATTTGAACAAATTGCAATGGATGATCATAAGTAGATAAAGAAGTTGCAAATTTAAGCTTATGGCTTTTTTCTAATTGGCACGCATCACAGAAAAAAGAACCAGCTTTATTACAACTAACAGAAATGTTACATGATTTGAGAAACTTCACAAGATTCTCATTGAAAATATGACCTAACCTCTTATGCCACAATTCAAAAGGATTCTCAAGAGAAGAAACAGCACAAGCAATATGATCCTCACTTATACTATCCTTACTTATGCTAGAGCCATCAGACATACAAAACATATTATTCCTACTTTTAACAGAAAAAGAAGACTGTTCAGAAACATCGGTATGAATGTTTGACAAGCCTTGATCAGAGAAGAACTTGTATAACCCATCACTTTCTGACCCTCAAAGTATCAATTGTTGCGTTTCCAAATCTTTCACAACACAGAAACTAGGGTAAAATTCAATAGAGACATTATTGTCCTTAGTGAATTGAGAAACAAACATTAAGTTCTTCTTAACAGTAGGAACATGAAGAAGGTTATTCAAGAATAACGACCTAGTTATAAAATTTAAAGAAGCTTCCCCAACTTTAGATATAGGAATAGTCATACCATTAGCCACTGACACCTTACCCGTGTCATAATAAGGATAAGAATTAGAAACTATACCTGCATCTGGTGTGAGATGAGTGTTTGCACCTGAGTCTGGGTACCAAACCATATCATCATAGCCATTAAAATCATTAGAGACAATAGCTGCAGTATTTGACAGAGACCCATCCTGAACATAGACCTCATCACCAGCAACTTCTTCTGAAGTCTCATCGGCTATGAAACAATTGTTAACCAAAACATTAGACCCTTCGTCAAAGGATTGATCGAATCTGTGATAGCAGTGACTCGCCAAGTGCCCTAATTTTTTACAAATTTGACATTGAACTCGTGTTCGACCACCGTTAAAGAAACGACCTCCTCGTCCTCGATTAGAAACTGGCCCTCTGTAAACTGGTGCCTGATTTCGCCCTAGATTGGAAGAAAACCCTTGATCTCTCGAAAAACCCTGGTTCTGAAACGGAGCTCCTCCGAAACCACGTCTATAGGGTTAGTGGACCCATTGTTGTAGCCAAACCCTTGTGGGCCTTGTCGAAAACCAGACCCATTTGCTGGACCTTGGGCAAGATTGACCGAAAGATGTTGACCAAGAAAGTCTTGTTGTGTGGCCTCTGTATCCAAAAAAACGCTGCACACTCCATCGAGCTTATATGGTTGTTGACTCGATGTGATCATGGCCACCATCGGTTTATACTCCGGTGGCAACCCAGACAATATTGCTGAAATATGCATAGTTTCAATCAAAGGGTTTCCACAACCAGCCAGGCTATCACAGATGGCTTGTATTTGAGCCAAGTATTCACGCATAGTCTGATCTCTTTTGCGAAGGCTCTTCAACGAGCAATGAAGATGCATGATCTTTTTTGTGGAAGAGACCGAGAAAATTTGCTGAATCTTTTCCCAGATTTCAAACGCAGTCTTGCATTTTACCAATGTTGGCAAAATTGAAGAACTGGTTGAAGAAAGAAGCCACGAGCAAAGAGCATTGTCATGTTGTTTGTATACCAGAAACTCTTCATTTACAGCTTTGACACCTTCTTGAGAAAGAACGTACTGAAGGGAAATTTTGATAGTGCCATCAACATGGCTTGTTAAAACCAGGCTTTCAATGGTAAACGAAACTTGTTGCCTCCATAGAAGGTAATTGAAATCATCCAAACAGATGGAGATAATTTTGTTCTTAAATGGTTTTCCTGAGGCAGAAGCCCCTCCCAACTCTGATACCATTATAGTATCTTTGAAAGAAACAAATAATGAATTCATGAATAGAGAAATGATCACTGAATCAACTTAACTATTATTAAGAATTACATCGAGTATTTATACAAGGAGTTCTGAAGAATAAAACGTCCTAACTGTCTAACTAACAAACTTTAACAGATCTTGAATAAGATCTTGATTTACAGTTTTACAAAGGCTTAACAGTTGTTGTACATTGTACATTGAATAGCTAACAATATATATTTATACGTAGTGCTCGGGCTATTCGAATAGGTTATCTGATGTGTGGTCACTAGTTGTTTGTTTAGCCATGCTGGCAAAGACCAAGCCAGAAATAAGGGTTGGGCGCAAAATATAATGTTTAAAAGTGAGAGAAAATTTATAATTAATTTATTTTTTAAATATATATAAATAAAAAGAGAAAAAATTGGTGCTGGGAGCGCAATGTACCGGCTTGGTTCTTCTTGGTCATCCATTTTTTATGAACCTAGTTTTGAGTTATCTTCCAATAGTGTTCAATAATAATGTTGTATGGTGATATCAATGGAAAATAAATGTGTTTCTTTGAAGTAATTCAAATTCGAATAACATTATTTATAATTAGAGATGGCAATGGATTGAATTTAGATCAGACTTTATAAAGTCTAAGTCTAAATATAAGTTTGATTACATAAATTTAAGTCCGGTCTAATAAAATATCTAAAATTTAAGTTCAAATCTGAAAGTTCGAATCTAATTAATTTTTTCATTTTTTAAAGTAACAACTCAAACAAATATCTTTAAATAAAAAATAATTTTCATCAAACAAATATATTTAAACTAATAACACAAACAAATCTCAACAGATATTACAATCCAATATAAAACAAATTAATGTAATAACTCAAACTTCAACTAAAAAAAACTCAACAACAAATAAATCTTCTTTACATAAACTATTATTGTCTTACTAGTATACTAACATAACTACTTTTCAAATCACAATTATAAATTGTCTAATGAATATTGCAATCCAATATGAAACAAATTAAAAACTATAATCAAAATGTTAAACCTTCAACATTTGAAATAGAGAAAAAAAATTTAACCATCAAGCTTCTATTTTTGGTCGATACACATCATGGCGCAGCGGAAAAATTATCCGATGATAACCACTAGAGATCCATGTACGAAAAAGGTGAAGAATTACCTGTTTAAAATCTAGAATTATGAATTTGATGTACGAAAAAGGTGAAGAATTATCTGTTTAAAATCTAGAATTCTGAATTTGAAGAAGATAGATACCCAATCATGATTCCACGATGTTGATTCCTAAGCCGCAACGAAGACGCTCTAACACACACACATATATATACAATCTCAATTCAACTTAATTAGGATTTCAATATTTATCTTTATTTTTTAAAATTTAAGGGTTTTAAATATTTTTATTCATATTCATATATGGATCGGACTTATATTGAATATGAATTTAGATCGGATCATGGCAATGTCCATATTTGATCCACCTCCAATTAGGACTCAGATCTTTTTTCAGATTCGAATTCTGACTTTTTTAATCGAATTTAAATCGAATATTTTTCTTCAGATCGAGTCGGATTCCGATCGACTTCGGATTATATTTTCATCCCTATTTATAATATTCAAGAGTTTTATTCAATATTAAAACATATTGTATATTATCAAGAGACAGTAAAATGCTCACTAATAATAATAATAAAGCCCAAGTTTATGATTTTTTTCATGGCTTTATAACCAGAAACAAATTAATAATCGGAACGAGTTTTTTAATAGAATAGTCGGGAACGAGTTAAATTTAATAAAAGCTATAAAAATATAATGGAATTTAAACCCAATGAATTTGAAGAAAAAAAGAAAAGAAAACAAAGTCACATGATACACAAGGTGCACGAAGGAGGTATAAAACAATCATTTTCTTAAAAAAATAAGTTCGAAAAAGAACAAAAGCAAATTCTGTTCTCCAAATAACACTTTAAAATTAAGAAGAAAAAGTATTGAAAAAGAATTGACGAGCTGAGTTTTTTTTAGTAAAAAAATCCTTCCTCGTGTTTTATGAATTTAAAAAGAAATATAATCCCAAACAATGAAATTAGAATTAGTCATTGTTAAATATAATTGAATTAATAATTTAAACATAATAAAATTTGATCAGAATAAAATATAAAGATAATTTAGCAAAAGAAAAATTCAAACCTAAATGCGTAAATAATTGGTACGTAAAAAGAATATCTAAAACGGATGGGAGTACACAAGTACAATACTTTAGTGTTTATCCCTTCAGGCTTCAGCTTATAATAAATATCGAAAAATGACTGAACCCCCCTACCCCAAAATAAAAACTGTGTACGGGCGGGACCCCCTCTTATTTGCGTTAGACGCAATATAGCTTTGCCTCCCCATTTTTTAAATTTAATAAATGACTTTCTTCAATAAAATATTTTTAATATGATTTTACGATAAAATTTATCTAATATTATAATCTCTATAAATAATGGTTCAAAAAAATCTCTAAAAAATATTAACACACGAATAAGACTATAAATGAGACGAGATATATTACGAGTTATTCGTCCGACTCGATTAAAATTCGATCAATATTCAACTCAAAAAGCTCTCGAGCTACTTAAAAATATAATATATTAAAAATTTTAAAACTAAAATGAACTATAATGTATATTGTTAAATAATAATAATAATAATAATAATAATATCTTTGTCATTAAAATTGTTACATGTTAGCATTTTTATAGTGATTTTTTTTATTTTAACTCATTTTAAATAATTAAATTTTATAATATATATTTAAAAACTATTTTATTGAATGTTTTTAAATATATACTTTTTTATATTTTTATTAATAATAAAATTTAAATAATAAGGAGTCAAATTGAAAAAATAACAAAAAATGTCAATATGCGACAGTTTTAGTGAGATATGAGTATTATTGTAATTATAATTATTAGTATGAATATGATTGTAAATAAAACGCGACAGATTACGAACTATTCGAGTCAGACTCAGTCAATACTAAAATTAATTGAAGTTTCTAATGAGTCAAGTTGAATTCAACACTACTTGAACTCGACTCCACTTATTTATACTCCTACAATTAAATTGTCCTAAATTCAAATATCATAAGAAAATAAATTATAATTTTAACACTGGTGAGGAACTTTTCCTCCAAATATGAAAACCCTGCTCTTATGGAAATCTGCACCGTATTATGTCATCATTTATGTGGGCCACCTAGGGATGTAAAAACAGGTCAACGGTTGGGTTTCAGGTCGGGCTCTGTCAGGTCGGGTCAAATCGGTTACAGGTCATTTCGGGTCATTTTTTGTTTTGACTCGATTCGGTTCGGGTTCGGGTTCATTTCGGGTCGGGTTCATTTCAGGTCGGGTTCATTTCGGGTCGGGTTCATTTCAGGTCGGGTTCATTTCAGGTCGGTTCATTTCAGGTCGGGTCAAAACGGTTAATTGACAGGCTGATTTCAGGTCAGTTTCGTTTCAGGTCGGGTTTATTTCAGGTCGGTTTCGTTTCAGGTCGGGTTCGTTTCAGGTCGGTTTCGTTTCAGGTCGGGTTCGTTTCAGGTCGGTTTCGTTTCAGGTCGGGTTCTTTTCAGGTCGGTTTTGTTTCAGGTCGGGTTCATTTCAGGTCGGTTTCGTTTCAGGTCGGGTTCATTTCAGGTCGGGTTCCTTCGGGTTTATGGTTTATTGTGTTATGTGTATTATATATATTGATGGATTATGATTTTTATTTTTACGGTTTAGGGTTTAGGGTTTAGGGTTAGGGGATTATGTATATGTGATATATATATATAGTTGGTACTATTAGATTTATTTTCAGGGTTTAGGGTTTAAGGTTTGGGGTTTGGGGTTTAGGGATCTTAAATTAATACAAACATACCTATATTAATTATATATATTGATGGATTATGGTTTTTAGGGTTTAGGGTTTAGGGTTTACTGATCTTAAATTAATACAAACATGCCTACATTAATTATATATATATATTGATGGATTATGATTTTTAGGGTTTAGGGTTTAGGGTTTAGTGTTTAGGGTTTACTGATCTTAAATTAATACAAACATGCCTACATTAATTATATATATATTGATGGATTATGGTTTTTAGGGTTTAGGGTTTAGGGGTTATGGTTTAGGGTTTAATGATCTTAAATTAAAACAAACATGCCTACATTAATTATATATATATATATATATATATTGATGGATTATGGGTTTTAGGGTTTAGGGTTTAAGGGTTTAGTGTTTAGGGTTTAGGAATCTTAAATTAATGCAAACATGCCTACATTAATTATATATATATATATTGATGGATTATGGTTTTTAGGGTTTAGGGTTTAGGGTTTAGGGTTTAATGATCTTAAATTAATACAAACATGCCTACATTAATTATATATATATATTGATGGATTATGGTTTTTAGGGTTTATGGTTTAGGGTTTAAGGGTTTAGTGTTTAGGGTTTAGTGATCTTAAATTAATACAAACATGCCTACATTAATTATATATATATTGATGGATTATGGTTTTTTAGGGTTTAAGGTTTAAGGTTTAGGGTTTAGGGTTTAAGGTTTACTGTTCATAAAATGATACGTACATACGTACATGTAATATATATATTGATGGATTAAAGGTTTTTGTTTTTAGCGTTTAGGTTTTAGCGTTTAGGTTTTGGGGTTTAGTGGTTAGGGTTTAGGGTTTATTATTATTATTATTATATACTTAAATACAATTATTATTATTATTATATATTTACTATGCTTATTATTATTATTATTATTATTATTAGTTATTATTATTATTATTATTATTACTATGATTAGTAATATTATTATTATTATTACTATTATTATTATTATTATTATATACTTAAATACAATTATTATTATTATTATATATTTACTATGCTTATTATTATTATTATTAGTTTTATGATTATTATTATTATTATTATTATTATTATTTGTAATTAAATGTATAGGGTTTAGGGTTTAGGACTAGGGACTATGGTTCATTTATTAAATATTAGGGTTTAGGGTTTAAACCCCTAATGTCTAATTCTAAACCCTAAGCATTAAACCCTAAAGCATAAGTAATTAACCCTAACCACTAAACCCTCGATCTAGGATTACGGACTATGAGCTATAGATTAAATATTAGGGTTTTATGGTTTAGAGGGTAGTGGTTATTGTTTAGGGTTTAGGGTTAGGGACTATGGTTCATTGATTAAATATTAGGGTTTAATGTTTAAACCCCTAATGTCTAATTCTAAACCCTAAGCATTAAACCCTAAAGCATGAGTAATTAACCCTAACCACTAAACCCTCGATCTAGGATTACAGACTATGAGCTATAGATTAAATATTATGGTTTTATGGTTTAGAGGGTAGTGGTTATTGTTTAGGGTTTAGGGTTAGGGACTATGGTTCATTGATTAAATATTAGGGTTTAAGGTTTAAACCCCTAATGTCTAATTCTAAACCCTAAGCATTAAACCCTAAAGCATGAGTAATTAACCATAACCACTAAACCCTCGATCTAGGATTACCCTAAACCTAAAGGCTTCATAAACACTAAACCCTAATACTCTAAACCTAAACATTTAACCTAAACCCTAAACCACAAATTAAGTTCCTAATGATTATTCCCGCCCAAATTTGGTAAACAATAGCCCAACAAACACAACTAAAGCTGAAAACTCATTTTTCCCGCTCAAATATGAGAGGTGGCGCTCATTCATTGGTCCGTAAGCTTTGCCACAAATTATGTTCTTCTTCTCCCCATTAGCTGGATCCAGTTGGCACACTGATGTCAGCTTTACATCATCTCAGTCAACTACTATAAATAGGAGAGAGAGTATTGTCAGATTTTAATGACCATATTAATAATATACCATAAATATTAATAATAAAATAAGTAAGTATTAAATAACAAGATAGAGAGAAAAAAGGTATTTTGGGAATTTTACCGGCCATGTGAATTGCCCGGGCACCGAACCGACATTGTTGTAGAGTCAGAATGTATAAAAAATAATTATTTAGCATTAATTTATTCCTATAATAAAAAATTTAAGTCATGTTATTTTAATTAAGAATATAGATTTAATTTAATAATTTTTACTCATTTAACTTAATTTTATTAAGTATAAAATTTTAAATTAATAATGGTTATTCATTCCACTTAAGTTAATTAAGTATAATAGTTTATCTTTGAAGTTATTTTAAAATAATAGTCAAGTTAATTAGAAATACAATTTATTAATACTTAAAATTATTATTAATTCAATTTATCTTTTAATTGAAGTTAAGTTAATTAATTTATTAATACTTGAAATTATTATTAATTTTAAAATTTTTCAATACTTGACATTATTTTTGGAAAGTGACCTCATGGATGACATCATATGGTCAGCTGGATCCAACTAATGGAGATAGAAAACCATGATCCAAGTGAAGGCTAAACGGGCCAGTTATGGACTGCCATGTGGTAGTTTTTGAGCGGGAAAATGAGGTTCATAGTGGTTTTTGTGTATGTTTAAGTTTGGTATATTAGAATGAGCGGGAAAATTTATAACAAAAGGGATTTGGGCTTTGTAAATGGACTTTCAGAGTTGAATGTATGTAATGGACCTTTATTATATGGACTTTATACTATAATATGGATTTATTATTTAAAAAAATATTCATTAAATATAACTTCTTTAAATGTCAGATAATTATCATTATTAGCAAATCAAATAATAGTATTAGTTCAGGTTAATATCAGTTCAGGTCAATATCAGTTCAGGTCAATAACAGTTCAGGTCAAGAACAGTTCAGGTCAAGAACAGTTCAGGTCAATAACAGTTCAGGTTCAAAACAGGTCGGGTTCAAAACAGGTCGGGTTCAAAACAGGTCGGGTTCATTTCAGGTCGGGTCCAAACAGGTCGGGTTAAATCGGTTATCTGGCAGGTTAGTCTCGGGTTCGGGTTCGTTTCGGTCGGGTGCAGGTCGGGTTCGGTTACTACAGTAACAGGTCAAATTCGGGTTCGGGTTCACTTCGGTCGGGTGCAGTTCGGGTTCGGTTTCTACAGTTACAGGTCAAATTCGGGTTCGGGTTCGTTTCGGTCGGGTGCAGGTCGGGTTCGGTCTTTGAATTCTCGGGTTAAACCAGGTTCTGACTCGATCGGATTTCAGGCAGGTTACCAGGTCGGGTCAGTTTTTCACACCCCTAGGGCCACCCTCTAACAACACCATTCAATATTCAATGTTCTACTCTAGTTTAGGGTGCAGAGCCTATTCGCCCATCTTTCAATTTTTTAAAAATATTGGTCTAATTCTTGTATTAGGTCCCTTTGTTATACTAAATTTTGAGATTTAAACTCGTATTTTAATCAGCATAATTTCTTTCTTTCCTTTTTATATATAATATTATTAGTACTTAGCAGTTATAGATTGATGAACAGTTAATTGTTGCTGTTAAAATGATGAGATAAACTAGTAGGTCTAAATACGATACAATGTTTAAGAAAAAAAAGACGAAGCCTTAAAGTTGTGAATAGACCAATTGAGTTGAAACGATTACCCCACAATACAATGTATTTATACAATATTCGATCCGAAATTATTCAATAAATTAGATATTGTTAATTATACTAAAAAAAATAGACATGACTCATTGAAAAAACTGATTTTTTATTAGTTCTTTTCTTTCAAAAAGTTAATAATTAAATTTAGACTCTTTCAGCTAAATGTTATTGCATTGAACCATTAAAACTTTATAATCTTATATTGTCTCTGTAGCTAATAAAAATAAATTTACATCACACAAAAGTTATTGTTGTTTTCTAAAATATATATATATATATATATATATATGATAACACTGTAAAAATAAAGATATAAATTTTAAATTAAAAGATTGAAATCTCAAAATGTAGTATTGTCAGTGGACTAAAGCGAGTATTAGACGTTTAAACTTTAAAGTTCCTTCCTCATCTAGTACAGGTAAAATCGTGAATGTGGTCCCAGGGTCAAGGAGATAAGATCAAGGGACTCCCATTAAAAAAAATAGGGTAAATTACGTAAATTTTTACTGAACTTTACTCTCAAAACTATTTTGGTTAAAAGTGTTCAAACTTTGGTTTTAACAGAATTAACCGACTAAACTGAAATTTTTTCAGTTAATTTTAAGTTTGGTCGGTTAATGGATAATAATCCTCCCCCAAATTTAGTTATCGGTTAATTCGGTTCGAAATCAGTTAATTAAATGAATTAACTGAAATTTTTTATATTTTATATATTATACGTATATATTATATTTATTTATTTTTTGTTATTGAACTTTTAAAAATTATAAAATGATCATTAAATTTTTTTGATATATTCTATAATGGCCATTAAACTTTATCAAATTAGAACAAAATGATCATTAAATTTATTGAATTATTAAACAATGATCATTAAAAATTTTAGTATTTATAATAATTTATAATGTGCAATGAATCAATGATCATTTTGTAATAGTTCAATAAGTTTAATGGTTGTTTTATAACTTCTGAAAGTCCAGTGTCTAAAAAGATCATTTTAACATAGTTTAGTGACCAATTGTGTAAGTTATCCAAAAAATTTATAATAAATTTTGGTTAATTCGACAATTGACCGAATTAACAGAACTTTTTTCGTTCGATTAAATTTTTTTGAAAAAATTTCGGTTCGATTATTGGTTAGTAGGAAAAATTTTCGGTTAATAGATTTTTAGTAGTTCGGTTCGGTCGATTAACCAAACTGACCGATTGAACACCCCTAATTTTGGTCACTAAAGTTTCAAAACGTTCAATTTACTCATTGAAGTTTAGACATTGACCATATTCTTGTCACCCACCCATTGATTTTTTGACGACATTCATTTACCGACGAACGAAAAAATTTCTTCAAGATTTGAACGGTGAAAAACTTCATCTGTATGAGAGAAGTAACATACTGAGAAATTAGCTCCATCCGGCGTTAGATGAGGGAGATCAACGAGATAGAAATTATAAGTTTTTTGGGTCAATTTGTGAACTTGGAGCACTTTTTGGCAAAGTGAATGAAGAAAGTTGGTACCGAACGACCACTATTTATGACTATTTGGGGTTTAAAAGTGATAAAAAAATATTCTATGTCAAATTTTTAGTGACGAAAAATGTTAAATGTTTAAACTTCAGTGACCATTAAATAATAATTAAAGTGATCAAATTGGGATAAAATAGTCGTTTAATGAATTTAATGGCCATTTAAAAAAATCGATTTCATTTAATCTAGTGACCATTTCGGTGTTTTATCCAAATATTTTTGAATTGATAATGCTACCCATTCGTGGAGAATGGGGTGGATAAATGAATTAAAAGAAGACAAAAACTATACTGTCAGCATCGGAACCGAAGCACACGCAAAACTGCAGTCTGCAAAAGTTTTGTCTGTCTACTGTCCCACAGTTATTTATACGTGCCCTCTTAACACGCCACGTCACTGTTTCAACTCCTCACTAGCCAGCTTGTCAAAACTCCACTTCACATTCGAAATCCAATCATCGCTCTCCACGTTGCCCCTCTTCTCCTATAAAAACACCTTCCACTCTCAAGCTCAAAATAAAGCTTCCATAACTAAAACAATGGCGGCTGCTATTTACAAGTTTGCTTCTCTTTTCCTCCTTTGTATCATCCCTTTCACCTTTTCCGAGCTCGTTCAAGAGCAGCCACTGGTGTTGAAGTACCACAATGGCCCCCTCCTGAAGGGCAATATCACCGTTAATCTCATCTGGTACGGCAAGTTTACCCCTACCCAACGCTCCATAATCGTTGATTTCATTCTCTCCTTGACCTCCCCAAAGCTCGAGCTTCCTTCGGCGTTTTCATGGTGGAAAACTACTGAGAAATACAAGAATGGTTCATCAACTTTAGCTGTGGGCAAGCAGGTGCTACTTGAAAACTACCCGCTCGGTAAAATCCTTAAGAACCCACACCTGCCGGCCTTGGCCGGGAAATTTAACGGCGTCAACAGTATAAGCGTTATCCTCACGGCGAAAGATGTCGCCGTCGAAGGCTTTTGCATGAGGTGCGGGACTCACGGGTCAACCCGAGTTGGTCGGGGTCCTGTTCGAGGTACCTTTATCTGGGTTGGGAACTCAGAGACTCAGTGTCCTGGTCAATGCGCTTGGCCGTTTCATCAGCCTATTTATGGTCCCCAAACGCCGCCTTTGGTTGCTCCCAACGGAGACGTTGGTGTTGACGGAATGATCATTAACTTGGCCACCCTTTTGGCTAACACCGTTACCAATCCGTTTAATAACGGGTATTTCCAGGGGCCGGCCAACGCGCCGTTGGAGGCGGTTTCGGCTTGCACGGGGATCTTCGGGTCGGGTTCTTACCCGGGATATGCGGGTAAACTATTGGTGGAGAAGAGTACCGGGGCGAGCTACAATGCGAACGGGGTAAACGGACGGAAATACTTGTTGCCGGCGATGTGGGATCCTCAGACATCGACGTGCAAGACGCTCGTTTGATCGGGACACGTGGCGGAAATCAGTTGCGACGGTAATTGATAAACGTGGCATGGATGTAGATATTTGAAGTGTTGTATGGGGGAAGTAGGGGGTAAGGTTTGTTGTTTCACGTGATGGGTGAATTCTAGTTTGGTACTGGCCAAGAAAAAGAATTCCGGTTTGGTGTAAAATGGAAAAGAAATTTAAAATATGTGAATGTGGGATAATAATAACGCTTAACTACAATATAAGTACCTAATTTTTTTATAATAAATGTTTAAAATATTTATTGACTAAAATAAGTATTTAAAGTTTAATTTTTTATTAAAATAAGTGCGTAAAATATTTTTTTGCTAAAATAAGTGTCTAAAGTCTTATTTTATAGTTAAGCCTAATAATAATGACAATAACAGAGATATTAAAGAAGTGGTCTAATTTTTGCGTTTTATATGGGTCAAATGTTTGAATTATAAATTTGTCACATTGATATTATAAAATAAAGAGTTTAATTAAAATCCTGATTTGCAATAAGCAGTTGCATGTAACAGAACAAATAAAAAAACACAAAATAAAAAGTAAAAAATTTTAAAATTGAACTCAGAGAATAGTTCTAGTAAAAAAAAATTGATGATTTCTTAAGATATTCAAATTCAAAAAGAAAATTATTGGTAAAGTGTAAGTGAATTTTATTAAAGATAAAATTTAAACAAATGTTAGATGATATTAAAAATACTTAATAAAATCTTAAAATCTTAAAAAATTGTCAAGATTTATCGAAAATTATATGGATAACATTTAAAAATAAACTAATATTTGTTCAAAAAAACTAATATATACATTAAAAATGGAACTAATACATGGAAAAACAGATTTATATCATTCATTGTTATATTGACAATATTAAAGGTTAACTGAAAAATAAACTTATGGTTTATATTTATTTATTTTTGCCAAAAAATATCTAATATTTCATTCTAGAGCGAATTATTAATATCTATATCATTGTTTAACATATGTATTGAATAACAAAGTTTTTTTTTTAAAAAAAAAAAGAAAAAAGAAAACGAAGCTTGTCGTTATAAAAAGAAATGTCACAAATTTAGACAAATTTCAGTTATACAAGACAAACATTAAACATTGTTGCTGATTGACTTAGGCTTCCTTTACATTGGGGGTAGCCAAGTAGCCAACAGCCGTTGAAGGCAAACGGGCGTTGAGAAAAACTGAAAAATTCATTTGTCACCAAACGCACATTTAGGTGCTAAAATTAGTGGGCAAACACTCGTTGAGGACTAAACCGATAGTCGTTAGACGAACTGTCGTGGGAGACGCTGACAACAACAACAACAACAAAAACAGGGCCTTAAACTACTAACCACACAAAATACAAATACAGATTTATTTATTTATAGGTGATTTTCCATGTTCATATCATTACTGGTCTTTCAAACAGAACTCCCATTCAAAATAGTTTCAGGAATCCTACATACTAACTATAGTCTTATATATCCGCATAGTCATAGATTAGCATCAAAAACCCATTCATCGCTCTTTTATCTCCAAGAAAGCCATCTAAATATACGATCAATGGGAGGCCAGAAGGTTGCGTGATGCAAGCCTTCGTTTTCTTAACCGCTCTGCGATAATGAAGGCGAGCTCTAGAGATTGAGAAGCATTGAGCCTCGGATCACAATGAGTGTGATAACGCGAACTCAGATCATTATAGGTTATAGTTCTTGAGCCTCCAACACACTCGGTCACATTCTGCCCCGTCATCTCTAAATGAATTCCTCCAGGATAGCTACCTTCTTGATCATGCACATCGAAGAATGCCCTCACTTCAGCCTACATAAACATAAATAAGGACTAAGAGTTGCAATCACAGGACTTGAGAAATATAGTTGGAGTTCAAACAATATAAGTCCAGTTAGAATATCAGTAGCCACGTGCCCTAAAAAGTCGTGCTTAAATCAATGGCTTCTTTAGTATCTCGGAAAAGGTTATTGTAGATATGTCGTAGAAAAGAAAAAAAATTAAGCAACCGTACCCTAATGGCGTCGAAGGAACGAGTTTTCAGTCCACAAGGAGCTTTAATGGTGTTCCCATGCATGGGGTCGCTAACCCAAGTTACGATCTGCCCAGCTCTGCGGACCGCCCTGATCAAATGAGGAAGTTTCACTCGCATATTTTCAGCTCCCATCCTTACGATGACTGTTATTCTGCCCGGCTTGTTCAGAGGATTTAGAATTCCAATGAGCCTAACTAGCTCACTAGGATCCATCTTATCACTAACCTGCAGCGCGATTCTATTATTAAAAATTTAAATTCTTTTGTATGGAAACTCGGTTACTAATTACCAACATTAACTGCTTTAAAAGAACTACCTAACGGTCAGTGGAAATTATTGGCCGAGTAAAAAGTTTAATGCACTTAGCTGAAGCATAAGTAAAGAAACATACCTTTATTCCAAGAGGATTAGCAACTCCCCTTAAAAATTCAACATGAGCACCATCAAGCTGGCGGGTTCGTTCCCCAACCCAAAGCATGTGCGCGGAGCAGTCATAGTAAAGGCCGGTGGTTGAATCCTCCCTAGTGAGTGCCTGCTCGTAAGGCAAGAGCAAGCACTCGTGAGAAGTCCAAAAATCCGTAGTTGTCATGATAGTATGGCCAACTGCGAGACCAGCAGCAGCCATGAACCCCATTGCCTCATCAACTCGGTGAGCCAGTTCACGATACCTTTTCAGACAAACCAAAAAGAACATTTCCAACATTAAAAATATCAGAGATCTCAATACAGATTAACCAGTACAATCCTACAGCAACAGCTTCAAGCAAATGGTTCCTAGATATTTGGGCAAAGCATTTTGCATCCCAGATAACAATGCAATATCAGATATAAAACAGACATGAACCCAAATAAAAAAGCCTTTCTACTCTACCGTTCTTACAATCCAAATGTTAAGAAGAATTAAAGAGAAAATTACCTCTTTTCCAAAAAAAGAAGAGAAATTTACCTATATCAAACATCACTCTGTCATGTATCAGACCTAATGCACAAAGTGAACTTCAATCGAGCTGCTTTATAGGAATGGGTTTGCGTCATTAATGTGAATGATTAGTTGATATGATATGATATCTACCTTGAGTTAGGTGGTGCCCTAGAACTTAAACCTCTGAATCTGATATTGGCTCGAGAATGAAGTGTAATTAACCATTCCACACAGCATTAGTAATGCAAGAGAAAACAATTAGTAAAGTAACTCATCTCAGTTTAATTCCAAGCCTTCCTGAACAGATAAGAATCTGATTTACATACCCTGGTGAAATATACCAACAGACGGTAATAGGAAATGATATCCATATGTTGGTCATAAAAGCATGCAACCAATTTGCCCGATCACATTAAGACAAATTATGATATTCTAATAGTTATTTGAAGACACCATAGATCATCTCTTTGAGCATGACTGTTGCAGACAAAATGGGATCATTCACTATACCTCTACAAATGATGTGTATAATAAATATTAGATTGTCCTAGACCGTGTACGACAAAACATCAATAATTGATTTAATAAACACATCATTTAGTTAAAATCTCAGAACTGTCAAATAGATAAACGGGGAAAGGCCAAAGAATTCATGATAAAGACCGAAACTTTTTGATGCATAAAACAAACAGTTCATTCAAGGCAAGCAAATATACCTGTCCCCCTGCTCACTGTGCTCGGTGAAGTCTAGATTCCATTGAGTGACTCTTTGCATGGCTGCATACCCTCCGGTAGCAAAAGCCCGCAAAAGGTTCAAAGTGGCCACTGATTGGCAATAGGCCCTGATCATCCTATGGGGATCTGGAACTCTTTCTTTCTCCTCGAAAGAATCACCGTTTATATTGTCACCTCTATAACTCGGAAGCTTCACCCCATCTTTCTCCTCGAATGGATCTGATCTTGGCTTGGCAAACTGACCTGCCATTCTTCCCACCTAAAGAATCATAACCACATACTGAAATACATTATCACACTGCCATTGCACATGATAATTAGCTTTATCCAATAGAAAGGCTAGTAATCTTAAAGAACTGAGTCCTGCAAATCGACAATAATTTATGCCCCGATCCCCATAATTCCCATAAGTCTAATTATATCACCACAAAAGTAACTAAGTGCCTAATTAAGTATTAACCATCAAGGAGACATAAGAAACTAAGTACATATATCTTTGATATGAGCAGCTAATTACCCAACAAAACAATCAAACTATGCAATTCTTGGCAGGAAAACCTATACAATTCAAGCTACCAATAAAAAAGAACAATCCCTAATGAAATGATGGGTTTTCCAATTGTAATACAACAATCTTAATTCCAACATAAGAAAAATGAAACGAAACAAGTAAAAAAAAAAAAAAAGGGGGGGGGGGGGGGGGAAGGCGATGGACCTTGATAATAGGCATTTGGCCACCGAACATAAGGACGACACCCATCTGGAGAAGGACCCTGAAAGTGTCACGAATGTTATTAGCATTGAACTCCTTGAAGCTCTCGGCACAGTCACCACCTTGTAGCAAGAAAGCATTGCCGAGTGCAGCTTGTCCCAGCTTCTCCTCGAGTTTCCTCGCCTCTCCGGCAAAGACGACCGGAGGGAACGTGGATAGCGTCTGGAGGACAGATTCGAGGTCGTTTTGATCAGGGTATTCGGGAAGCTGGAGAGCCTTTTTGGACATCCAGCTGTCGAGGCTCCATTTGGTGGGGATTGAAGGGGAGGTGGTGGAGGCCGCCGCCGCCGACTTTGATGGGTCGGTGGAGACGGCAGTGATGGGTTTGAGGCAGGGAGGAAGGAGAGGGCGGCGATGATGGTGGCGGGGGAGAAGAGGGGATTTGGAAGAGAGAAAGGAAGGGGATTGCAGAGCCATTTTGGAACTATTTTTGTCTGCTGAAACTGAATGGAATGAAGAAGAAGAAGAAGAAGAAGAAAACAATAAAATATGAATATAAAATATCTTAGAGAAAGTATAGTGTCAGAGATCAGGACGACATCTCTGTTTTTTGGCCTTTTGCAGTGAACAACTAAGATATTTATTTTGACTGAGTCACAACCCGATTTCGACTCGAAGGGTGAGTTCAGAGTTTGATTTATTCATGCTTAAATTCAGTTTTGAGTTCAGACTGTTTCAATTTGCTGTTAAATTGTTTAAATGCTCACTTAATATCAATTTGGTCACTCTTGATTTTCTTATATGATTTAAAAGTAAAAAAAAATAAATGAAAAATAAGTACTCAAAGTATACCTCTAAATTTTAGGTACTTAATTTTTTTTTTATAAAGACAGGTGCCCAAAGTTTTAACTGTTGCAATTTTAGGTGAATGATCGTTAAGAGGTGTTAAAAAAATTAACCAATAAAAGCACTAATTTTAGCTCAACTGGCACGACGTTCAACGTCTCCAACAATGACGTGTTGGGAAAAATGGCCATCTAGGTTCGGCGATAAAAGGGCGCGGCGACTGGCGGCGGAAGTGACGGTGATTTGGAGGTTTGGGTTTGAGATTTTTTAAGGAATTGGGGGATGTTTTGTAAAAATTACAATTTTTTGTATTTTATAATAAAAAATCAATTTTTTATAAAAAAATATTTTAAGTTTTAAATTTTAAAAATAAAATAAAATAAATGTGTCACATGTCACGCATAGATTGATTAACAATATTTTTTAGCACCTTTTAATGATCATGTACCTAAAATTGCAACATTGTAAACTTTAGGCACCTAAAATTATAACGTTGAAACTTTGAGTATCTATTTTTACAAAAAAAATACTTTAAGCACCTAAAGCTTAAAAGAGTGATACTTTAGGCACTTATATTTCATTTAAGCCAAAAAATAAGGGTAAACTGCACATGTTGTCTCTTTTGTTTTTGATATGTTCTGTTTTGGTCATAGGTTTTGAAAAGGTTAGATTTTAGTCATTTATATTATCGACGTCACTCGAACGTTAATTTTTGTTAGATTACTGATATGGCACGTTAGTAAAAATATTTTTTTAATTTAACCCGTGAACTTTTAAAGCTTTTTTGAGTAAAATACACACAAATGATAATTGTACTTTGTTTAAAAATTTAAAATGATAACTAAACTGTTAAAAGTTACAGAATGACAATTAAACTTTATATTTTATTACAAAACGTGTTGGGCTCGAATAACTTCCAAGAATAACGTCAAAAGAGGGTGAATAAGCTATCACACTAAGAATTTCTCAAATCCACTATATTTGCTTCCTTTTGAGGACAAAGAGATAACCTCACAATCTCACAAGGTTTATACCCCAAAACCTTGTCTACATCTCTCTCGAAGAAAATACAAATAAAGTAAACAAAAAAACCTCACAAGGCTGAATGTTTGCACAATAAAAACACTCACCCAAATTCTAACAATTGAGTAAATATAAGTTATAACAATTTAGCTCATAAGTGTGTTTTATAAAGAAATATAACAAAATTAAGTACACAATAATTTCTATATACAAAGAATGTTGTTGTTGCCTTTCTTGATATTCTATAGCTAGTTGAAGGTATTTTTTAACCCTCTAACGAGTTTATGATGATTAGTAGCCGTTGGGTTGTTTGGATCAGTTGAGGACTTAATTTTCAGCCATAAATGCACTTCTGGTGCAAAGAAATATAGAGCCATAAATCGACCCCTAGGTCGCATAAAAGGGTTGGATCGACATGGACGATATCGTTCCATCCCAGGTATATTGATATGTTTAGCAATTACTATAAATAAAGAAATATGGTAACATGTGTTATCATCCGAGATAGATTAAATTATTTTTATATTAAAATTAGGACTAATTTGATTGTATGTGTAAATATAGATGATTAAAGATATAATTATACAAATTGTTTTTAGTTCGATGGTCAAAATATGAATGAAATAATAACTTAACGACTATCTAGGTAATTTATACTTTCTTTTACCATGCTAAATCTGCATGTCGTCAGTTGTCTAATAGCATTTAACACATGAGTGATCAAATATTTAAAAAAACAAAAACGTAAATGACCACAACATAATTTTTTTCAAATTGATAAGAAAAAGTGTAACCCCCTCGTCCCGGTCTGGCCGGATGACCGGTCCAAGTGGGCCACACGGGGAAAACCGAGCGAAAACCAATTAAGGTTTCCCCTCGGTTAGCAACCCTATTTTTTTTATCTTGTCTAGATGAGTATTAACTCTTAAGTGATCAAACAACGGAACGTAAAACATGAGACAAACATTCGAACCCCAGCCCATATTCAAATATTTCATTTTTAGGTAAAGGTTTCGAAAGCTTACCAAAAGGTTTCGAAACTTATACTGGCAGTAAGGTCTGGAATTCAAATTCCAGTTAAGGTTTCGAAACCTTACCCAAGGTTTCGAAACCTCTTGACCATGGTTTCGAAACCTTCCCAAAGGTTTCGAAACTTTGGCTGGCAGTAAGGTCTGTAAGTTCAGACCTCTGCAAAGGTTTCGAAACCTTACCCAAGGTTTCGAACCCCCTGGCCAATGGTTTCGAAACCTTACACAAGGTTTCGAAACCCCCTGTCCATGGTTTCGAAACCTTCCCTAAAGGTTTCGAAACCTTGGATGGCAGTAAGGTCTGGGATCCCAAATCACTGCAAAGGTTTCGAAACCTTACCAAGGTTTCGAAACCTTGATGCAGGGGATCACTTACTGCTCAAATTTAAAGACTTCCTAAGGCAAAAATAACACCAAAATCATATATACTCATGCTCAAAAGCTTACCAAAGGACCAAAGGCAAAAACTAACACACATAACACTTTCACATACTAACATTTAATCAAACATGTACAAGGCAACCTAAGCGTTTAAAACATGCCATCACACCCTAACGTTTATCATAGTTTCATGCTTTACAATCCAAAATATCCACATATCATTAAGTCATATAAAGCTCATACAACAACTTTTGCCACATTGCTAACTAATACAAAATCACCACCGTACTTGAGCTACAAAACTTGGAAGCCCTTCTTGCCTTGCTCCGAGCTAACGCCACGCTAATGATCTGCATTGTTGAACATTGAGAGCGTAAGCTATAAGCTTAGTGAGGGTGCTCTAAAACGAAAAACAACAACAATGCAGGGTTCAAGCATGTAATCCCTAAACCTCATATCGAACATGCATAGGCAACCTCACAAGTAGTCCTAGCTAGTTTATCAAGTGGCATAATATGGCATATTACCTCATACTAAGCATCAAGCATCAATATCAATAATCATGTATCAACACCATATATCACAATATATGTACAAGTTAATTGGCCACTTTGAATTACCCCGATTGTGCGGATTTAAAACTCAACAACACTTTACCTCGGTGGGATTACACTCATCACCGGCCTTGCATGGACGGGATTCCACTCATCGCCACATGCCCTACGGATGGGATTCCACTCATCATCACGTAGAAATAAATAAAAGCTTCCGGTGGAATATTACATCACCGTACTCCTCTTTGGTGCCTTAACGCCACCAAGGCCACGTACGTTTTGACTCAATTTGTGTGCACACTAATCCTAATGATCGATCATTTACAACCGGTAATTATTTAGTGCCAATTATCATTTACCACATCACATTTTCCATCAATAATAACTCATGCTCATCACACATATATATACACCTCATGAATATACATGTACCAAACAATCAAGATCACAAGAGCATAGTTAAGTAAGCACAATAGCATATATGGTATTAACAGCTAACTAACAACTCGAATTAACTAAAAGTGGCCTACCAAGCACACTTTACACAAGCACACTACACATACTCGAACCAAACTTTAAGACAAGTTTGAAACCACTCACCGCCCTTCCTTAGCCAATCGAGACAATCCTCCTACGAACTCGGATTCGGTTCCAAAGCTCCTTCAACGTTTCCTCCTGCTTCTAGCCAAACAAAACACACTTATTACACCACCATTCAATGCTAAAACTCAACTATTAACTCACTTCACAAACATAAGCTATTTTCTACAAATTCTCAATCCACAAATCATCCAAAAACTCAATTTTCGTACTCCCCAAACACCTTGCTGAAAACTCCACTTCCAAACACCCAAATGACCTCTAAAACATCCCAAATCACCCTCATATCATACCCTAACCATCAGCCCTTAGTTTTCAACATAAACTCCACCAAAAACCAAGTTTCAACATCTTAAAATTTACCCTATGAACATAATACGAATTTTCATCCAAATTCAACCAAATTGACATATAATGTGTATTTCATCATGATTAAGCAAAATCCCAACTCAAATCATTAAAACAATTTGGAAAACCACCTAAAATCCAAACTTTGACATAAAACCATAATTTTTCAAAATCCTATATCTTTGAATTTTAAGACCATAGATAGATAGAGAACAAGGAGGAGAGTCGGAAAACATAATTTACCTTTCAAAACGGTATTGAAATCGAGTAGTATGATCAATCGAATAGTGATAAGCTTGAGAGGTTTTTGAGAATGGTTTTAACGTTGGATAAGGAAGAAATGAGGAGGAAGAAGATAACTTTGAATTTATAAAGTTATCTTACTTTATTTAAAAGTTTTGGGTAAAATCGCAACATAGGTCCCTCCCCTCTTATTAAAGCTCAATTACACCACAACTTAAATTGAATTGATTCTAATTAAATTTTATTGACTCGACTATAAACCCGGTTAACTCCTAGGCCCAAAACACGGGTGTTACAACTCTCTCCCACTTAAGGAATTTCGTCCCCGAAATTACCTGGTGGAAACAAATACGGAAACTGCTTAATCATATCCGCTTTCCTCTCCCACGTGGCCTCTTCCACACCTCTATGTCTCCACAACACTTTGACCAACTCTATGGTCTTGCCACGCAACACCTTGCTATCAGAAGCAAGTATCTCAATGGGTTCTTCAGTATAAGACAAATCCGGATTCAATTCTATCTCCTCAACGGGCATCACATGAGAAGGATCCGATCTATATCTCCTAAGCATAGACACATGAAAGACATCATGGATCTTCTCTAACTCAGAAGGTAACCTCAAACGATAAGCTACAGGCCCAATCCGCTCAACTACCTCATACGGACCAATGAACCTCGGACTCAGCTTGCCCTTTCGGCCGAATCTCATTACCTTCTTCCACGGAGATTCCTTCAGAAACACTTTCTCACCCACTGAGTACTCTATCTCTTTCCTCTTCAAATCCGCATAAGACTTCTGACGATTGGAAGCTGCTTTCAAACGGTCGCAAATCAGCTTCACCTTGTCGGTAGTCCCCTTAAGCAAATCTGGCATAGGTAACAATCTCTGACCTGTTTCAGCCCAACAGATCGGAGTCCTACATCGTCTACCATACAAAGCCTCATAAGGTGCCATCTGAATACTAGACTGATAACTGTTGTTGTAAGCGAACTCAACCAACGGTAAGTGCTTCTCCCAAGAACCCTGGAAGTCAATCACACAACAAAGAAGCATATCCTCTAGAATCTGTATCACTCGCTCTGACTGCCCATCGGACTGCGGATGATAGGAAGTGCTGAAATGCAAACGGCTACCTAGAGCACTATGCAAGCAACCCCAGAATCTCGAAGTAAACCTAGGATCACTGTCTGAAACAATAGACTTCGGAACTCCGTGAAGTCTCACAATCTCACGGATGTACAAGTTTGCCAACTTGTCTAAGGAATCCGTAGTGTTCACTGCTAAGAAGTGAGCACACTTAGTGAACCTATCCACGATCACCCAAACTGAATTCTTCTTTGAAGGAGACAAGGGCAATCCCGACACAAAATCCATGGTGATCCTCTCCCATTTCCATTCCGGAATCTTCAAAGGTTGTAATAAACCCGAAGGAACCTGATGTTCTGCCTTCACTCTCTGACAAACCATACAACGGCTCACATACTCGGCTACATCTTTCTTCAAACCAACCCATAAGTAATCATTCTTCAAGTCACGATACATTTTGGTACTACCCGGATGCATATAAAAGGGACTCGAATGTGCTTCGCTTAGAATCTGACGTCTCAACTCAACATCTTCTGGTACAACAATTCTATCCCTAAAGCACAACAAGCCCTCACCACTGAAACTGTAATCGGTCGGTCTTTCTTCGGCTATGTCCTGGACATGAGGAATTAAACTATCATCTTGCAATTGCTTCTCTCTAATCAACTGTATCAAAGAAGGCTTCACTTGCAACTCGGTGATCAAACCACCATCATCGGACACACTCAATTTAGCAAACATAGCCCTCAACTCTACGGCCACTTTCCTACTCAAAGCATCGGCTACTACATTCGCTTTACCCGGATGGTACTCGATGGTCAAATCATAATCTTTTAGCAACTCAAGCCATCTTCTTTGTCTCAAGTTTAACTCTTTCTGTGTCATCAAGTACTTCAAGCTCTTGTGATCGGTGTAAACAATACACTTCTCACCATACAAGTAATGACGCCAAATCTTCAATGCAAACACAATTGCGGCTAGCTCGATATCATGAGTAGGATAGTTCTTCTCATGAACCTTCAATTGTCTAGAAGCATAAGAAACAACTCTTCTCTCTTGCATCAAAACACATCCTAAACCTACATAGGAAGCATCACTGTAAATCACAAACTCCTTACCCGAAACAGGTTGTACTAACACTGGGGCATTTGTCAAAGCTTCTTTTAATTTCTCAAAGGCCTTTTGTCTTGCCTCTGACCATTCAAACTTAACTCCTTTTTGCAACAGTTTAGTCAAAGGAGCAGCTACTCTAGAGAAACCATCAACAAATCTTCTATAGTAACTGGCTAATCCCAGGAAACTCCTAATCTCGGTCACGGACTTAGGCTGTTTCCACTCGACAATAGCCTCAATCTTCGATGGATCAACTCGGATACCTTCGGCCAAAACAACATGGCCAAGAAATACCACCTCTCGAATCCAGAACTCACATTTACTAAGCTTCGCATACAACTGATTGCTCAACAATCTCTGTAAAACAACCCTCAAGTGCTCGTCATGTTCTTCTTCCGTCTTCGAGTACACAAGTATGTCATCAATGAAAACAACTACAAAACAGTCTAGATAGTCTCTAAAAATTCTGTTCATCATGTCCATGAATGCTGCAGGTGCATTCGTGAGCCCAAATGGCATCACAAGAAACTCATAGTGACCATATCTAGTCCTAAAAGCTGTCTTCGGCACATCACATTCTTTCACCTTTAACTGGTAGTATCCGGATCTCAAATATATTTTCGAGAACACTGTAGCACCTTCTCAACTAATCAAACAAATCATCTATGCGAGGCAACGGATATTTGTTCTTCACAGTCAACTGATTCAACTGTCTATAGTCAATACACATACGCATACTACCATCTTTCTTTTTCACAAATAACACGGGAGCACCCCACGGAGAACTACTAGGCCTGATGAACCCACGGTCTAATAATTCTTGCAACTGGTTCTTCAATTCTTTCAACTCCTTTGGAGCCATACGATACGGAGCTATCGAAACTGGATTAGACCCTGAAACGGTCTCGATCACAAACTCAACATCCCTGTCAGGAGGTAAACCCGGCAACTCTTCAGGGAACACATCCGGAAAGTCACACACTGTTCTGATATCTTTCGGTCTAGCTTCACTCATATCCGGATTCATAACATAAGCTAAATAAGCCCCACATCCAGAGTCCATCAGCTTGTGAGCCTCTAAAGCTGACACCACATTAGACAAGAACTTAATGTTCTCGCCTACTACTACTACCTCGTAGTCATCAGAAAGTTTCAAAGAAATTCTGTTTGTTTCAAAATCCACACTAGCCCGATGCTCAACCAACCAATCCATACCCAGAATTATATCAAAACCATAGAAAGGAAGTTCCATCATATCAACTGGAAACACATAACCCTGAATCTTCAGTGAACATCTCCTATACATACGTCTAACCACAACTGTCTCACCAAAAGAACTAGTGACATGCATGCCTACATTTAAGATCTCAACAGGGATATCTAACTTCTGTGCATGCTCACTCAAAATGTAGGAATGCGTAGAACCCGAATCAACCAGAGAAAGCAAAGACATAGACCGTAACTCGAAATTACCTGCTATCACATCAGTGTCATTCCCGGCCTCTCTCTGAGCATAAACTCTCGCTGGTCCTCCCGCCTCTGGCTGCACTGCCACAACATGAGCAAGGTTCCTCTGAGCATCCACCCTAGGTGCATCAGTCCTAGGCTGGAAGTAGCCACGACCGCGCCCACGGCCTCTCTGAAAATCATTGGCTCTAGCAGGAGCCTGAGCCGATGCCTGTCCCACTTGATGTGGACAGTTACGCCTAATGTGGTCTCTAGCCCCACAATTCCAACAAGAATGAAAATTTCCCCAACACTCACCGGAGTGGTTCCTCCCGCAAGTAGCACATGTGGGCAACTTCCCACCAGCTCTCTGGTTTTGATGGCCTTTACCGTGGTTACCGCCACCACGCCTATAATCATAATGAGGTTTGTTGTCCCGGTGCCTCTTGGCTTCATCTTTATCAAAATTACTAGACCTCTTACCCGAACTAGATCCACCTGACCGCCTGGTCAGACTCAAACTGTGCTCCAAGTCCTTGGCCCTCGAAACCAAGACATCAAAATCAGTATAGTCTGTTGCTAGAGTATACGTCTTGATCTCTTCATTCAGTCCATAACGGAACCGGTTACAGCGTTCCACCTCAGTAGGAACAAGCTCAGGTGCATACTGACTTAATCTGACAAATCTAATCTCGTAGTCAGTCACAGACCTAAGCCCCTGAATCAAAGCCATGAACTCCCTCTTCCTCTCATCGGTGTATCTTGGACCCAGATACTTCTTCCGGAATGCTGACTCAAAGAACTCCCAAGTAATCTCAGCGTCATCCATACTCGAAGTAACAGTGACCCACCAAGTGTAGGCATCGCCCTGAAGCAAGGACTCAACACAGCCCAACTTGCGATCACCAGTACACCCCATCTGAGCCAGGATACGGACAGTCTTCTCGAACCATAACTCTGACCTCTCCGGAGTAGACCCCCTGAACTCTTCAGCCCCAAGGCCCCGAAGTCTCTATAATGGCAATCCGGTGCCCTCACCATGATGGTGTGCTGCCTGTCCTCCAGCTACTGCAGCCTGAAAAGCCCCGGCTATTGCCTGAACCAACGGAGCTAAGTCAATCCCTGCCGGTCCTTGGCCACCTTGGCCACCCTGACCTCCTGGTGGTCCCTCTCCTTCTGCCTCAGCCCCGCCTCCCACTCCTGGTGGAGGAGGTGGTGGTGGTGGAGGTGGTGGAGGAGCTCCAATTCCAATCACAGGCTCTCCCACTTGAGCCTCAACTCTAACTACTGGCTCTACTCTTGGAGCCTCTGCCCGTGGTTCCGGTCGAAATCTCCTAGGCCTCCCACGTGGTCTCATGGTACAGCTATCAAGATATAAACTACAACAAGACACAGATAAGGATTTCGTTAGTCAAAGCAAGGGTCCAATAGTGCTCAAGTACTCCTCTTTTCAAAAATCTTTGTAAATTAAGTAATAGTAGCAATGGGCACACACTCTACACCAGACACATTAATTCATGCTTCAAAACATCATGCGAACGGTCAAATATCAAAGATTCATGGTTAATCATGCATCGAACAACACAATTACTCAACATAACAAGCTTACCTCACTTACTTGCCCGAGGTCTCGATAACCCCAGGCTCTGATACCAACAAATGTAACCCCCTCGTCCCGGTCTGGCCGGATGACCGGTCCAAGTGGGCCACACGGGGAAAACCGAGCGAAAACCAATTAAGGTTTCCCCTCGGTTAGCAACCCTATTTTTTTTATTTTATCTTGTCTAGATGAGTATTAACTCTTAAGTGATCAAACAGCGGAACGTAAAACATGAGACAAACATTCGAACCCCAGCCCATATTCAAATATTTCATTTTTAGGTAAAGGTTTCGAAACCTTACCAAAAGGTTTCGAAACTTATACTGGCAGTAAGGTCTGGAATTCAAATTCCAGTTAAGATTTCGAAACCTTACCCAAGGTTTCGAAACCTCTTGACCATGGTTTCGAAACCTTCCCAAAGGTTTCGAAACTTTGGCTGGCAGTAAGGTCTGTAAGTTCAGACCTCTGCAAAGGTTTCGAAACCTTACCCAAGGTTTCGAAACCCCTGGCCAATGGTTTCGAAACCTTACACAAGGTTTCGAAACCCCCTGTCCATGGTTTCGAAACCTTCCCTAAAGGTTTCGAAACCTTGGATGGCAGTAAGGTCTGGGATCCCAAATCACTGCAAAGGTTTCGAAACCTTACCAAGGTTTCGAAACTTTGATGCAGGGGATCACTTACTGCTCAAATTTAAAGACTTCCTAAGGCAAAAATAACACCAAAATCATATATACTCATGCTCAAAAGCTTACCAAAGGACCAAAGGCAAAAACTAACACACATAACACTTTCACATACTAACATTTAATCAAACATGTACAAGGCAACCTAAGCGTTTAAAACATGCCATCACACCCTAACGTTTATCATAGTTTCATGCTTTACAATCCAAAATATCCACATATCATTAAGTCATATAAAGCTCATACAACAACTTTTGCCACATTGCTAACTAATACAAAATCACCACCGTACTTGAGCTACAAAACTTGGAAGCCCTTCTTGCCTTGCTCCGAGCTAACGCCACGCTAATGATCTGCATTGTTGAACATTGAGAGCGTAAGCTATAAGCTTAGTGAGGGTGCTCTAAAACGAAAAACAACAACAATGCAGGGTTCAAGCATGTAATCCCTAAACCTCATATCGAACATGCATAGGCAACCTCACAAGTAGTCCTAGCTAGTTTATCAAGTGGCATAATATGGCATATTACCTCATACTAAGCATCAAGCATCAATATCAATAATCATGTATCAACACCATATATCACAATATATGTACAAGTTAATTGGCCACTTTGAATTACCCCGATTGTGCGGATTTAAAACTCAACAACACTTTACCTCGGTGGGATTACACTCATCACCGGCCTTGCATGGACGGGATTCCACTCATCGCCACATGCCCTACGGATGGGATTCCACTCATCATCACGTAGAAATAAATAAAAGCTTCCGGTGAAATATTACATCACCGTACTCCTCCTTGGTGCCTTAACGCCACCAAGGCCACGTACGTTTTGACTCAATTTGTGTGCACACTAATCCTAATGATCGATCATTTACAACCGGTAATTATTTAGTGCCAATTATCATTTACCACATCACATTTTCCATCAATAATAACTCATGCTCATCACACATATATATACACCTCATGAATATACATGTACCAAACAATCAAGATCACAAGAGCATAGTTAAGTAAGCACAATAGCATATATGGTATTAACGGCTAACTAACAACTCGAATTAACTAAAAGTGGCCTACCAAGCACACTTTACACAAGCACACTACACATACTCGAACCAAACTTTAAGACAAGTTTGAAACCACTTACCGCCCTTCCTTAGCCAATCGAGACAATCCTCCTACGAACTCGGATTCGGTTCCAAAGCTCTTTCAACGTTTCCTCCTGCTTCTAGCCAAACAAAACACACTTATTACACCACCATTCAATGCTAAAACTCAACTATTAACTCACTTCACAAACATAAGCCATTTTCTACAAATTCTCAATCCACAAATCATCCAAAAACTCAATTTTCGTACTCCCCAAACACCTTGCTGAAAACTCCACTTCCAAACACCCAAATGACCTCTAAAACATCCCAAATCACCCTCATATCATACCCTAACCATCAGTCCTTAGTTTTCAACATAAACTCCACCAAAAACCAAGTTTCAACATCTTAAAATTTACCCTATGAACATAATACGAATTTTCATCCAAATTCAACCAAATTGACATATAATGTGTATTTCATCATGATTAAGCAAAATCCCAACTCAAATCATTAAAACAATTTGGAAAATCACCTAAAACCCAAACTTTGACATAAAACCATAATTTTTCAAAATCCTATATCTTTGAATTTTAAGACCATAGATAGATAGAGAACAAGGAGGAGAGTCGGAAAACATAATTTACCTTTCAAAACGGTGTTGAAATCGAGTAGTATGATCAATCGAATAGTGATAAGCTTGAGAGGTTTTTGAGAATGGTTTTAACGTTGGATGAGGAAGAAATGAGGAAGAAGAAGATAACTTTGAATTTATAAAGTTATCTTACTTTATTTAAAAGTTTTGGGTAAAATCGCAACATAGGTCCCTCCCCTCTTATTAAAGCTCAATTACACCTCAACTTAAATTGAATTGATTCTAATTAAATTTTATTGACTCGACTATAAACCCGGTTAACTCCTAGGCCCAAAACACGGGTGTTACAAAAAGTGTACACTTACTAAACGTAAGTGATTATCTCAATAGTTTACCCACATTTTTTTTAATATGAGTACGTTATTTTATTAAAAGAAAAAAATTCCAAAAATACAATGAGAGTTTACAACTCAGATAAATAAATTTGTTTCGGACATATTCCTAAAAGCACGAAAATTAATGCCTTTAGACCATAAAAAAACCAACCACAACAACATTAAAAAAATACATATTACAATAATAAGGCACGTTGGCAATACGGTCATTATCACAACTCAATTGCGAACAAGAGAGGTGACTGTAAGCTTGTATTCAAATTCAGTTAGAGAGTCCAAAACATAGAGTTCAATAGGACAATCAAAAGAATGTCATCTTAAAAACTAATTCACCAATAATTAAAACTTCAGGTAATTTGAGCCTCATTTTATAATTTTTTTAGAGTTTATTGGGCCATAATTTAAACGTAACTAAACAAGAAATTATATCATGGATTTAACTTATCACATCTGTTATAGACTTATAGTCCCAACCAATAAAAGTTACCAATTACACTATTTTTTATGTCAGTTTTTCTATTATATAATAATTTTCAAAAAAAAAAACAAAACTAAATTCACTAGTTAAAAAATAACATAGAAAAGAAGTGTAGTTGATAGTTTTAATTGGTTGAAACCATGACTAATGTGGTAAGCCAGACCCATAATATAATTTGACCAAAACTGATATGGTATCCCAAAGGAGCGCAATCACAAGGCAACTAAGCCATATAAGAAATTAAACATTATAGATATAATACCAAACTCAACTTTCACAATATATAAATATATATATATATATATATTATATATATATATATATAAGACGTAAAATATAACAGATGATTGAAAACCAAGCAAAATTTTGCAGTGTATAACATGACAAAAACTGATTACTAAGCATTCCCATTGTTTACCAAAACTTCGAAAGCAATTCTAAGCCACAACAGAAGGCTTAGAAGCAGCAGAGAGCTTGGACCTCTTCTTGGCTAAACTCTCACTACGGCGCTCCCGCTGCTCCTTCAACCTCGTGGCAAGCAGCTTCTGATACTCGGCTGCCTCTGATTTGGCCTTGGCGATTCTCTTCTTCTTATCAGCAATTCTAGCACGCTTCCTCTGAAGTGTCAACGGAGTTACCAGCCTCTGGATTTTCGGAGCTTTACTGACCTTCTTGCCTGCAAAATAACATTAAAGGCTAATCAGCAACTGAATGTTCAATAAAGAAATCACCACTAGTGTGCGAATGATGCTTGCAAATGCAATACACGCATCAGTCTTAACATTACAGTCAGCCAGGAGTGACCCCCAATGCAGAATTTCAACATATTGTGCACATTAATCATTATGTTATGCTCAAGGAGGTATATAATAGACCTAAACCTATCAATTGGGTGGGTTGATTTGCCTTTGGATTAGGTCAATCTGAATCGGGTTTCAAACTTTTCAAGGAAATTTTGTGTTGTGGTCAGTCAGCTTTGTCAACAGGGTTTTGCAGGACATGCCATCTCAAGTTCAAGTCATTTTGGATAATTTCGATTTTGGAGTTAGATCATTTTGGTTTTTAATCATGTTTGTAAAGGCTATTGACATTTTAAGATCAAATCAGTTTTAGGATATGAACTCAGTTTTTTGGGTTTGAGTTAGAATTGACAGGTCCAAATAGACACATCAAGTAAATAATTGGATAAAGCTCGAGTAGCCAACATAACATAAAGCATCAACCTGGTCAGTGGTCACTTATATCTAGAGGTCATCTAAGGAAGAGAGCAACTTTACCAGATTTTGTGGTGAAAGTCCTCCTGTAGGTGTTGACGTACTTTCGGACATCATCTTCCTTGGAAAGGTTAAAGAGCTTTCTGATCTTGGATGCCCTCTTTGGACCTCTCATCCTCGGTTTTTCAGTGTCTGTCAGACCAGGCAAATCATTTTCGCCCTTCTTCACTATAACCAAGTTCAAAACAGACAGATCCTGGCTGACAATGCATCCACGAACAGACTTCCTTCTGCGCTCTCCATTGCGTCTTCCATATCCACGGAAACATGGGGTACCTGCTCAAACAACCTAAATGAATCAACTCCACATTACGCAGAGAACGACATTGATGAAGGCTCAAAAACCAACATTCTAATCCACATAAGCTTAATGAATCACCAAGGCTTCAAGCAACACATAGGTCACATAGGTGCTTCATCAATGCAGTAAACTTTATTCAACTCTGACTCCAATCTCTTTCATTCGACTCAATTTGGTGCGACTACTACTCAATTTTTTTCACATGATTTGACTCAATCAAATGCTTGCCCCTAATAGCAAATATCTATTTTAGAATGCTCAGCAGCAAACTCACCTCTATGCAGCAAGAGCCGCACACGGCCAGGAGTTAGCACACCCTGCTTCATTGGAAATCCTTGCTTGTCACAACCTCCCATGATCTTGAAAACATAGCCCTTGAATTCCTATCAAAACAAACGAAAATTTCTATTAACTCGAACAAATCAATCATCACTTCAAAAATTGCTTCTTTAAAATTGTTGTGGAGAAGACAGAAGTGATGTGTAAAAGTGTGGTTTGTTAACTTAGTGTTTAGCATTGCTGTCAAAAAGTGTTGCGGGAAGTTAAAATGTCCATTTTAGACATGACATTGAAAAGCAAAACATGAAATTTAAACTAAATAACTCCTAAGTAACTAATATAAGCTATTAACTAATTACATAAAATTAATTCATAACTGTATATAATACTATAATTAATTGATTAAATAAAGCAAAAAGTAAATTCGTAAAATCTTATAATTACATCTCAATTATGTGATCTCCTACATATGGACGGATTTCTTATTGGTTTCAAGACAACCGAGAAACTGTTGTACAGCGAGTTTCATTAATTCTTCAGGTGAATTTTTAATTTCTTTTTATATTATCTTACATTAAATTATTTGTTAATGTTTTTCGCTTTATATCGAATATTGGAGAAATTCTTTGTTGCTTTTGGTTGCAAAAGTGCTTCTGACTCCATAAACTGTTTTGAAAATCAATGAAGAGCAGTCTATAAGAATGCAAATAGCTAGCCACATACCTCGCCCAAAGCATCTCCAGCGACCTCCTGGGAGATCCTCTTGTCAAAAAATGCCCGACTGTAACAATAAAAGAACGCCAATATCTTCAATTATGAGCGTTATTTAAGCAATTTCCACAAACTCAAGTTAATTCTTTGATTTCATGCTATTTGTAACCAACGATTCAATTTATATCTTCAAATTTCTCTTTGCTCTTATCGACTGTCTCAGCAACCAAACAGACAACATTAAAGAAGAAAAGAAAAACGAAACTTACAGCTTCTGATCGTCATCGATCTCAAGCTTCTTCTGGCAACCAGTAGTCGGATTCGCGATGTTAAACTGCAATACAACAAAACTGGATTAACTTTTTGAGAAAAAAAATAACAGAAAAAGAAGGAATTACGTCTCGATTAGGGATTTCTTTTTCAATTTTTAACATTTTTGGCGCTCCATACCTTCATTTTTTTGATGAACTTTAGTTGATGCAGCAGTTCAAAGCGCAGGAGAGACGAAAATGGAGGAGAAATTAGGGTTTTGAATGGTGCAACATATAGGGTCTTGTGTTTTAAATGGGCCGGTTTTATTTCGGTCTTTAAACTTGTAGTTCTCATTGTGAGGCCTGCTGGTTTTGTCTTCGCCGGTTTTATTTCGGTCTTTAAACTTTAGTTGATCCACTGTACCGATTTATTTAGAAAATGATTAAAAATAAAATTTTCAAATAATTTATAAAACCTTCTAATTTCGTTTTGAAAAATCGTATTAAAATTTTAAAATTAGCTAAATTATAATAAAATATGAGATCAATTCAAATACAATAAGAATACATTAAAATATTAAAACATGACATAAAACAATATGAATGTAGTAGAAAGACACAAATGTATCATATATATGAAATAATCAAAGTATCATTCGTGTCCATTTATGGTCCATAAAAATTAACCATTTTCGGGGTTCGTAGTTTCCCCGATAAATTATATAAAACCAATTATTAATATTTAAAAATTATATAAATTTATAATAGTTTCAATATTCAATATACAACACAAATGCAGCGAGGGATACTTTTTTTATTAAATTGAGTCAACATGATATAGTGTGCAAAATGTTGCGGAATACGATCGTCGGATAGAGCAAAAACGCAACTGATAATTTGAGAAAATAATAATGAAGATAAAAGAGACACAGATTTTACGTGGAAAACCCCTAAATAATATAGGGTAAAAACCACGGACAAAGGTAGAAGAATTTCACTATGAGAAAATAGGAATTACAACTTCTCTCAATCTAACAAGGAGAAAACAATGACAATTCTCTCTTGATAAGAAAGGAGAAAACAACTCTATGAAAACTCTCTAATTTCTCTAGTATTGGGAGGATGTTAGAATGATTTGGGATGTTTTCAAATGGCAAATGGCTAGGCTATTTATAGTTGAGCTTTAGGGACTAACTTATAAATAACCTAAAGTTTAGGGACCAAAATTGTGATTTTCCCATGCCATTTTTCAACCTTGGCTGCACCTACCAAAATTGAAATTTTCCATTTTCTAATTTGGCTGCACCTAAACTTGACTTTCTACAATCTCCCACTTGAAGATTTGATTGGAACAATCATATCTTCACACCATTCTTTCTACCTCGTATTTTCCATGTTGCTTACGTCTCTAACAAGCCACAAGAGGATCGACACCAAGTAAACTTATCAGTGTTGATTGCTTTTGTCATGAAATCTGCTATGTTGTCATCGGTATGGATCTTCTGCATATCTATCGTCCCTTCTTCCACTTTCTCACGAATGAAGTGGTACTGGACCCGAATGTGTTTTGTTCTTGAGTGAAAAGCAGGATTCCTTGCAAGATGCAAGGCGCTCTGACTGTCACAAAACAAAGAGACATTCTCTTGTTTGTGCCCGAGCTCCTCCAATAGCATTTTCAACCATATTGCTTCTTTACTGGCTTGTGTAGCTGCTACATATTCTGCCTCCGTTGTTGACGTAGCCACAACCGATTGCAGTTTTGAAACCCAGCTTACAGCTCCACCAGTAACTGTAAACACATACCTTGTTGTAGATTTGCTTTTATCCAAATCTCCTGCATAGTCAGAATCGACATACCTGCTGATAAGAAAGTCTGATCCCCCGTAACATAATGCAACATTTAAGGTACCTTTGATGTATCTCAGGATCCTTTTCACAGCATTCCAATGCTCTCTGCCTGGATTCGCCATGTACCGACTAACCACTCCCACTGCTTGTGCAATGTCTGGTCTTGTACAAATCATAGCGAACATTAAACTTCCCACTGCTGATGCATACGGTACTCGAGACATCTCCATCCTCTCTTCTTCACTGCTAGGACTCATACTGGAGGATAATTTAAAGTTAATAGGAAGAGGGGTATGAATTGGCTTACAATCTTGCATGCTGAATCGTGACAAGATCTTTTTCAAGTAATTCTTTTGTGAAAGCCAAATCTTCCTATTACTTCTGTCTCGGTGAATTTGCATCCCTAGAATCTTGTTTGCTGGTCCCAAGTCCTTCATTTCAAATTCCCTAGCCAGTCGTGCCTTTAATTCTTCAATATGATCTTTGTTGGGGCCTGCAACCAACATGTCATCTACATACAACAGCAATATAACAAAGTCGTTTTCACCAAACCTCTTGAAGTAAGCACAAGGGTCTGCACAAGGGTCTAACCACAGGAGAAAAGATTTCATTGAAATCAATACCTTCTTTCTGAGCATATCCTTTGACCACCAGTCTTGCACGATACCTCTCCACTTGATCGTCACCATTTCTCTTGATTTTGAAGACCCATTTGTTACCAATTGGCTTCCTTCCTTGTGGTAGTGGCACAAGTTCCCATGTATTATTTTTATGAAGGGCTTCGATTTCTTCTTGCATTGCCGCCATCCACTGCGAAGCATCTGAGTTGTTCATTGCCTCCTCGAATGATGATGGCTCACCGTCCTCCGTTAAAAGGCAGTATGCAACATTACCTTCTATAACATAATCTGAGTGCCAATTGGGGCGTCTTCTCACACGATCTGATTGACGAGTTGTTGGAGCTTCAGAATTCTCTGGTTCTGATTCCTCGAGCTCTGGTTCTGCTTCAGAACAATCTCTCTGTTCAAACTCATTTTCAACATGTATCTGTGTAGTCTCTGGCTTTTCTTTATCAGTGCTATCACCTTCTTCTTTTCTTTGTAGCTTATCTTCTACAAAGATAACATCCCTGCTGATAATCACTTTGCGGGCAGTGGGATCCCACAAGCGATACCCCTTTACTCCATCAGCATACCCCAAGAATTTACATTTTCTGGATTTTGGATCCAACTTTGAAATTTCTTGGGCATTGTACATCACGTACACAATACTTCCAAATATATGGAGGTTTGAATAATCAACTGGTTTACCAGTCCACATTTCCATCGGTGTCTTCAACTCAATTGCAGTTGATGGAGCCCGATTCACCAAATAACAGGCGGTATTGACTGCTTCTGCCCAGAAAGCTTTTTCTAGCCCTGCAGCTCTCAACATTGCTCGTGTTCTTTCTAACAGAGTTCTGTTCATCCGCTCTGCCACTCCATTTTGTTGAGGAGTGTATACTGTTGTGAACTGTCTTTTGATGCCTTCTTTTCTGCAAAAGTCATCAAATTCATCACTTGTATATTCACCTCCATTATCTGATCTGAAACACTTGATTTTATTTCCAGAATCAAGTTCCACCCGCGCTTTGAAAACTTTGAAGGTTGAAAACACATCTGCCTTCCTCTTGATAGGATACACCCAACATCTCCTAGAGTAGTCATCAATGAAGGAGACAAAATACTTTGCTCCGCCTAGGGATGTAACCGGTGCTTGCCATACATCAGAGTGAACCAATTCTAGAACAGCCTTGCCTCTAGAATTTGATGTGTTGAATTTTAATCGATGCTGCTTACTTGTAATACAATGTTCACACAAAGGAAATGATACCTTTGTTAAACCCGGAAGTAGCTTTTGCTCCACAAGGACTTTCATTCCCTGTTCTGACATGTGTCCAAGTTTCCGATGCCATAACATGGTAGAATCTGAACTACATGAGGCAACAGAGGCTTCAGCTTCTAGCAAAGTCTCTCCCTTCATCATGTACAAATTTGCAGCTATCTTTTCACCTTTCATCACCACAAGCGCTCCGTGGAACACCTTCATGATTCCTTTCTGTGTTTCAATCTTACTTGCATTATTATCCAACAATCCGTAGGATAATAAGTTTTTCTTCAAGCCTTTCACGTGTCGCACATCTCGAACAACTTTGGTTGTCCCGTCATACATCTTCAATTTGATGGTTCCAACGCCAACAATCTCCAAGGCATGATTATTGCAGCTGTACACAGATCCTCCTGAGATAGGTTCATAATTATAGAACCATTCTCTTCTTGAGGTCATGTGATATGTGGCTCCCGAGTCAATAAGCCATATGTCTGTAAATCTTTTTCTGCCTTCCATGGCTGTTGCTGCTTCACAACAGAGAGCATCTCCATCATCTGAAGTGTTTGCCATATTTCCTTGAGGATTGGAGTTTTTAGGTAAACTCCAACAATCCTTCTTCAAGTGACCCTTCTTTCCACAGTTGTAGCACTTTAAATTCTTCTTACTCCTTGACTTTGATCTACCATGATTGTGACTGCTACTTTGGCCACGTTCTGTTGATCTTCCTCTCATCACCGTTAAGGCCTCTGCTTGTTGCAGATTTCCTTGTCTGTCTTCCTTGTTCTTGCGCCGATTTTCTTCTTCTAGAACAGCAGCTGCAACGTCATCGAAGACTAGATCACTTGTAAGGTTGTTGTTTGTCAAGTTGATGATGAGTTGATCATACGAATCAGGTAGACTTTGAAGCAGAAGTTCAGCACGTTCTTGTGACTCTATTTTATAGCTTAGGGATGTAAGCTGAGAAAATAGAGTATTCAACGTGTTTAAGTGCTCTGTCACTGAAGTAGATTCTGACATCCGAAGAGTGTACAATTTCCTCTTAAGGAAAATTTTATTGTGCAACGATTTGACCTCGTATAATTTTGCGAGGTGATCCCAAATCTCCTTGGCTGTCTTCTTCTCCTCGATGCTTGATAGTACTTCATCTGCTAATGCTAAATGAAGGTCTGCAATAGCATTCTCGTCCATCTCATTCCATTTCTTGTTATCCGTAAAATCTGCCGGCCTTTCGCTGATAGCCGCTAGACATCCGTTTTTTCTTAGGATGGCCTTTATCTTCAATTTCCACAGTGAGAAATTTCTCCCATTGAACTTTTCAATATCAAATTTCGTTGCCATAGCTTCTATTTCAGATAGCTCCCACTATTTCACCTTTTTGACGTGAATAGTGCCCACCACCTTCAATGAATGAGTAATATCTAACTTACTTTCTTATGATGGAGGATCCACTTTTCAGTGGCAACCAACAGAGAATACGGTAAGTAGATATACGCACCCAAATCTGGCTCTGATGCCAATTGTTGCGGAATACGATCGTCGGATAGAGCAAAAACGCAACTGATAATTTGAGAAAATAATAATGAAGATAAAAGAGACACAGATTTTACGTGGAAAACCCCTAAATAATATAGGGTAAAAACCACGGACAAAGGTAGAAGAATTTCACTATGAGAAAATAGGAATTACAACTTCTCTCAATCTAACAAGGAGAAAACAATGACAATTCTCTCTTGATAAGAAAGGAGAAAACAACTCTATGAAAACTCTCTAATTTCTCTAGTATTGGGAGGATGTTAGAATGATTTGGGATGTTTTCAAATGGCAAATGGCTAGGCTATTTATAGTTGAGCTTTAGGGACTAACTTATAAATAACCTAAAGTTTAGGGACCAAAATTGTGATTTTCCCATGCCATTTTTCAACCTTGGCTGCAACTACCAAAATTGAAATTTTCCATTTTCTAATTTGGCTGCACCTAAACTTGACTTTCTACACAAAATGTTATTTATTAAGACTGAACATGACATATTTTTTGTCTTTAAATTGAATCAAAATATGCAAAATGTGAAATTAAGCAATATTTTAATATTACAGAAAATAATTAAAATATAAATAAAATTCATATATATATATATATATATATAACATAAAAGCATTCATGCATGCATGATAATATAACGAGAGTAAAAAAAAACATAAAATGTAATACACAAATACACAGAGATTAAAATCTACATAAAAGAACTTATTAACATGCAAAGTATATGCAAGTTCATAAAATTTTGGGGGGAAAACAAAAATGAATTATATGCAAGTTCATAAAATTTTGGGGGGGGAAAATATTGACAACGAGTATTTTTTTTTTGGTAATATGCATGACTATCTTATGGTTCATATTCAAAGTGCGAGGCTGTCCCTCTCAAAATTTAAACTCGCGTCTTCATATAAGAGTACAAACTGTCTTACTAATGCACCTAACACTTATCGGTTACAATGAGTAACTTTAGCACATTACAATCCAAAAATATGATATAATCAACATAAATTAGTTTTACTAATATATAGAACTTATATAAACAAAAAATATACAAATTTACAGTGTCTTGATTTTGAAAAAAAAAAGACATAAAGGTAAAAAAATTATATAAATTTACACAGCCTGCTTTATTGTTTTCTCTTCACGTTTCAAGAAAAAATATTAATGTTTTTATTTTGTTTTAATTTTTTTATGTTTATAAATTTTTAATTTTAAGACTAATCAAGTATTTTTTGTATTTTGTAACGTCTAACAAGTTTAAAAATTTTAATATCTTAAATAAACTTTTAATAAGTTTTAGGGTAGTTTTTAAGAAAAATCAAGAATAGGTAACACTATGGGTGGGCAAGACCGGGTACCCGGCCAATTTGTCTAGAATTGGTTCCGATCTCGGTAACCATTAGTTCCTGAAAATTAGAAACAGTCTCGGTCAGACTGGGTCTAAGATTTCAAGAACTGATCTCGGTACTAGTGGGAACTGGTATCAATACCGGGTACCCGGTCAAGTAGTTTATTATTAATAAAATTTGAGCAGTAGTGGAAAAAAAATCAACTATCAATAATAATATTAAATAACAAAGTCAAAATATCGTAGGCTTGAAGGTTGAAGTCTTAAAACGAGTCATACTCATAATATTCATATATAAAGAGAGAGAATAAACTAAAGAACTTTATTTATTGCAAGCAAGACCACTAGAAAGTTCGATAAAGAGAAATAAAGGAGTGCATTCAATTGTTTCCAACCTCTTTAACGTTATTCGGTACCCAACCAGTACCAGGTACTCGTTACTAGTCACGGTCTCATTGGGTACCCATTGGGTACTAGGTTCAAAAAATCAAGATCTAGTCCCGGTCGCAACCGGGACCTAAATTTTGGATCCAGTCCCGGTCTCACCGGAACTAATTCCGAGTAAAAATCCACCGAGTCTAGGACCGGGACCGGGTAATTAGGTTTTTTACCCACACCTAAATAACACTAACACACATCATTGCACAACATTAATTTTTTAATAATTTTTAAATTATTATTAAAAATCTCAAACATTTAATATTTAATTAAAATTATTTTAGGGAGTTTTTAACGAGGCATGTGGCGTTACTCTCCCTTATTAATCAAAAAAAATTATTTTAAAATAAAATTAGAATACTAATTTAATAAATCATTCGTATTTATTTTATAATATTTTTAATTAAAATATTATGATCAAATCCTCCATCATCCATAAACTCTAGCTTCAACCCTAAACTTTTTTCATCGTCACTGCTGTTTGAGAACTTTACATTATACAATTTACCGCAACTGTTGTTTGAGAACTTTACATTCTGCAGTTTCAATATTACATAGAGTGAACTTTGCTTGATAAGTTAAATTAAACATAGAAAACAAAAGAAAATGACAAGAACGGTGAGGACTAGATCAAAAGTTCGGATAAGTTTGTGGATGATAGAAGATTTGATTCTAATATTTTAAGTAAAAATTACTACTATAAATCATAATTTTAATTACATGTCTAATCCTTGAGATTTTTAATAATAATTTAAAAATCATTAAACATTTAAACCTTTAACTTTCCTGCAATATATAATCTTAGTCTATATTCTAATATTTTAAATAATTTTCTTAGATTGATTTTTTTTGAACAATTTCTATTTAAGGGGAAGAAAAAGAGAAACTTATTGTTACGCATCTTGTTGCTCTTTTTTCTGTTTTTTTTTAATGTTGTTTTGTTCTATATTTCTATTTTGTATATGTTGTTTTTGTTTCTGCTTTCGTTCTTGTTGTTCTTTTGTGTAGTTCTATTTTATTTATTCAAGATTTTTATAACTAAATAATTTAATTTAATTAAACATATTTTATCACATGAATATGTTATGTTTATCATCACTATTTTATCTTGTACAATTTTCTTATTAAAACTATGATTATCAGTATTTTTATCATGAACATTTTTAAATATTTTAAAACTATAATTATCAACATTTTATCCTGTAGAGTTATAAATATTTTTATTGAAATAATAACTGGCCAGCTTTTTTATCTCTCACAATTTTAAAATTATTGTTTCAGTATATTTTCACACATAAACTAATAGAATAATTATCATCATTTTTATCCTAACAACAATTTAAAATATGTTCTCTTATCCTAACAACAATTCAAGATTAAAAAATAATTTCAAACAAACTTTATTTAAAATATTATATCTTATTTTAATAAGAGTTTAGAATTACCCATAACATTTTTAAAATCTGTAAATTTTAACATGAATCAATTAGAATTTAAAAATAAATGAATGTGATGAAATTTGTAACCTATTAATTATATATTTTAATTTAAAGTTTTGAAATTAATGTAAATATTGATTTAATGCAAGTTTATAATACTTTAAAAAAACAAATATGAGTATTCACAACGAATAACTTTAGCACAGTACAAATCCAAAAATGCGATCTAATCAACAAAAATTAGTTATATAATATTAATATATAGAACCTATATAAACAAAAAGTAATGTAAATTTATATTGCCTTGATTTTGAAAAAAAAAACACGAAGGTAGAAAATACACCGCTTAATATTTACTCAAACAAAATTAAAAAGAAAATAAAAAAACTCAAGGTACATAATTTAATTTCATTGAATTACCCTTAAAAGTTTAATAATGACAATGTTGATTTGAATTTTAATTAAACTATCTTATTTTTAAAACATTAATAATATATCAAAGACCACGCTCATCACCTCCTCAAAAGTGTCCCAATCCCCAAAGCCAAACGAAACCCTACTTACCCCTCTTTGCCGACGGCCAGCTACTGCTTACAGCGGCTGGCCTTCTTTTGTTGTATTTTTTTTTTGTCTTTGTATGCTTCCTATTTGTTTTTTTTTTGTCCTTTTTGTTGGGGATGTTTCAATGCTTTCCTTCGAATGTTTTGTTGGGAATTTTTTCTCCAACTCCGACAGTTTAAACTCGGGTTCTCGTTTGAAGGGAAGACGTCTAATCACTCTAGGTGGCTCGGGATGAGAAAGATTAGAGGGTGGATCTCGAATTTTGTCGTTTTCCCCTCTGTCGTTCTTTCATTTTTTGGTGTTCTTTCTCTATGTTTCTTGTTTTGCAGGTTCGTCGACGATGTTAGAGTGTGGAGTTTGTGGCTGCTCCCTCTCTTTTCATCTGATTTGCTCGAAGTCGATGGGTGTCACTCCCTCTGCCTTTTTTTTCTTCAGATTTATCTGTTCACAACGGTGTCGTCGATGAGGAAAGTCACGACTTTTTAAGCCTATATGGCTCAGCGCAGCAGCCCGGCCCTTGAAGCTTACTTCGGTCCCCTCGGTATTCGTCGCCAAGTTTGCCGTTTTGGTATTGGCCTCCGGCACCATCCTTCTACCCTGAGATTTTCTTGCAGCCTGTTGCCTTCCCCAAAGCCCTCGTTGGCTTCTCTTCTCTTCTTTGTGTCCCTTGCTTGTAGAGTGTTTTTCCCCTATTTCATGGTTCTGGGCTCTCGATACCTTGTTTTATTTTTTACTTTGGTTTCTTAGCCATTACTCGTATGAATGCTCGTTTTTATATTTAATGAAGTTCATATTTTCAAATATATATATATATATATATATCAACTAAGTAATATCGTCACATTAAAAATTAATTTAAATATGATATGCATCATATTTTAAACACACACATCTTACTACATAAATAATTTGGATATGCCATGTTAACATAAAAAGAAGTAGCACTCCAAATTTTTACTAATATTTCATATTTAAATTGTCCATATAGCGAATATATTATATTTACACTTTGATCCGTGTGTTTTAATCATGCTCCATGTGAAATCTAAACTATCACTAGCTGTCTAGAAAATAGACAAATAGGTTGGCGAAAAGATCTAAATGGTAGGTTCTTGTTTGGCCGAAGACGACATCGGTCTTAATGTTGGTTGTCAACAGTCGATATTTTATTATTATTTTTTGATTTTTTATATCATATTTTTGTTTGTTTATATTTATATTGACATGTGTAATCGCCTTATTAAATAAAAAAGCCAAAAAAACAAAATTGCACAAGGAACAATTGTGTGCATGGTGGGATTAAAAACTCGAACCCCTTGCACAAGGGTCCAAGCGCTTAGCCAAAACTTATATTTAAGTTATACTAAATTACCAACATAAAATAAAATAAAATTGTAATATAAGATTCGAACCTATACACTCGTAAACAAAGATTAAAATGCTCAGCCATTGAGCTAAATTAAAAATTCAACAAATTTACTACAAAACTATTTCTTTAACTTAAACTATAATTAATTAAAAAGTCAAATTAAAATTATTTTCTACTTTCTTTGAGAATAAAAATAAAACTAACTATTTATTTATTAAAATTTGTATTGAACTTTTAAAAATTAAATTTACAATAGAATATAGATTATTTATTTATATTTAAAACTAAAATAATATTATATTTATAAATAAATCTTCTATCACAATAAATATTATAAATTCTAAAAAATATTATTTTAATTTTAAATATAAATAAATAATCTATCGTAAATAAATATTATAAATTTAATCTTAAGAATTTAATACTAATTTTAATAAATAAATAATTTTTTTTATTTTTTATTCAAAATAAGAATAATTTTAGTTTGATTTTTAAATTTAATCACAAATTAAGTTAAAAATTTGTTTTTGATATAAATGTACTAAATTTTTACTTTAAGGATTAATATCCTATACACTGGCGGTGGAAACCGAAAGTTTCCACAAGTGCCTTAATTTTAGGGTTTAGGGAGTTAGTTTAGGGTATAGTGTTTATGGGTTTAGGTGTAGGGGTTTAGAATTTAGAGATAGTTGTTTCAATTTAAGGTTTAGGGTTATAATTTAGGGTTTAGTTTTTAGGATAATATGGCGAAAATTTAGGTTTTAACTTATAAACCCTAAATTATAACCCTAAACCTTAAATTGAAACAACTATCCCTAAATTCTAACCACATACACCTAAACCCCTAAACCCTATACCCTAAACTAACTCCTTATACCCTAAAACTAAAACGCTTGTAGAAACTTTTAGTTTCCACCGCTTACTTTAATAGCTAAACATTTTAATCTTTGTCAAGAGTGTAAAGGTTCAAATCCCATATTATTATCAACCCCACTTTTTTGTGTTGGTAATTTTGTATAACATAAAAACAATTTATTTTAGTGGCGCTTAGCGCCTGAACTTTGTGCAAGGGTTTTGGGTTCGAATCCCTCCATGACACAATTGAGTTTTAGTGTTTCTTTTGATATTCGATATTTTTATTTAATAAAATGGTGACACGTGTTAATGTTTTATTAGTTAAATAAAATTTTTTTAAAAATTTTAAAAAAAAGAGAGAATATAATAAAATAATATTTAAAAATCTACATCATTACTGCTGTTATTTTTTAACAGTCGATAATCAAAATAAAAAATATCATGTTAGAGACGTTTTTACCGATAAATATTGTTTAGTGACCAAAACAGAAAAAAGACATAGTTTGTTGATCACCCGGTAGTTTTCCCAAAAATATAAGTAAGAAGGTCAAAAGAGGCAAAGAGAAAAACAAGCCTCCCCCTCGGTTCCTTTTATTAAAGAGAAACGACATCCACGGGCAAAATCTACCTTCAGCATTTCTCCAAAACTCAACCTCTCAATCTCAAATCACAACTTCGAAAAAAAATCCTCTTTACTTTCTTTTCTTTCGATCCAAACAGCACCCGATTCCACGGCCTCCTCTTCCCCACGTGAGGAAAATGTCTACTTGGCGAAACTCGCCGAGCAAGCCGAGCGATACGAGGAAATGGTCAAGTTCATGGAGAACGTCGTCTCCGCTGTCCCCGCCTCCGACGAACTCTCTGTCGAGGAAAGGAACCTACTCTCCGTCGCCTACAAGAACGTGATCGGCGCTCGACGCGCCTCCTGGCGGATCGTTTCCTCCATCGAGCAGAAGGAGGAAGGACGTGGCAACACCGACCACGTCTCTGTTATCCGCGAGTACAGGGCCAAGATCGAGGCCGAGTTGTCCGATATTTGCGCCGGAATTTTGAAGCTCCTCGAAGTGAGTCTCGTTCCGGCAGCCAAAAACGGGGATTCCAAGGTCTTTTATCTGAAAATGAAGGGAGATTACCATAGGTACTTGGCTGAGTTCAAGACTGGCGATGACAGGAAAGCCGCTGCCGAGAACACGCTCACCGCGTATAAAAATGCTCAGGTTTATGGTCATTTTTGTAAATTCATTTTGATCCGTGCATTTGCTTGCCTAGATTTGGTTAATTTTAAACTTGAATCATGATGAATTTCATTCATATATATATTTTGAATCTGGTTGTTGCTTAATTGCTGCATAGTTTGATTTAGGTGAATCTAGTTTAATAGTTTATTGATCTACATTTGCAGATATGCCTTTGACGTGTTGTTTATTTCTTACCACATCGGGATCTGCTTTAAATTGCTGGATCTGATTAGGAAACATAATCGTTAGAAGACATTAAATTGAAATGCAAGACAAAAGTGAAGAAAATTAGCTAGAAAAATGGTTTCAATAATACATTTCCTAAGTTTTTCAAGTAGCTTTGATTTTAATAATTTTATGCTTGTTTCTGGCTTATGTTGTGTGATTTAAGTTTGTATACCGAATTTCTTGTGGAGCCCAAGATAAGCTGTGTTTCTCTCCTCAGCAACTAAAATTCAAAATTCCTTTGGCGATTTTTATTAATTCAATTCATAGTTTCATACGGTTTAAGATTAGACGGTTTGATTCGTTTAGCCATTTGTAGTTATGTCACAATTTGATACAATTCCTATTTATGTATGGCTTTATTACTGCTATTTTCATTATCTGAAGTCTTGAAATATGGTGGATCTGATTCTATTTTTTTATCTGTACACACACACATATAAATATTACTTTTCTGTTTGAATTGCAAGATTTTGCCTTGTTCTTTTAAGTTTGCTAAAGTGATTATGAATTGTGTTTTGTCAATATTTAAGGTCCTTTATTGGTGTTATATGCATACCTTTTGTTCTGTTTTCTTTTCAGGACATTGCGAATTCTGAGCTGGCTCCAACTCACCCTATTCGTTTAGGGTTGGCTCTGAACTTTTCCGTCTTCTACTATGAGATCTTGAATTCTCCTGATCGTGCTTGTAGTCTTGCAAAACAGGTAGAATACCTAGCTTTGGAATTTCAGTTTAGTCTTCGTTCAGAGTTTCATTGTTTAGTCTTCAAATTCTATTCCACCAACCTGCTTTGTTTCTTTCCTCAGGCTTTTGATGAAGCCATCTCGGAGCTGGATACCCTAGGAGAGGATTCATACAAGGACAGCACTTTGATTATGCAACTTCTTCGTGACAACCTCACCTTGTGGACCTCAGATATGCAGGTTAGAACTTAGACCCGAAGCACTCCTTTGCTTTTCCGCCATCTATACATGTTCCTTTTTATACTTTGTTTCTTTATTAACCATTATTTATTTTCATCCACATAGGATGATGCAGCAGATGAGATCAAAGAAGCTCCCAAACGCGAGGAGGAGAAACAAGAGTGAAGCTGCAGATATCGATGGTAGTATTTTACTTCTCTGGTTATTTTTGTATGGAGAAGTTGCTCGGTTCCCCTATCCCTTGATTCCCTTCGGTTACTTGTTCTGAGGAGATGATGCCTCGGTTTATGAACCATTGAAGTACTGCTAAAGGTGTCCTAGTATATCACTGGTTATATTCTTTTTACAGTTCTAATTGCAATGAGGCAGGCTATATGCACTCTTTCTTAATTTTTTGCTTGACAATAAGGGAGCTGATGATTGAGATATTTTCTAAGCTTAATGTTTGGAATTATCAAATTAATATATTTATATAACTTTGTTGTTATATCGCATTGTGCCTTATATGCTTGTATCTTACTCAGTATCCTTTTCCCTTGCCTTTCCTAGCTTTTTTTTATCATGTCAAGAAATTGGTCGGCAATAGACTCTAGGTCAAATTATGATTTTGGTCCCTCAACTATACTCAATTTTGAAATTGAGTTCATATATATTAAATTAGCATGGCTTTAGCTTTGGAAGTAATTTTAAAAATTTTGAAGCGATTTCCATGTTAATTTAGTTGATAAATGCAAATATTCCAATTTTACGGTATATTATTATATAGAAAATATTTTTTGGCTACCCCTTGGATTGGTTGTATAGCTTTGAAGTTTCTTTGGATAATAAAACACCATTTATCCAATATATATAGAATTTTTTTTTAAAAAAAAATTCTCATTTTACTATTTTTTAAAAAATTCTCATTATAATATTAATTATTTGGATTAAAATAATATTTTCCCTTAAAAAAAACAACTCTTTAGATGTATCAAAGTATAATAAATTAAAATTACAAATATGAAACTACAAACTTAAGCATAGTAAAAAGACTAGGACTCCACTATTACTTGCCTTTGGTTAGAATGGGGAAGCTAAAAAGGCAGCTACCATTTTTGTAGTTTGAAATTTGAATGAATGCCAGCCGGTGCTTAAATTTCGATATGCCGAAAGTTCCTAAAGCAGATGGTCAAAGTCAAGACTCAATTATTGTCGGGGGAATGAATCGGTCAAGAAGAAGGTGGTTAAAAGCAGGAATCCCATTGCTAGATGGACCGAGAGGACGAAGGGAACTATGCTCTCGCGAAATTTAAAATTCGTGTATAATTTATAAAAATTTAAAAATTATATATGTATATATATTCAATTTATTTTCGTTATCTTTAAATTTTTATAAGTTTGCACTTAAAATTTTTATAAATTTATTGTCTAATATAAAATTCTGCGTCCGTTCCTGTCGTATAGAACACTTATGCCGTCCAGCTGCCCATGTCACCTTTACCACACAAAACGCCGAGGCTTAGCAGAACCACTTATTATGCTAAATGCTAAATGCCGTGGGTCATCAAACTCTTGTCTTCACTCTTCACCTATGACCTATCCATTCAAGTCTCAAGTTCCATAGAAATTTGGGACGATTTAGATAAAAAAAAAAATCTTCACCCGGTGGTCATTTCATTTAGGGTATGTTCTATTTTGGTCACCAAAATTTAAAATAAAATATTCTGGTTACTTACGTTTAGATTCGTTTCTATTTTGGTCCCTTGGCCGTTAGTCTCTGTTACTTAAAAAATTAATTTCTAATTTAACCCCCAAACTTTCAAAATTTTATTTTTCACCATCTTCCCAAAAAATTATAAAACTAAAACCCAAAAAATTAATTTAACCTCAAATAACAAGCACTGATTAATTCATCTGAGAGCTCATCTTCTAGTTACAGCTGTGTGAGAATGGCGGCATGGTGGCCGGAGATGGTGATTAACGATGAAGGGACGGTGAAGGGGGAGAGAGCGGTGGTTGTGGATTTTAGGAAAATGCAGAGAAAATGAATATAAGTCTGATATATTGAAAATGGATTGCATGCCTTTGGGTTACATAAATGTTGGGTATTTATAGCCCAAACAAACAATTACCCAATAGAGTAACAAATTCAACAAATTAATAACAAACTCATAACAGCTAATTAACTAACTATCTTCAACATTCACCTTGCTTTTCCAATCTTCTTGATCTTCTTCTTCAAAAACATTCTTTCATTCGGAATTCCTTCAAACACAAATTCATAGTTCTTACTTAGTGGTTTACCGAGAATCGAAAGGGTTATTCTTTCTTTCGTTCTTCTTTACTCACTGTTCTGTCATACGAATTTGTTTTATCCAAAATTCCTTCAGAAATCTTTCTTTCTTCATCTTCACTGTCTCCATTCCTCACTTATTCGATCCGTCTTTTTGTTGGGAGCAAGGCGGTTAAGCTACGAACCCCCGGATGCAATCTGAAGCCCTCTTCCGAGCAAGAAAATACCCTATTTTATCTGGTTAATGGAATGCAAGGCTGTTAAACGCTATACATTCCCCAAAAATTTTCTGTCCTGCAGACTTGGTTGCTAACCAAAAGTTTCAGGTACCATTGTGAACGAAACAAAGTACGATGAAGATGCTATCAACCCAAACTTATAACGTGACCAGCAATCAATAACAACATCAACAAAAAATAGAGGTCAAAAGCCAACTCACAGTCCTCACACAAATCATCAGTAGATTCTCAGAGACTTAAACTACCACAAAGCAACTAATTTCTCCAATTCAGATCAGCAGCTACCAGACATTAGAACCGACAATACAAGACCAGATCAAATTTGTGAACAAAATTAATTATGCGGATCAAACACTCACCATAGTAAAAGCATCCAACATCCAGTTGCCTACTAATGAGTCATTCCAGACCCATTTGGAGAGGCATTTCTCTCCTTCTCCAATTCTGTTTGCAAATCCTGTATTGTTGCTTGTTGGGTGGAAACAGTCTCCCGCAAAGCAACACATTCATTCTCAATTTGGACTTTAGGATTTGAATAAAGATCAAATTCTGGAACATAAAACTGATTTCCAGTCTCAAATTCACCATATTTTCGCTTTACGGATCGTAACCAAGTACTTGAAGGTTTACCAATCAAAGAACAAGTGGGACAAACGCAATCACAACATTTGACCGAATCTCTTCGAGGTGAAAATAGACACTGTGTGATGATAAATCTGAAAGCTATGATGTTGTGTAAACCAAAAGACAGCACTGGAAAACAGATCGGAAATCATGTCGAAGACCAACAAGATGAACCAAATAAAAAATCAAAAAACTAAACAATAACTACGACAATATTCAGGTGAATCTGAGAGCATCACTCCAACGATCCAGATTCAGTAGTCTTGGAAAAGAGAAGCGAAATTGACGATTGAGAAAATATGTCAGAGATTTTTCAGATTTGAAAAACTGATGGCATCCGTTAACAAACAAACGACTAACGGCAACAAGCTTAGTGCAAGAGAGCAGCGAAAGACTAACATTGTTAGCATCCGTTAACAATCGTTGAGAGGCTCGGAGCAAGAAAACGGAAGACTAACCTCAGATCTAGAAATCAGAAACTGGAATAACAGAAGCAACACATGAACCGGCAAAGAAAATTTGAACGGTGGCGACGGAAGACACGATACCAAGATCTTCAACGGCGAATGATACCATGTGAAAATGGCGACATGGTGGCCGGAGATGGTGATTAACGATGAAGGGACGGTGAAGGGGGGGAGAGCGGTGGTTGTGGATTTTAGGAAAATGCAGAGAAAATGAATATAAGTCTGATATATTGAAAATGGATTGCATGCCTTTGGGTTACATAAATGTTGGGTATTTATAGCCCAAACAAACAATTACCCAATAGAGTAACAAATTCAACAAATTAATAACAAACTCATAACAGCTAATTAACTAACTATCTTCAACATTCACCTTGCTTTTCCAATCTTCTTGATCTTCTTCTTTAAAAAACATTCTTTCATTCGGAATTCCTTCAAACACAAATTCATAGTTCTTACTTAGTGATTTACCGAGAATCGAAAGTGTTATTCTTTCTTTCGTTCTTCTTTACTCACTGTTCTGTCATACGAATTTGTTTTATCCAAAATTCCTTCAGAAATCTTTCTTTCTTCATCTTCATTGTCTTCATTCCTCACTTATTCGATCCGTCTTTTTGTTGGGAGCAAGGCGGTTAAGCTACGAACCCCCGAATGCAATCTGAAGCCCTCTTCCGAGCAAGAAAACACCCTATTTTGTCTGGTTAATGGAATGCAAGGCTGTTAAACGCTATACATTCCCCAAAAATTTTCTGTCCTGCAGACTTGGTTGCTAACCAAAAATTTCAGGTACCATTGTGAACGAAACAAAGTACAATGAAGATGCTATCAACCCAAACTTATAACGTGACCAGCAATCAATAACAACATCAACAAAAAAATAGAGGTCCAAAGCCAACTCACAGTCCTCACACAAATCATCAGTAGATTCTCAGAGACTTAAACTACCACAAAGCAACCAATTTCTCCAATTCAGATCAGCAGCTACCAGACATTGGAACCGACAATACAAGACCATATCAAATTTGTGAACAAAATTGATTATGCGGATCAAACACTCACCATAGTAAAAGCATCCAACATCCAGTTGCCTACTAATGAGTCATTCCAGACCCATTTGGAGAGGCATTTCTCTCCTTCTTCAATTCTGTTTGCAAATCCTGTATTGTTGCTTGTTGGGTGGAAACAGTCTCCCGCAAAGCAACACATTCATTCTCAATTTGGACTTTAGGATTTGAATAAAGATCAAATTTTGGAACATAAAACTGATTTCCAGTCTCAAATTCACCATATTTTCGCTTTACGGATCGTAACCAAATACTTGAAGGTTTACCAATCAAAGAACAAGTGGGACAAGCGCAATCACAACATTTGACCGAATCTCTTCGAGGTGAAAATAGACACTGTGTGATGATAAATCTGAAAGCTATGATGTTGTGTAAACCAAAAGACAGCAATGAAAAACAGATCGGAAATCATGTCGAAGACCAACAAGATGAACCAAATAAAAAATCAAAAAACTAAACAATAACTACGACAATATTCAGGTGAATCTGAGAGCATCACTCCAACGATCCAGATTCAGTAGTCTTGGAAAAGAGAAGCGAAATTGACGATTGAGAAAATATGTCAGAGATTTTTCAGATTTGAAAAACTGATGGCATCCGTTGACAAACAAACGACTAACGGCAACAAGCTTAGTGCAAGAGAGCAGCGAAAGACTAACATTGTTAGCATCCGTTAACAATCGTTGAGAGGCTCGGAGCAAGAAAACGAAAGACTAACCTCAGATCTAGAAATCAGAAACTGGAATAACAGAAGCAACACGTGAACCGGCAAAGAAAATTTGAACGGTGGCGGCGGAAGACACGATACCAAGATCTTCAACGACGAATGATACCATGTGAAAATGGCGACATGGTGGCCGGAGATGGTGATTAACGATGAAGGGACGGTGAAGGGGGAGAGAGCGGTGGTTGTGGATTTTAGGAAAATGCAGAGAAAATGAATATAAGTCTGATATATTGAAAATGGATTGCATGCCTTTGGGTTACATAAATGTTGGGTATTTATAGCCCAAACAAACAATTACCCAATAGACTAATAAATTCAACAAATTAATAACAAACTCATAACAACTAATTAACTAACTATCTTCAACAAGCTGACATGTGATTGTGAGTGGTCTAAAGTAACTATCATGTTTGCTAGGTTGTTTATGCATAGATTGATTATCTTTATTAGCTAGAGTATGGCTTTTAGTGTTGAGAAATCTAAGAAGGCATTGGAACTTTCAACTCTAAAAGAACCTTGCTTTTTATTAATGTAAATTCAAATTATAGTCCTTCCCATTGGACAAATGCATAAAATGTTATTTGTATTGACCCACTTAGTAGGAAAAGAATAATTTTCTATTTATCGTATAACATTGATTCTCTTCAAGGTATCTTTGATTCTTTCATGCTCTGTTTTTATTTTAGTGGGATGATATTTTATTGATTCTATTTTCTTCAAAAAATTAATTTTTTTGGGTTTTAGTTTTATAATTTTTGGGGAAGATGGTGAAAAATAAAAATTTAAAAGTTTGAGGGTTAAATTAGAAACTAATTTTTTTAAGTAACGGAGACTAACGGCCAAAGGACCAAAATAGAAACGATTCTAAACGTAAATGACCAGAATAATCTTTTTTGAATTTTGGTGACCAAAATAGAATACACCTAAACAAAAGGGACCACTGGTGAAGATTACCCAAAAAATAATTAGTTTGAAAATTGAATTTAGACAAAAAAAAAAGTTAAGTCACTTAAAATATTGGGTTTATGTTTCAACATTTAATGTTGGAATTTACTTCGATGCAACCCTAATTTAAATTTGTCACATATTATATTAGTTTATATATTATATATTTTATATCACACAAATTAAATTCATAATAACATATAATACTATAACGTAAAGGTTACACTATATGTTCAATTGTCTAGCAAAAAAGGTAAAATGATTAAATATAAAATTCCAAATAGCATACATATTCTTTTAGATACGCCTAAAGAATAGTACGGTTGTATCTGAAATGAATTTAAATTAGTTATTTATAAATATGAACGTATTTGAATGAAATTTTAAAATTATATTTCAATCAATAGTTTTACTCTCTATGATTAAATGATATTGACACCCCTTATCCATGATTTAGTCTCTATCTTCTTTTTTAATTATAAAAAATACATATTCTAATGACACTCCTTATTCACGATTCAATTTCTATTTTTTAATTATAAAAAATACATATTTTAAACTAGACCGAACTCGACGAACATGATGAATGTATTTACGCTTCTAATTGCCAAAAAAAAAAAATACAGTCTTATGACCACAACAGAATGTAATATTGCCAGTTTGCAGTATATTTGAAATACAACTAGTTAACCTAACTTCAATCAGTTTTGTTTTGGGTAAACTACACTTCAGGTCATCTAGTTATGATTTTAATAATAAATGTTATTTTTCTAAAATTTATAAACAAGTTATTCAATTAAAATATTGTTACAAATAGGTCATTAACCATAAAATATTAGATAAGAATAGTGATGTGGCTTGGTATAATAATAATAATAATAATAATAACTTATATATTCTATTATGATGAGTCTACCACGTGCGACGAACATTGATGAACACCACTAACGATGAACACCGATGAACACCATTAATTTTTTAAAAAAAAATTTAAAAATTTAAAGGATTAAAATTATAATTAAAATTATCTCTTAAAAAATAAAAATCAAATTTAATAATTACTTTATAATATTTTTTAATAGATTCGAATCAAATATACCCAATTCTCCTAAACCCTAACAAAATCAATCTCTTAAAAAAATAGAAATCGGTTTATAATTTTTTAATAGATTAGAATCAAATATACCCAATTCTCATATTATTGATTCTAATCTATTAAAAAATTATAAACTGATTTCTATTTTTTAAGAGATTGATTTTGTTAGGGTTTAAGAGAATTTGGTATATTTGATTCTAACCTATTAAAAAAATATTATAAAGTAACTATTAAATTTGATTTTTATTTTTAAGAGATATTTTAATTATAATTTTAGTCCTTTAGATTTTTAATTTTTTTAAAAAAATTAATGGTGTTCATCGTTAGTGGTGTTCATCAATGTTCGTCGCCTGTTGTAAAATTGTCCATTCTATTATTTTAGTCATAATATGAAATAATTAAATAAATTTCACACTTTATGTTTAAAAAAATTATCCTAAATTTTCTGGTCTTCTCTAAAAAAATGTTATATTACTTTTATATTATAATAATAATTTCACGATAACTTGTTGTTGCTTATAACATAATGCAATCATCCAACTAATGCTTCATTTCGATCATTTTTTTCTTTTATAGTATCACAAAATTGATCAAATTGCTGAAATTTTTAATATGAAAGAATGAATTTATTAATTCTTTTTCGGAATTAAGAAAATATCAATAAACTGTTATTATATTAGGACACATGACAGCTGGGAAAAATAATGCGGGTGCCTAGATATGGATTATAGGTACGCGTAACTGTTTTATAACGCTGTAGGTTGGGTATATTAACACTGATGGAAATTATTTGCCCCTTATTATGTCCCATTTTAAAATATTGAGTTTAAGGTTTAAAATTAGAAGTTATGGTTAATATTTAGAGAATTAAGGGTAGGGTATATTTTTTAAGGTGTGGGATTTAGAGTTTAGGATGTGGAAATTAATGGTAGGGTTTAAAATTTAATTTTTAAGTGTTTTTTAGTGTGAGACATAGAAGATGGTATGATTAAGGGTAGAGATTTTTACCCCTATTAACACAGTTGGCTTTTACATTTGTAGGTGAACTCATTTTATTTGCTTTACTCGGTTATTTATATATTTTGAGCACTCTTTTTTCTCTTTTAAATTACAAATGATTTTTAGTGAAATATTTTTTTAAAAAAATTAGAGTATATTAAAATTTTACTTTAATTTTAACGACAAAGTGACATGTTTATAACAATATTTTAATTAAGTAATATATATATATATAACTTTTAAAAGAAAATTGACTATTTATCATCAAATACGTAATTAAGTGAATTTGAGTATAATATTTTCGTTGATTGTTCAGTTTGCCACATGATAGATTGAGGTTGTGCCCTCTCCGCCAAATTCTTTTACCAAGAAATTATAACGATGTTTTTAGCTGTTTGGACCCCTTTGTCTCCTTAATTTCTGTAGTTAATTATACTTTTGTTTTTCTTTTGACCTTGATTTTTAGTTCTGTCCTTTGACGGTGTAGGATCTTTCTAACAGGACAATTGATTTTTAGTTACATGTTTGAATTGTGGCGTGTTTGAAGGCCGGCTTTTCTTATCACCAGGAACATACACAGTGAAAGCTCTTTCGGTCCCTTTTTTCGTGTAACATAAAATTGTTCAGGTGTAAACTAAACTCAATTCAGATCCTTTTTTCAAGAAAAAAAATGCAGGGTTTCAACAGAAAAGAATTCATCCTAATAAGCCTTTGGAAGGTGATATTGACAGAAAAGAATTCAGCTTTTCCACTAGTATAACATCTTTCAAGCCAAACAGCAAAATGAACATTTCCAATCCTCAAAGGATAAATAAAAAACATGCAGTAATTCGTTTCTGTAGTTGATAAATAGTTGCCCATTTAGCTCAAATTGACCCTTTTGCTTTTCATTCCGAGGCTAACAGCTTTTTAATGGATTTTTTAATATAAAATCATTGTTTTTTCTTCCTCTCTTTGCAAAGCCATCTTTATTTGTTTAAGTTGTCAATCTCATTTTGAAACTCTATAATTACTTTGGATTGTTTAAGAGCTATTATGTAGAAGTAGGATTTGTCAGTCTCAAGATGATGGAGTTCTGCTGCCAACAAGGCTAAAACTATGTCGGATTGGGAGTTGGGATGCTATCCGATTCGACTCCATCAGTTGGGAGAAGGAATAGGTGGGATGAGACTCCTGCAATTATGGGTAATGCAATTGTTGCTGAAACATGTTCACCTTTTACAGTTTTGCCAGCATTCATGTTCGAGTACCGTGTGCCGGGTTAGGTTACATCTATGCCATTGATGCTCTTATGGACAGATACTTGGTTCATAGGCAGACTGCAGCTTCAGCTGTGAAGCACATGGCTTCGGGTGTGGCCGGGTTAGGTTGCGAGGATGCTTTACTCCACTTATTGAACTGTGTGGCCAAACAGTTCTGAAACTTCCGCTCTAGATCGGATCTCAAGACGCCGTAGTTGCAGCTTATCCTATTCTAGATGATGAGCAGAACAACATATATAGTAAGCCTGAGTTGATGATGTTTATATAGATTGCAAAAAATTCTCAAACTCATTGATGAATGGTGATTCTGTAAGCTGAGGCATTCTCTGCTGGGACATGTTCTTTCTGATTGGGGCAAGAGTTGGCATTAGGGCTTTGATCGAGCCGAGCTCGACTTGAAATTTGATTCTCGAAGCTTGACTCGATCGAGTACTATTATAGAAGTTATAACTATAACTATGATAATTTTCTGAACATATATATTTATTTTCTTGTTTCAAGTAACATGGAGTTTGATGGTTCCCTAAATTCTGATAGGGAAGAATTGACTAACTGAATCAGTAGAGACCCAAAAATTTCCACCACAAAGCTCCAACACCTCCCCAGATGATGGCATTAACAACGGCCATTACGAAACCCATTTTGAATAAGTCGGGTAGCTCTACGTATCCGGCTGTAAATACATAACAACCAAAACAAATCATCAGTCCAAGCAAATCCATCATTAAAGAAACAGTCTATAGAAAGTTTGCGAGGAAACAGAGACATACTTCCGTAGTAGACGGCGGCCTGACCACTGCTATAATGGGTTAGGGCACCGAAAAGATTGGTATTGAAAGCAAGAGCCAGCGCTGCTAGTACACCGGGTACTCCGGCTGCTGAATGCATAGCAAGAAAAGCAGAGTATAATGCTCCTACATGACCAGTTTGGCTTGCAAATAGGTAGTGGATGAAAAAGTATGACGCTTGAAGAACAACAAATGCAGCAGGCCAGCTTAAAGAGAGAGATTGAAGGACTTTAGCGACACAACCGGACATCCAACTCACTATTCCGACGCTCGTCAATTGTCCTGCCATGCCTACCAAAACAGCAAACCAAGCCAATGTATCCCATGCCGATTTTTCGCTTAAGCAGTCATCCCAATCGAGCACTCCCAACAAAAGGAGTATTGACAAACCAATCATTGCGGCCACAACACTTGGTATACCGATAGTGTCTCTGCATACAGTTCAGGAAATGTTAATAAATAAGAATAACTAATAAATTACTTATTCAGACGACAACCAAACCAGAAAAAGCCATAGCTTCGAACTTGCAGCTTATGTCCTCGAATGGTAAGGACTATGGTTATTGCATACACTCATGCAAGTAAAAAATGTAAAAATCTGATTCATTCTGGCTAACAACGGAATGGACAAAGGGCAGAATAACACGGAATAAATTCCGACTGCCGGCAAAACCAGTGTATGTTAAGAGAAACTAAAAGGTATAGTCTGTAACAAGTGAACTATATCAATGTTTGGTGTGAAAAAAACACCTGCAAAGGGCAAACAAATCATTTCAAAATTTTATGACCAATCATGCTTCAATATTTGTAAACATTCCTCAAAATAGGAAATGTCCTAAACCTCTAAATTCCCATAGGATTGAAGTTTAACCCTCATTATGACACACAGGTGAATATAGTCATTTAAATAGATGAAGTGATAAGCATACAAACATTTCATGCACAGGCAAAACTAGATACGAAGACATCAACTTCTCAGCTCCAAATACAAAGAAACTTGAATTGGTAAGATGAGATGAAACTTACCCACAGATCCATAGAGTAACTGCAAGAAGCATAGTTCCAACCATGATCCATTCATTTCTAGTGACGGGACCCATCTGCTCTAGTTTCTTTGCCGCCATTGCCGGGGCATCGGGCGTATCTTTGATCTCGGGAGGGTAAAGCTTGTATAAAATAAGCGGAGTTAGCAGTAGAGAAACCAGTGCCGGTAAACTAGCAGCCTTGAACCATGAAACCCAAGGATTTAAAACAACAATTCCAAGCTCCTCAGCTAATTTGAGGCATAGCAAATTTTGAGCTGCAGCAGTAAGGAAAAGAGCACTGGAGTTGCCAGAAGCCTGTCATAGACCATCCGTTAGTAATGCATGAGTTTTTAAAGGCACTAGTGCAGACCAAAGCACTAAACAATAACTATATGGTAACATAGATTCATGAGTTCCGGTAGAATATAAATAGGGGTGAGCAAAACTCGATTTGAATGGAATCATAATTTATAATCTCGACTCGAAAAAATTTCAAATAAAGTTTGAGTTATAAAATGAGTATCAAATAACTTGAATAGCTCAAATTTTTAGTAATTAGTGGATCGGTTTTTAAGTTTAAGTTGAGTACCTCAACCATGTTGATATTTGTATATGACATGGGAAGAAATATATATATATATATATATATCTCATTTGGTTATATAAAGCTGTTTAAATTAGAATTAATTAGTATGGGTGAGCAAAGCTCGACTCGAAAAAAATTGAATTTTTCTACTCGACTCGTGGCAAAAAAACTCAACTCGTATTGACTTGACTCGAAATTTTATAAACTCGACTCGGAAATTTTTTAAATAAAGTTGAAGTTGTAAAATAGAAATTTGAATAACTCGAAATTTTTAATAATTAGTGGATTTATTTTTAAGTTTGAGTTGAGTCCCTCAATTCCTACTGATATATAAATATATACGGACATAATTGTTTTGAAGAAATATATATGCATATCTTATATGATCAAACCAAACAGTAATATAACATGATAAATAATTATAATTAAATTTATATAGGAACTCGAAAAATCGACTTGAATCGAAAAAACTTCAAATAAAGTTTGAGTTGTAAAATATGACGCCTCAACTCAAATAATTCAAAACTTTTTTATTTGACTCGATCGAACGCTCACTTTATCAATTAGTATCATAACATTATAAACATTTACAATTAAATTTGAACAGAAACTCGAACAAATTTAAAATATAAAATAAAATTCACAATTCGACTAATTCAAAAATTTTACTATAATAGACTAAATCGAATAATCTTGCCGAGACATAGAAATAAAAAAGAGACTTGACTTTATTAAAACAAAGAATCCAGATTAGTCCATTACACTAAAGTCTTCTTCCACAATTTTTAAGCATATAAAATTAATTATCGCCACCTATGAATTCAAGTCAAGAAATAATAAGTAAACTATGTATGCGATCGTTAGTAATCAGCTAGAAATAAGCGAACCTGAAACTGCGATTGAACTAGATAACTCCCAAGCTTCCGAGATGACGAGTCTCCTGGCCGACTTCCCGCCGACAGAGACAATGACTTGATTATTGGTAAGAAAACGCCGCCAGCTCTGGCCGTTGTACTAGGCATCGCCGGCGCAATCAAGGCCTCACTCAAAGTCAACCCATAAGACAATCCCAAGGTGCTTTTCCCCAACCATTTGACGAAATAAGTAGCGATCCTATCACCGAGCCCCGTTTTAACGAACCCACGAGCGAAGAAGAAGGAAATAACAATCAGCCAAATCACTTCGTTGGTGAATGCACTGAATGCGGTCGTAAACGACAGCGTTCTGGTGACGATGGAAACCGTGAGGCCTAAAAAAGCCCATGCTCCGACGGGTAAAGGGCTTAAGACGAGACCGGCGATTGTTGATAAAAAGATGGAAAGGAGTTGCCAGGCTTGCAGGGTTACATCGACGGGTTTGGGCACGAGGAAACGGACAATGAGGCCTATGGAAATTGAGATAACGAAAGGGAGGAGTTTGGCTCCTTGGGGCGGAGAAGGCGGAGGAGGGGGTGTCGTTTGAGGTGGTGGGTCGTTGTCGTTTTGAGAAGTAGCACGCGTAGGGGAAAGGAAAGGGCTTCTTAGTTTGGGAAGTGGGGAAAATAAGAGAGAATTGGGAGGAGATCGGATAGTGGGGAATGAAGAGAGCGGGAAAATGGATGGTCGGGGTACTTTAGAGGTGGGTTTAGAGCGGAAATGGAGGGAAGTGCGGGACTTGAGTGAGAAAGGAGTGGCGGTGGCGGTGGAGAAGCAATGGAGGGTTAAACTCTCCATTGTTTGGATGACGAGAAAATCAACAGAGAAAGTGAAGAGAAACGAAAACCAAACTCTGGGAGCCGGGGGACTTTTCAACAGTAAATTGAAAAGAGCGGAAATCCCAAAGTAACACAGGGGTCAATCAAACAAACTGAAGCCGGTAGTAAATTGGCGGTAAATCGGGCCGGGGAAATTTTCCTTGGTTTTTCCTTCTCAAGTTTTAGTTTTTAATTTGTCTGTTTTTCCATTTTCGCTGAACATTGCATTCGATTCGGCAATTCAAATATTCAATAATTCTGGGGAAAATTAAATTTATTCAGAATTTGTTGTCATTCCTTCGTCGTGTGGTGTCAAAATAATACTAGTGACGAAACATATTAGATATTTTTCTCTTAAATTTTAGGCTAAATTATACATACAGTCACTAGACTATTAGTAAAATTACATTTTCATCACCCAACCTTAAAAAATTATATTTCTATCACTAGACTTGTCATTTTGTAATTTCTCATTTCAAAATCTCTTTATCGTTAACTTCTGAGAAAAAATGACCTGGCATTTAAATAATTAATATAATAAAATATTTAATCTATAATATCACATTTTTATCAATTTGATCTAAAATTATAAAATGGCCTTTAGTATTTTTCATATATTTTTTAGTTTGCTCTCTATAAACTTAAACAAATTTCTCTTTTTATTTTCACGGTATTATCAACAAATCCCTAAAATTGATCTCCAAATTTTCCCTCGGAACTAAAAGCAACTTTAAAATATTCTAATTTTCAAAACTTTTTAATTTAACTAAAACAAGAGAAGAGAAAGACGACACATATAACATTAGCTCAAAAATGATTGCAAATAGTTGCTCTAAATCTGTGAGAAATTTGGCATGGTGGTTGGCGGTGGCAGAAATTTGGCAATGGGGTTGTCGGCTCATTCCGATCATGGCCTCGTGACCCTCCTAATCCAGAACGAAACCGGGGCCTTTAGGCTTCAAGTGCACCACAATGGGAAATGGGTTAATATCGATCCGGTTCCGAATTCATTTCTAGCCAACGTCGGAGGCCATGTTGAGGTAAACAGTCCAAATTCCTAACACTTATTCCCCCCATCTTTTTGTAATGTTCTGATTGATCGGATATGGTTTTGATTTGATACAAGATTCTGAGTAATGGAAAGTACAAAAGTGTTCTGCATCAAGTTGTGGTGAACAACAGAGATGCAAGGATATCCATTGCATTGGCGCATGCACCCGCATGGGATGCGGTCGTTGGCCCGGCTTCAAAGTTGGTGGAAGATGAGCAGAATCCGCCGGCTTACCGAGCAATGGCATATAAGGAATATTTGGAGCTTCAACAGAGCAACATGCTGGACGGGGAATATTTGGAGCATACGGAACAGGGTGATTTAGTTTCCGGTTTTATTGGCCAGGATAGTGTTTTGTATGGTTGTTATGGTGTTGCAAGCTTCCTTCTCACAACTTCAGCTCTTGTAATTTCATTTCAATAAGCATAGTTGTGATATATTTCAAGACCTCAAGTATCCATATGAATACCCAGGTCTAATGTTTTCTTCCTTATTTTCCCATTATTAGTTGCCAATGCTACATTCAAGTATGGGTAAACAACATAAACGGAAGCCGGATAGAGGGTCATTAGAGCAAGGTGTCGGTGTCGGGGTGAAGGGTTAAATTGATAGAATGTGTAAATAAAGAAGACTAAATTTATTAAATTTTTTCGAATTAGGACTAAATTGACTGAATATATAAATATAGAAAACTAAATGTGTTATGCCAATTTCTGTTTACTGTCACGTCACTCGTCATTAAAATTTTAACGGCACCGGGCCAACTTGCTCTTTCTTATATTGGGAAATCATTTTGTAACTTATTAGTTGGAGGACTCAAAAAAAAATATCCTATAATTGGAGAAACTATTTATGTAGTTTATCCTTAGGTTATTAACTTCCCTATATACATATACAATATATATACATTATATTATTAACTTTATGTAGAAAATCCCCTCCAACCCTCAATGATTGCTTTCAACGTGTTCTCTAGCATCCAGTACGAACGTAAAATTTTATGTTAGAGAGTATATAAAATTTTAATTGGGCGAAACTGGATTTTTAATAAAAATATTAAAAAATTAAGAAATTTTTAGATTATATAAGAGTTTTAAAATTTTAGGAGAGTTACCGCCTCCTCCAACTCCCCTCTACGTCCATCCCTGTTGGCACCCCTGATTGGTCACTTGAGATGCTCAATTCAAAGCAAAACAAACTGAAAATTGATCGAAGAAAAAGCCCCAGGTTCATATGTTTGAAAGTTTTCGTGTGATTCTATGATTTGTGACAGAGATTCTATAGAATTTAATTGATGAATCAAACGAATCTGATGATATTTTGGGTTTTCTCTAGTTCTTGTAAATGAGATGATTAAGTTTTTTTTTGGATAAATGGAACTTCTATTCATCCAATATACCACCAAAAAAACCCAATACAATGCTATCCCTGTGATATCAACTATACAACCAGCAAAAGAAAAAAACTAACTAAGCCCCCACAACTGTGCTATACAATTCCCAGAAAAAGTATATCTAGAACTATTACTAAATCTTCCACACACATCCTGTTTAAGAGAGCCAAAAACATTTGAACTAAGCCGATGACCTTTCCCATGCAACCTTCGATTGCGTTCCTGCCAGACATAATAATTGAAGCAACGCCAAGCAAAGGAAATAATAGCCGCACGCAGCGATTTACCTTTCCCAGTCTGAATAACCCAATCAACCAGTTCATGCCAATTTCCATAGTCCATAACTATGTCGCAGGCTTGCAGAATTGAACCCCAAAAGTCCTTTGCAAATCCGCAATCACCAAAAAGATGGTCTCTAGTCTCCGCGCCATTACCACATAATAAGCATACAATATCCACATGGAAACCCCACTTCCACATACGACTCTTAGTAGGCAAGCGATCCAGTACAACAAGCCACGAAATGAATGAATGCCTAGGGATAAAGAGACCCCAAACAATACGATGCCAAGGCACACTCTCCACTTTATGTCTGATTTCATTCCATACTGCTCTCGTAACAAACTTTCTTTCAGTATCAACAACACCCCTAAATTCATCTCGAAGTTTCAGGAGCTTTCTCCACACCCAGCTATGGTTCGGCTTCAACTGGACTTGCCATAGAGAGTAACCCTTCAATAGATAGCTCTGCACCCAGGCAACCCAAATGGATCCAGCTTGGGAAAGCAATAGCCACAAACAACGCATCATGCACGCTCTATTCCATGAAGAAGAATCCTTCACCCTGAGCCCCCTTCTCTTTTAGGGTGACAAACATTACTCCAACTCACTCTCGCACCTTTCGCATTGGTCTCTTCTCCCTTCCATAAAAAAGCATTACAAGGTTGGGAGACTCTCTTGATAACCTTCGATGGTAATAAAAACATACGACACCAATAATTTTGCAAGCTGAAAATCACAATTTGGATCAACTGCAATCGCCCTGCAAACGACAAACGTTTCGAAGGCCAACTTTGAATTTTCCCCACTACCTTGCCTACTAGAACCTCACAATCATTAAAAGAGAGATTTCTAGTGACCAAGGGCACACCAAGGTACCGCACTGGAAGCTCTCCCAACTTAAACCCAGTCTGGGCCTTCAACAATTGCCGATCTTCTTCATTAATCCCAGCCGTAAAAAGCTCACACTTTGATTCATTAATTTGCAAGCCTGCCATATGGTAAAAAACACCCAAAACACCTTTAATCCCCAACAAAGAATCAAGGTTACCTTTGGAGAAAACCAATAAATCATCGACAAAACAAATATGAGTCAAACAAATCCTTCTACACTTAGGATGATACTCCATCACCTTGAATTTCCCAGCCCAATTCAACAAATTAGAGAGTACATTTAGGACAAGTATAAACAAGTACGGGGACAAAGGATCCCTTGCCTTACCCCTTTTGCCCCTGCAAAGTATCCAACCAATCCACCATTTAGATTAATAGAAAACTTAGAATGCATAACACAAGCATCAATCCACTTGCAGAACATGGCAGGGAACCCTAAAATTCTAAGGATTTGAAGGATAAATCTCCAATCCACTGAATCAAATGCCTTGCGAAGATCAATCTTTAAAGCACATCTCGAAGACATATTCTTCCTCCCATAGCCATGAACCAGTTCCTGCGCAAGAAGGACATTATCTACAATATCCCGACCAGCAATAAAAGCACCTTGATTCTGCAAAATGAGGAAAGGCATCAACTCCTTCATCTTAGTTGCCAAAATCTTAGTAATGCATTTGTAAATAACTGAGCAACAGAAAATAGGCCGAAAATCAGTAGCCTTTACCGGAGCTACCACCTTTGGCACCAACATAATTACAGTCGAATTAAAAGCAGCCGGTAGATTACAGGTATCAAAAAAGAACTTAATGCCTCTAACCACCTCTTCACCCACAATACGCCAAGATGCCTGAAAAAACTTGGTAGTATAGCCATCAGGTCCAGTGGATTTATTCCCATTCATAGCAAAAATAGTATCCTTTATTTCCTTTGATTCCACTGGAGCAATCAACTTCTGTTTCATATCTTCAGTGAGCTCAGAACCTAACACTTCCCTAAGTAACTCATCAGGAAAAATCTCCACATTAGAGTCCCTCTGACCAAGAGACTTCTGAAAAAACTGAATGAGTTCCCGAGAGATGGCCTCATAAGTCTCTAATCGTTGTCCATTCTCATCAAGCAAAAAATGAACCGAATTAGCCTTAGTCCGAGCCTTAACATGCCTGAAAAAGAAGGTAGAATTCTGGTCACCTTCCCTAACATACTGGATTCTTATGATTCTTCATCTCGAATCAGAGCCTTCAACTCAATAGCAGCAACCTTCTCAAGTCTGATATTCTCAGCTGAAGGAACACTGACCATAGCAGCCTGTAAAGTCTCAACCTCCTTCTGTTTGAGAAGAACCCGACCAGAAATGTCACTGAAAGCCTCACGACTTAACTTCCTTAAAGGCTCTTTCAACCTCTTCAATTTAGCAAAAAGAGACTTGTAATCACTAATTTTGTTCGGGGTGTTAGACCCGATTTCTTTTGTTTTTAATAATGGGCTTTAATATGATATTATTATTACTACCTTATTAATCACCTATTAATCTTATCATTATTACTATATTACTATCATATTTAAGTTTGCTTATTGTTATTATTACCTATTGTTATTATATCTATTATTATTACTATTATATTAGTATCTACTTATTTATATTTTCATTATTATTATATTTGATATGATATTATTATCTATTATTCTTGTTACCATTATCATATATATTTAGTATTACTTATATTATTATTAATAATATATTTACCGATTATTACTATTATTATTATCTTTATCTACTACTACTACTACTACTACTATTATTATTATTATTATTATTATTATTAATCAAATCCCAAAAACATTAAATAATATAAATAAAGCCCAAATTAAATAAACAAGTCCATTTAATAAATAAAGCCCAAAAATGTTTATATTTTTACAGTCCTTTACATTATAAAAAAAACCCAAAAATAAATAAATGTTACAAGGCCCATTGGCCCAATACTAGCCCTAATCTTAAAAACCCTAATCTGTTAAACCAAAAAACCTAATGCCTCCCTTTTGATCTGTGCAGCCGCCACCCCCTCTCCACCGTCAGATCTAATCTAGATCTGACGGTCCAGATCGCACCAGACGCGAGAAACCCTAGCCGGCCCCTTCCTCAAGCCTCAGCGCCGCTCAATCTCCACCGTTCGATCATGAGCGCATTGGACGGTTGAGATCGAAGCTCGGAAGCTTCCAGAGCCCCACGCGCCGCACGCGCGACTCCCCAGCAGCCCACGCGCGGCTCTTCAGTGCCAGACGCGCGCGTACATCTCACGCTGGCCCTTTCGAATGCCTCATCCGAATCCCATCCACGGTGCATCATCTACGGCCGGCCACAGCTCTCTATGGTCCCCTCTCCTCCTCACGGGTCACATGCAACACAAGAAAACAAAATGTCAGAGCCAAAACGGACGCAACGGAAACGTACGAAGCAAAATCGCAACAAAAAATCAGAGAAAAATCAGAAATCACAACCGAAATGCAGAAATCGTACAAATCATCAGCAATCAACAGAGATTTACAGCAATTATTTGCATTTTAGAAATAGGAAAAAAGGTGATTTTCCGGCTATAAAAAGCCGAAGCATGTAAAGAGAAAAGAGGGGGGATTTTCAGAGGATTTCGGAATTTTAGAGAGAGCATTCGGAGAGGATTTTTAGAGAGAAAAATTGTAAGAGAGGTTTTTCTTTTCAGAGAGTTTTTCAGAGAGAGAGATTTGTAACCGAACTTCAAGCAATACAAGCAAAAGAGTTTTCAAAGGTATTTCGATTTTCATTCTTCATTACGAATCGGAAAAAATAAAAAAAACAGAGAAAGGTTTATTGTTTTACCTTATCGATTCATCTTCTCTTTCTCTTTCTGTTGCTCCGATTCGTTTCTCTGCCGGTGACAAGCCATTCGGCCCCTTTCGGGACCATGCACGGTGAACCGGTGGAGGGCAAACATCGGTAAGTGGTGGTTTTAAAGTTTTGGGGTTTCCAGTTTCACAAAAACAGATTAGGAAAAGTTTTTTGGTTTTGATCTCGTGAAACGGAAGGGGTTTTGCCTGGTTATTTGGGTTTCGGAAAAAGGGAAAAAATAAGATTTTTAGGGTTCCGGCGCCAGCAACGGCGACCGGAACCCCTTGCGGCGCCGGAGTTTTTGACAGAAAAAGGGGAGAAGCTTCTTAGGTTTAGGGTTTTAAAAATGATAAAATGGGCTAAGTTTTCTTTAGGTCGTATTTATAATGTTTTCCTCCTTTTAAAATTGGGTTAATAGCTTCCTAAGCCCCTCCGTGTATTGTTATTACGCGTGCAGGGGCTTCCGCGTTTTCAAACCCCGTCCCAGGTCCTCTGTGTTTTCGAGTTCAATCAATTTGGCCCTTAATTTTATTGCAATCCGTTTTCCAGTGGTTTAATTCCCGTTTGGGTCCCTGTTGTTTTTCGCGTCTTGTCAATTTCGTCCCGTTTCGCATTGAGATCAATTTTCTTTAAATGGATTTATTACAGAGGTGGTCCCTGTTAGTTTGCATTCTATTTATTTCTTTGTTTTTCATTTATGTCATATTATGTTGTCATTCATGCATTTTTTTTATGTTTGCATCGAATATATATATATTGCATGTCATTTTTGTGATGTCATTATTCATGCCTTTTATTATGTGTTTATATCGAATGTATATATTTTACCATATTGTTTATGTTAGTTTGTGCATATGTGTTCTTAAAGTTGCATGCCTATTTGTTTTAATGCCATTCGAATATATTTGTGACATGCATTTTTATTGTCATTCATGTGACTTTTAGCCTTTTAATTTGTATATTAATTAATTCTAATTTTAAAACGGAGATACTTATTAATTCGCGTATTCGGGTCGACTAGCCTAACTTATTGGATGTCCCGCGAATATTCGGATTAATTCGAATCGTCTAAAGGTAAATCCGTAATTAAAATGGACAAGACCATAGCACCATATTTATCTGCTTGCATCATGCATAAAGGTGACGTACGGGATCCGAACCCTAAACTAACACGGCAGTCAATCTTATATGATGTCGGTTTAGTCTTTGGTCCGGTGTACCGTCATCCTTTTTAGTTAAATGGTAAATTAATCCGATACCGCCAATTTGAAAGAGCTCGTACGTTTAAAGTTCGATTTTCAATCAAGAACCCCTAATTAAAGTCTTTTTAAATTTCAAGTAATTTCCATCAATTAAAAGCAACAATTGTTTTGGTACCGATTTCCGGGCGTGATGGGGGTGCTAACCCTTCCCCATACGTAACCAACTCCCGAACCCTTTTAAATGAATCTCTGGTTTTAGTTTTTACGGTGTCTGGCCTACCTCAGTGGCCGGTGGTGACTCCAACCGAAAAAAAAAAGATTCTTTTAAAAGGTTGTTTTCCTGAAACCCGAATCAATTTTTAAACTCTCACCCTTTTTCTTAAATCAAATTGAATACTTTTTTCAAAAGTAGAGGGAACTTGATTTGCGAGAAAAAAAACCCCGTTACAGTCTGGCGACTCCGCTGGGGACAGATTTTGTTTTCAAAACAAAAAGAGAGTTAGGCCAAGAAAATAATTGTTGCCTTTAATGATGGAAATTTTTGAAATCTAATTTGACTTTAGCGAGATGGTTCTTCCTCGAAAACAAGACTTTAATTACACGAGCTTCGATAATTGGTAGTCTTGAATTAATTCTTCATTTAATTTCAAAGGAAACACCGACATGTGTTGCATCACGCATTAGGCTCTATACCCGAGCTTCGTCCCTTAAGTGGGAGTGAAACGCCCATACCCACGTGAGTCTCCCTCCACGGGTCGGTAATTCACTTCCAGAATCCACGCCTTTGACATGTGAGCAGCCCTCCATGTCACTAGGTCGTGCTTTCCCTCGAACCGAAACCAATTCGCAAGCTTGTAATGGGCCAGAATTGGGGTTCTTGTTACCTTAGTAGGTAATAAGATAGGTTCGGGTACCCTTGTTAGAACCGAACCACATATGTGAGAATTTAAGAAGCCTACCCCGGTTGGAGCCATGCGGATAACCGTAGAATTAGAATTCATGCTATTAGGTCTCGCATTATTAATTTCTTTGATGTGTTTCCTCTCGTTTGTTTTATTCAGTATTCATTATTGGTGTTACTAACCCAGTTGCCTTCTTATCTTGTTTTGTTTATTTTTGCATGTTCATCGCATTTTCATACGAAGTGTTGATTCGAGAACAATCTAAAGTTGAAAACTTTTACAATGGGAGAAAGATTCCATAGCAACAGAGTTTTCGGGACCCTAATTTGAAAGAAAGAGACGAAAAAAAGGGAAAAATCATAACCTGTGTATCTATTTTCTTACCTCGTTGTAACAGGATTTGATCTCCATTATGGAAAGTTGTTTAATGAGGATGTTCGTCGAATCAACATTTCCTTGCATTCGATTTTATGTTTTTAATTTATTGCCTTTAATCATATGTTTCCATTTTGCATTCGACATATCATGCATTACATCATTAAGTCTTGGAATTAATTGTTCGAGGTCATGGCAGCATTCGTGACTATCGAAGATTCCGCACTCACACTTTACTCGCCGCCAAAGGAAGCAAATGGAGGAGGGTTTTGCTAAGTTGGAAGCTGATTTGAGAGGTCAGTTAGAGCGTGCCCAGCAAGAGTTGAGGGACACCATCATCAAGTCCCAACAAGATATGATGAACGAGATATCTCAGTTGCTGCAAGCCAATCTGAAAGGAAAGGGTGCTGTTGGAAACCCTAGTCAGGATAAGGGGGACCCTTCGTATTCCCCGGGTTTTGTCACCGATACCCCTAAGCCCTCGCAAGGAGCGGCCACTCAAGGAGATGGGGCAACATCGCATCAGGCGGGCGCCTCTACCTATGCTCCATCGGGTCTGGTTTTTAATGTGGAAAATGTCGGGGATAGTGTCCCGGATTTGGATGAGATCGAGAACTTAAACAAAGTGAAGGCCGAGTTCTCAAAACAACTAGAAGAGACCCGGAAAGACCTCGAGGAGAAATTCGGTACAAAAGAAGGAGAAGAGGGGGCATATGGGATGAATGCTAGAGATCTCAGTTTGGTTCCAGATCTGATTATTCCGCCCAAGTTCAAGACGCCGGAGTTTGAGAAGTTCGACGGGACGACTTGCCCTACTGCTCACATAACCATGTTTTGTAGAAAGACGACGAGTTTCATCGACAATGAGAAGTTGCTAATTCACTGCTTTCAAGACAGCTTAGCGGGGCCCGCGGTGAGGTGGTACAATCAGTTGACTCGTGCTTAGATTAGGTCGTGGAAGGATTTGGCCAAGGCTTTCACCGATCAGTATAGGCACATAACTGATATGGTCCCAAACTGACTTATGCTACAAGGTTTGGAGCAAAGGCCCAATGAGAGCCTACGTGAGTACGCCCAGCGTTGGCGAGATGTGGCAGCACAGGTTCAACCCCCGCTCCGTGAGAATGAGATCTCCCCTATGTTTGTTGACACTTTGAAAGGGACCCTCTATGACCGCATGATAAGCAACCCCATCGGTAACTTCTCAGATATGGTTATGACCGGTGAGCGGATCGAGGCTGCCATCAAGAGTGGTAGGATTGATGGAGGTGAGAATGTCCGAAAGCAGTTTAAGAAGAAGGACCATGAGGTGAACAATGTCGTTGCTTACGAGGCTTCTAAGCACTTCACAGTTTCAGCGCCTCAAGCCGTAGTCAGGAATGCGCAAGGCCAGAACCGAAGAGAGAATAGGGCTCCTAGGAAGGAACAAGAGAGAATGACCTTCACCCCTCTACCTATACCGTACAAGGAGGTATACAAACACCTATACGAGGCTGATCTGGTCCGCCCGTATCATGTTACTCCCTTCCAACCGCCTTACCCTATATGGTACGATGAGAAGGCACACTGTGAGTACCACGGCGGAGTACCGGGACACACGATAGAAAATTGCTTAGCATTCAAGAAGCTCGTGCAAAACATGATTAACAACGGGGTCCTCGAGTCAGAGAAGCCCAATGTGACGACTAACCCACTTCCGAAACATGAAGGTCGGGGCGTAAATGCCCTCGAAGTGGTAGATACGAAGAAGGTGAGGATGGAGGTGCCAGAAATCATGTCCCCTCTGAGTTGGGTGTACGAACAACTGTGCGCAGCGGGCTTAATTGAGAAGGGTCCGGGTGGGGCATATGATGGCCATGGATCATTTTGCAAGTACCACCAGACTGCGGGGCACGAGATTCAGAGTTGTTCCGAATTCAAACAGTTGGTTCAGGAATTAATGGACAATAAGGAGGTTGAGTTCCTCGAGGAAGCTTAAAGGGGTGGGATGGACGGCCAGCTTAGTCAAGAGTTATAATGCATCCAAGTTTGTTTGCTTTCATTTCATTGCATTCTAGTTTTTTTTTCCTTGAAGTGATGTGTGGAATCCAGTTTGCTACCCTTTTCCCAAAGGTAGCCAAGATCTTTTTGTAAGGGCCTCAGACTGCATTTTTTAGTTTCAATGAAAGGATGCCTTATGTTCCAATCGCCTTTTCATTTTGTGTGTGTATATTTGTCCATCGAGTCCCCGTATATCAATTGCATAAGGGACATAGACTTTGACCCCAAAGGTTGACTTCGAGCCGCCTTTGTCTAGTGGAAATCGAAAGCTTTGAAGATGATGAATATGTGGCTTACACTCCAAGATAATTTGGTCATCTAAATAAATACACACAGAATTAGGGCCTTCAGGAGAATAATCGGAAATCTTCCGTGCTAAAAGAAAAAGAGAAAAGAAGAAAGAAGAATAAAAGGAAAAGAAAAAAGAAAAGAAAGAAATAAGAGAAAGAAAAGAGAAAGAAAAAGAGAAAGAGAAAGAAAAAGAGAAAAAGAATGAAAAAAGAGAAAAAGAAAAGAGAAGACGAAAGAGAGAGAACACTGAAAGCGTAACAAAATCACTCTAATGTTCGAAGCCTGGTAATAGGCATCTTCGGATATGAGTGTGGAATTTTTGGGGCACTCCGCTGTAGCAAAAGACCAATAAGGTTGCTATGCACCATTCACCTTAGCTACATGAGTGATGGTAATATTTTCAAATCATGACAATGCCGAGTAGCTCGGGGTTTTGTTGTTTGCTCCATCATTTATTTCGAGCCAAAGGAATGTGATGAGTTGACTTCCCCAAAATTATAAAGAATTGATAAAGGCGAAGCCTATGGAAGATGAATCTAATTGATTAAAAAGCCGAAATAACTTGGAGAGTATGTACAAATTTTCAGACATCAGCTCAGCTTTCGAGGACTCCTAGACACATGATGCTTGAGGCAATCCGTGGTGAGCCATAATAGTGTCGTTCGTGCACTTGATATTCGGGGTATTTAATTTGACTTGATATATCCCTAATGTGAAAGAGAAAACTTTGTTTTTGAAAACGCATCTCATTTTGAAATTAAAAAGATGCAACCTAAATCTTTTTTGAACACAAAAATATTCCCATTACTTCGGGGATAAAGTTTAGAATGCAATGTCATGAATACAAATGACAACTTGTCAGTGGCTATGGTGAGGATTGTAGTAAGATTCCACATGCTACAGTTCAGGGACTTGAAGCGAATTTTTCGATTACTTCAGAAGATGAGAAGTGGACCTTATTGAACTTAGGAGAAAAGTTCTGGAACTTGGGGGCATGTGTTTCCCCTATTGTTGAGAAGAGAAAAAAACGTCGCGTTGAGTAAAGACGAAGAGTAGTTGAGCACCTAGTTTGAGAAAGGGGCAATATTTTGACGGCAAGCACTATGAGAAGTGTTGTGACCAGTCTGACCAGCGAAAGTCAGCAGTCGTCTTTTGAGAAGAGGCCAAAAGACTGATATCTGGCAAAGATGAGAAAACCCGAAGAAATTGAGGGAAAAAAAAAAGAAAAGAAGAAAAGGGTCGAGATTGACCAATCTGAAGAGTGGGAGCGTCCGAGCACTCCTTAATGAGCTTAAGAGAAAAGTTCAAAGACTTGGGGGCATGTGTTCCCCCGATGTTAGGAAAAGAGAAAATTCGTCACATTCAGTAAAGACGGAGAGAACGATTGAGCACCCAGTTTAAATAGGGGGCAATGCTTTGAGTATGTGCACTGCGAGAAGCGTTACGAGAAGAGACCAAGAGATCGAGATTTAGCAAAGATGAGAAAGCCAAAAGAGATTGAGAAGAAGAAGAGACAAGAAGAAGGTCGAGATTGACCAACTCAGAGAGTAGAAGCATCCGAGCATTTTGATGTCATAATTCATGCATCACTTGTAGTTAGGCATCCCTAGGATTAGGGGCATGCTAACTCACATAATCATATTATTTTTACCTATTTCGACAGGTATTTTAAAGCTTTCCCCGTAAAAGGAAACCTGCCTATATGTTCGGGCTTTCAGAGAATGGAACCTACCTATCTGTTCGGGCTTTCAGAGAATAGAACCTGCCTATCTATTCAGGCTTTCAGAGAATGGAACCTGCCCATCTGTTCGGGCTTTCAGAGAATAGAACCTGCCTATCTGTTCGGGCTTTCAGAGAATAGAACCTGCCTATCTGTTCGAGCTTTCAGAGAATAGAACCTGCCCATCTGTTCGGGCTTTCAGAGAATAGAACCTGCCTATCTGTTCGGGCTTTCAGAGAATAGAATCTGCCTATCTGTTCGGGCTTTCAGAGAATAGAATCTACCTATCCGTTCGGGCTTTCAGAGAATGGAATCCGCCTATCTGTTCGGGCTTTCAGAGAATAGAATCTGCCTATTCGTTCGGGCTTTCAGAGAATGGAATCCGCCTATCTGTTCGGGCTTTCAGAGAATAGAATCTGCCTATCCGTTCGGGCTTTCAGAGAATGGAACCCGCCTATCCGATCAGGCCCTTGGAGAATAGAACTCGCCTATCTGTTCGGGCTTTCGGAGAATGAAACTCGCCTATCTGTTCGGGCTTTCGGAGAATAGAACCCGCCTATCCGTTCGGGCATTTGGAGAATGGAACTTCTGCTAGTTATCTGTTTGATCGGACCTCGAAGGGTTGAAGAGTGTTGAAATGAGAAAAACAGCTTCAGGCCTCTGCGACCGTTGCATTTTCCCGTACCGACTTCCGAACTGCCAGTAGTTCAAGTGCATGGTGACTCGGAATCTAAACAGGGAAGTCAGACAAAATTTTTGCTTATGGTCTTTGCTTTATCCTTGTGCTACAAGTATAAGCAAAGGGGGGCAACTGTAATCACTAATTTTGTCCGGGGTGTTAGACCCGATTTCTTTTGTTTTTAATAATGGGCTTTAATATGATATTATTATTACTACCTTATTAATCACCTATTAATCTTATCATTATTACTATATTACTATCATATTTATGTTTGCTTATTGTTATTATTACCTATTGTTATTATATCTATTATTATTACTATTATGTTAGTATCTACTTATTTATATTTTCATTATTATTATATTTGATATGATATTATTATCTATTATTCTTGTTACCATTATCATATATATTTAGTATTACTTATATTATTATTAATAATATATTTACCGATTATTACTATTATTATTATCTTTATCTATTATTATTATTATTATTATTATTATTATTATTATTATTATTATTATTATTATTATTATTATCATCATCATTATTATTAATCAAATCCCAAAAACATTAAATAATATAAATAAAGCCCAAATTAAATAAACAAGTCCATTTAATAAATAAAGCCCAAAAATGTTTATATTTTTACAGTCCTTTACATTATAAAAAAAAACCCAAAAATAAATAAATGTTACAAGGTCTGTTGGCCCAATACTAGCCCTAATCTTAAAAATCCTAATCTGCTAAACCAAAAAACCTAATGCCTCCCTTTTGATCTGTGCAGCCGCCACCCCCTCTCCACCGTCAGATCTAATCTAGATCTGACGGTCCAGATCGCACCAGACGCGAGAAACCCTAGCCGGCCCCTTCCTCAAGCCTCAGCGCCGCTCAATCTCCATTGTTCGATCAGGAGCGCATTGGACGGTTGAGATCGAAGCTCGGAAGCTTCCAGATCCCCACGCGCCGCACGCGCGACTCCCCAGCAGCCCACGCGCGGCTCTTCAGTGCCAGACTCGCGCGTACATCTCACGCTGGCCCTTTCGAATGCCTTATCCGAATCCCATCCACAGTGCATCATCCACGGCCGGCCACAGCTCTCCATGGTCCCCTCTCCTCCTCACGGGTCACATGCAACACAAGAAAACAAAATGTCAGAGCCAAAACGGACGCAAGGGAAACGTACGAAGCAAAATCGCAACAAAAAATCAGAGAAAAATCAGAAATCACAACCGAAATGCAGAAATCGTACAAATCATCAGCAATCAACAGAGATTTACAGCAATTATTTGCATTTTAGAAATAAGAAAAAAGGCGATTTTCCGGCTATAAAAAGCTGAAGCATGTAAAGAGAAAAGAGGGGGGGGTTTTCAGAGGATTTCGGAATTTTAGAGAGAGCATTCGGAGAGGATTTTTAGAGAGAAAAATTGTAAGAGAGGTTTTTCTTTTCAGAGAGTTTTTCAGAGAGTTTTTCAGAGAGAGAGATTTGTAACCGAACTTCAAGCAATACAAGCAAAAGAGTTTTCAAAGGTATTTCGATTTTCATTCTTCATTACGAATCGGAAAAAATAAAAAAAAACAGAGAAAGGTTTATTGTTTTACCTTGTCGATTCATCTTCTCTTTCTCTTTCTGTTGCTCTGATTCGTTTCTCTGCCGGTGACAAGCCATTCGGCCCCTTTCGGGACCATGCACGGTGAACCGGTGGAGGGCAAACATCGGTAAGTGGTGGTTTTAAAGTTTTGGGGTTTCTAGTTTCACAAAAACAGATTAGGAAAAGTTTTTTGATTTTGATCTCGTGAAACGGAAGGGGTTTTGCCTGGTTATTTGGGTTTCGGAAAAAGGGAAAAAAGAAGATTTTTAGGGTTCCGACGCCAGCAACGGCGACCGGAACCCCTTGCGGCGTCGGAGTTTTCGACAGAAAAGGGGGAGAAGCTTCTTAGGTTTAGGGTTTTAAAAATGATAAAAGGGGCTAAGTTTTCTTTAGGTCGTATTTATAATGTTTTCCTCCTTTTAAAATTGGGTTAATAGCTTCCTAAGCCCCTTCGCGTATTGTTATTACGCGTGCAAGGGCTTCCGCGTTTTCAAACCCCGTCCCAGGTCCTCTGTGTTTTCGAGTTCAATCAATTTGGCCTTTAATTTTATTGCAATCCGTTTTCCAGTGGTTTAATTCCCGTTTGGGTCCTTGTTGTTTTTCGCGTCTTGTCAATTTCGTCCCGTTTCGCATTGAGATCAATTTTCTTTAAATGGATTTATTACAGAGGTGGTCCCTGTCAGTTTGTATTCTATTTATTTCTTTGTTTTTCATTTATGTCATATTATGTTGTCATTCATGCATTTTTTTATGTTTGCATCGAATATATATATTGCATGTCATTTTTGTGATGTCATTATTCATGCCTTTTATTATGTGTTTATATCGAATGTATATATTTTACCATATTGTTTATGTTAGTTTGTGCATATGTGTTCTTAAAGTTGCATGCCTATTTGTTTTAATGCCATTCGAATATATTTGTGACATGCATTTTTATTGTCATTCATGTGACTTTTAGCCTTTTAATTTGTATATTAATTAATTCTAATTTTAAAACGGAGATACTTATTAATTCGCGTATTTGGGTCGACTAGCCTAACTTATTGGATGTCCCGCGAATATTCGGATTAATTCGAATCGTCTAAAGGTAAATCCGTAATTAAAATGGACAAGACCATAACACCATATTTATCTGCTTGCATCATGCATAAAGGTGACGTACGGGATCCGAACCCTAAACTAACACGACAGTCAGTCTTATATGATGTCGGTTTAGTCTTTGGTCCGGTGTACCGTCATCCTTTTTAGTTAAATGGTAAATTAATCCTATACCGCCAATTTGAAAGAGCTCGTACGTTTAAAGTTCGATTTTCAATCAAGAACCCCTAATTAAAGTCTTTTTAAATTTCAAGTAATTTCCATCAATTAAAAGCAACAATTGTTTTGGTACCGATTTCCGGGCGTGATGGGGTGCTAACCCTTCCCCACACGTAACCAACTCCCGAACCCTTTTAAATGAATCTCTGGTTTTAGTTTTTACGGTGTCTGGCCTACCTCAGTGGCCGGTGGCGACTCCAACCGAAAAAAAAAGATTCTTTTAAAAGGTTGTTTTCCTGAAACCCGAATCAATTTTTAAACTCTCCCTTTTTTTTCTTAAATCAAATTGAATACTTTTTTCAAAAGTAGCGGGAACTTGATTTGCGAGAAAAAAAACCCCGTTACAAGACTGCAAAGGGTTCCCAGACATTGGTTGCTTCCAAGAACTTTCCACCACAGACAAAAATTCAGAATGATTCAACCAAAAATTAAAAAAATTAAAAGGTTTGGGAGGAGAAACCATACGCGACTTAAGCACCAAATAACTAGGGCAGTGATCCGAACAACCAGGGAGCAAAAATTCAACCTTAGAATATGCAAAAACTGAAAACCAAGCCTGATTCACCATTACCTTGTCCAACTTCCGAGACATAGGATGCTCCTCACGCATATTACACCATGTAAAAACTGAGCCTACAAAAGGATGATCCACCACATCCAATTCCTCAACACACATTTTAAATTCATGCATAGCCCCTGAAACTCCCTGAGAACCAGAGAAATTAGAGCTTTCCTGGGGATTCAAAATAACATTAAAATCCCCCACAATTACCCAAGGGAAATCCCCAACCTTCCCCTTGACTTGAACTAAATCCCTCCACAATGCATTTCTTTCTTCTCTACCATTACTAGCATAGATAATAGAAAGAAAGAAAACAGAATCACCATTCCTCACATGACACAAAATAGACTGGTCAGTCATGGAGATAGCCTGCAAGAACCAATTCCCTCTACTTAGGATCCAGATCCTTCCATTAACAACAAATTCATAATTTTGCAGAAAGTTCCAACCCTGAAAAACACGACTCACGATTCCTAAAGCATTATTCTCCTTCACACGGGTCTCAAGCAAGCAAAGGATATCAACACTATATTTATTAACCAGACGCAAAACAATATTTTGCTTCAGAGGATCATTCAACCCTCTAACATTCCAAGTGAAAATCGTCAGGAGAAAAATCACCACCCTTTTTACCATTACCTTTCGTACCACCACCATGACCTTTCCCCTGCTTCTGAGGCTCTTTGACTTTGGGCTTCAATTGCTGCATCAATTCTGCGACACCAGCAGCAGCTACACGTTCCTTCCGCAACACACCACCAATAAGACCATCATCCTCAACAGTATTGCCACCCTTCTCCAAAGAAGCCAATTCGAAAGAGTTTGCACTCTGAACTACCTCCTTATTAGCCAAATTTTCACCCAAACTAGGAGTGGAACATTCACCACAACCTGCCATTGTTTCCATATCTCCAGTAACCTCAACACCATCCTTAGCAGGAACAACCTCAGCAGCACCAGATTCTACAGAAACCTCCGAATCATCCAAAGGATCAATCAATTTCTCAGTAACATGCCTGCGACATTTCTCATCCGAATGGCCAAACACCGCACAAAGCTTACACTTAGGAGGAGACCACACAACCTCCACAGCAACATTAACAAAATTAGCATTACCCAGATCAATCATGACTGAAGAAGGCACCTCCTCCTTAGCCTGCACCTCCACACAAACCTTTGTGAATTCGAGTTGTTGCTGCATAGCAGTTGCCTGATCTGAGTATAGAGGCTTTCCTACAGCACTGGCCACATAGCCAAGGCCCTGTTGAGAGTAAAGCTCCAGTGGAACATGCCACAACTTGACCCAAACTGGTGCTGAATCCATCTTGAGCTCCGACAACAAAAGACCCAGTTCCCACTTACGCAGAACAATAGCTCTCTGTTGAATATGCCAGGGGCCTGTTTCAAGCACCCAATCGCGCACCCTCTGAGAGGGGAACTTGAGCATATAAACACTTGGGGCGATAAATCGAATCTCAACCGATCCTTCACGACCCCACAACCGATTAGCCGTCTTTTGAAAAAAAAAAACTCAGCGTAGGCGATTTCCCTAAGAAATTTCCCACCAAAGCATTAGACCACTGCTTGGCCCCAAATTGTAGAACAACCATAGGAGGTTGAACCAGCACAACCCCATCCTTCCGCTCCGGAGGGAAAAACCCTAGAGACTGATTGAGTAGATTCTACTCCCCTTTACCAGACTCAGGGACCTCCAAATCCTCCTCAACAACTGCCGCATCTTTTTCCCCAACCGTCAGATCCGCCCCCGCAGCTCCAACACTCGTCAAAGGAGGAAACCCAGCCAAATCACACCCTCCCTTTTGAGCTACCGAAGAAGAAGCAGCACCAAAATCCACCATGAACCAAGAAAAAGAAAGAAAGAAAAAGAATCGAGCAAGAAAACTGAAGAAAACTCGTTAAGCGCACGATAGCCCAGCTAACATACGCCTACAAAATATACCCACACTGTTGTTTCTAGATCATGAGTTTTAGACCTACTAAAAATACTCTTTTTCTCTAGAGTCTTCCCTTTTGAGATGATTAAGTTTTATATTGCACGTGATTTTATTATTACAATCAATTAATTCACTCGAATGTAATTTTTTGAAATACATAAAAATTTCATGATTAAAATACTGCTCGTTAAATCTTCTGTTTGCAAATTAATGGCAGAATGATTTGATTGTGATTTGCGACAATCGATTAATTAAGTGGTTTTATTGTAACTTTTTGAAATTCAGTGACCCATTTATAATATTACTGTAAATTAAGTGACCTGGATCAACTAAAAGCCCCGGTTGCTGGGCCTGGATGGAAGAACAATAAAGTGAAAACCCCGGCTGAATCCTGAAAAAATCCAAAAAAAAAAAAAAAGAACTGAGAGAAGCTAAGCTAAAAAGAGCTCTATCAATTTCCATGGCGTCGCGCTCCCTCTTTCTTGGTTTCAGACGGTAACTATTTTATTCTCATAATTTCCCAATTCATAGAAAAAGACTAAATCATTAAACTGAATCCCATATGCATCAGCTGTTTCAAACTCAAATTCTTTCCTTTCCCAAAGTTTTAACTTTTCAAATTTCTGAAATGCATACATGCATATGCAGGAGAAGCAACCAGTGGTGCGTGTCGAGGCTGTTATCGTCAGGTTCCGTCAGCTCCGAATACGTGGGCGATTACCCGAATGATTCGGAGACCGATGATCTGAAAAGCCGCGTTTTTAGGTTGCGGCTGCCGAAACGGAGCGCCACCACCGTTATAGAGAAATGGGTGGGTGAGGGCAACCGGGTTTCTATCTCCGACCTCCGCCAAATTTCTAAAGACCTTAGAAAATCCCAGCGTTTCAAGCATGCTCTCGAGGTACTTTTCCTTACATCTGTTTTTAATATTTTAGTGTGATTGAAGCCAATTAGAATGAAATTAAGATTTTTGTGTAATGGGGTTGGTTTAATTTTGCCTAAAGAATCTAGAAATGCTTGCTTAGCTCAATAGTCTCGTTGAAACTTCGTTAATTGTGGTTTCAGAAATATAATGCTTGAATCATTAGGTTTGAGTAATTATGGTGGGCAAGTAATCCATTGATTACGAATGCTATTAGCTTGGAGATGGTCCAATCGGATGTTAGTGTTAAACAAACGGCGAACTAGAGATTATCAATATCTTTAGTATTTTTAGCAACACATAAGGCTTTGGCATATGGTTAGCTTGGATGTTTAGCTTTCCATCAGCAGTGATTTTATCGTCTTGTTTACTATGGATATATGTTTCTCTTCATCTGTAGTAGGGTTTATATTCTCTACTTTAAGGTTTGCTTGTAGAAGTACTCTATTTACCTCCTTCGCTTTAGAGTTATCCACTTCCTCTGATCTAATGAAACGTGAAAACTTGGTTCTCACTTCCGCCGTTTTAATAAGTTGAATTGATTTCTAGTGTATTGTCCGAGTCACTTTATCACTTAGGGTGTTCTTTTTCTCAGTTATAAAAGGGCATGTTTTGGAAGTTGGTTTTGATGGGAACTTATACAGATACTCGGGATGAGTTATTTCGGAGTGTGAAATATAAAGGTCCGATGTCATTATGATTATAATATAGGGATATCTCAAATATTTTTTTTCCACTTTTCTTGTTATGTTTATTAATGAGTTGCACCTGGCAACATTTGGGTTAGTTTCTTTTTCTTTTTTTTTTTGCCCTTTCTAATATACTTCGACAGGGGTAATATCGGAAACAAAGTTTCACCTTGCATCTGTGTGGAAATGTCTGTACCTTGTAGTTTGTGTGGCTTTTGATTTCACTGTTAGAATTGATTGTCAACTCTCTTATCTTACCAAATTAAGCTTGCAGATATCGGAATGGATGGTTAGTCATGAAGAATACAAGTTATCAGATACTGACTATGCCATTCGTATTGACTTGATGACGAAGGTTTTTGGTGTTGATGCTGCTGAACGATATTTCGAAGACTTACCTCCGACTGCAAAGACTAGTGAAACATACACTGCTCTTCTCCACTGTTATGCTGCCGCCAAATTGACTGAAAAGGCAGAAGAACTTTTTGAGAGGATAAAGGGTTCAAACCTCTCATTCTCTGCTCTTCCCTACAACGAGATTATGACTCTTTACATGTCAGTTGGGCAAGTCGAGAAGGTTTCTTCTGTTGTTGAAGAACTGAAAAGACAGAAAGTTGTGCCAGATATCTTTACTTACAATCTTTGGATAAGTTCGTGTGCTGCAGCTCTAAACATCGATCAAGTTCAAAGGGTTTTGGATGAAATGAGATGCGACTCTGGTTTCAATGAGGATTGGCAAAGATATATCAACCTTGTAAATGTTTATGTAACTGCCAGCCGTCTTGCGACTACCAATTCGAGCTCTCCGATTGAAATCGAGAAAGGCATCACACAAAGGGAATGGATAACGTATGACTTCCTTGTGATGTTGTATGCAGGCTTGGGGAACAAAGATAAAATTGATCAGATATGGAAATCTCTAAGAATGACAAAACAAAAAATGACGAGCAGGAATTACATATGCATTCTTTCATCATATCTGATTCTCGGGCAGATGAAAGAAGTGGAAGAGGTTTTTCATCAATGGAAGCAGTCGACAACCACAGAGTTCGATATATCTGCCTGTAACAACATTTTGACTGCATTTGAAGATGTCGGGTTGACAGAGAAAGCCAATGACTTGCATGTACTTCTGATTCAGAGAAACTGCAGTCCCACAAACAAGTAGGAATCTGTACTTCGGAGAGAAAAGAAATTGATTACTCGGTGATCGAGTTCCAACAAACGGCTGACCATTGATACTGGTAATCGTTTCCATTTAGCACCCATTTTGTGAAATGTTAGTAGGAACTACAGATTCTTGGAACTTAAGCTATTTCCCCTGTGGTAATCTATTAGCTGCTGTTTGTTTTGATCATATATTTTTGTGATGCTCATACCTTGAAGTTCTTAATTGAAATTATAATAAAATTTAATAATCTATTACAGAAAATTGTATTTGCTGATAAAACTTTTCACCTTTGCATGAATGCAAGCAAAGTCAATAGAATTGGAAGGTGTGATTGTGTTGTTGACTAATTTACATTGAAGTTTGAAATGATTTGTAGGCCAAGTAACTTCATAATTTCAGTGCATTGTACATTGGGAATCTTCTTATTTTTTTCCATTAAACTTTACGCTATTACTCTTCTTTTAAATAGCTGGCTACTTAAGAAAAAAGTGATATATATGGTTAGGATCTAGTTGCACAGTGTAAAACTTTTTAAGTTTTACACGTTTTTTGTATCGTTGGGTGGGGAAAATAAATGACTGATATTAACATATTCTACTGTTTTTGCCATTCGTTTAAAAAACGTGTAATTAAATCATATATATATATATATATATATATATATATGTCAATGGGTCTTTGCTTACAACAAGGTTGGGTTCTTGGAAATTTTAAGATTTCAAGTTTAAGTTGCATCATTTGTAAATATGATATGTGAGTTCGAGTTTAGTTTATGTTGGTTTAAATTTTATCATATATGTTATTTAGATTTCTTTAGTCTAAGTCCACAATTTTAATCTTTTCAATTTTCTTTTTCCAACTATATATTATCTAAAATATCGCCTTATTTATTGGCAATCAAACTTAAAATACAAATAACTGAAATGTGACATACACATTAAATAAATGAAACGTGAAATTTAAAGAAAACGTTTCAGACTTATAGCTTTTGAACTTTGACAAATCTGGTTTCCTGCCTTAAAATCTGGAATTTTTGTTTTCAAAAAATTTTCTTCTCATCTTTTTTTTAATCTTTTTCTTTAGTGAAGTCATTTTCTTAAGAAAAACTTTAGGTCAAAATAGATCCACATCTCATAAGCATTTGATCAAATCACCTGACTTGGGTAGTTTTTTCTAATCTGTTTATACTATTACTGAAGGATTGGGAGATTTATATTAAATACTTTGCCTCCACACGTCCTTTTAACCGCCGTATAACGTATATATCAAGTTAAAAAAATTCGAGTTAGTTGAATTAATGGGTTTAATTTATAATTTAAATTTTGTTTGAATTTTGTTGAGTCGAGTTTATCAAATTTGAGTTGAGTCAAGTCGTTTGAATTTTTATTTAGATTTAATTGTAAACATTTATAATATTATGATACTAATCGGTTCTAAATTTAAACAGTTTTCTGTAACCATATACGATATACATACATATTTTTTCATTTATGATATCAAACATAGTTGAGAAACTCAACTTAAACTTGAAAACCGATCCACTAATTACTAAAAATTTCAAGTTATTCGAACATTCATTTTATAACTCAGACTTTATTTGAATTATTTTTTCAAATCGAGTTTTTAAAATTACAATTAGAGTTAAGAAGAATTAAATTTCGTCACTTCGAGTCAAAAAATTCAATTTTTTCTGATCGAATCAAATTTTGCTTACCTGCCTTGCCATTATTTTTTCTCGAAGGTGGTGTTGTCATTTCTATGGCTTCATTGCTAAATAATGATGTTGAAAAAAAATAATTACTAAAATAAGGTGGCTCAGAAATTATTAGTTGAACTAGAGGTATTGCTACGCTATTAGAAAAAGTGGGCAACACTATAGGCTGATTTTAGACATAAAAATATACTCGATTGTGGGTAATTCAACAATTTCATTAATTATTATATTAATTTAATAGATTTATGAACAAATAATCTGTAATACACATCATTTTAATAAATATTAATATTTCTAAACGAACATTATTTGAAAAATTCACCTCATTTCTTTAACGTATAATATACATATTTTGAGAGGAAAGGATGTGATATTTTACAATCACTTTTGAGAAAGCGAGAGAACTCAATAACTCATCTTTTTTAGTCAGAATCTCAATCTTTCCGAATTCCGGCATAGCCATGAACAAGTCTTCTCCTCGACTTCATAGACCTAAAACCTTAAAACAAGACAACATCAACTTGTGTACTTCTCCCAAGCTCTGTCTTTACACGCTCGCCATATGCATCACCCTCTTACTCCTCTTACAAATCCAGTCCTTACAACAATGGCAAAACTTAGTCTTCAAATACAGAGCCTTAGCCTCTCCGCCAAACTGCACCACCACCACCACCCCAGACGCCGAATCCATATCGCAAAAGCTTCGAGATTCCGTCACGTTTCTCCCGTTGAAAGACCTGCGTTTCGCCAACCAACCGCTCGACGGCCACACATGGTTCATGAGTTCCATGTACGACACGCGCGAGGAAGGCGAGGTCCAGCACCAACAGTTCCCTTCCGATTCCTCCAAAGGCCGCTTACTTTGCCTTAAAGGCCGCGACACGCACGACGGTTCCTGGAATTACTACGCTTTGGCGTGGCCCGAGGCGCTTCCTTCCAACGCTACCCTAATGAAAGGCCTCACTTTCGTGGCCTACAACCATTACAATTTCGACAACATCTGGCACGGCCTCTCCGCCGTCATGCCTTTCGTCGCCTGGCATCGGAAGAACAACTGCGAAACCCCGGCGAGATGGGTGCTTTACCACTGGGGCGAGCTGAGGTTCAACATGGGGACGTGGTTGAACACCTTGATGGAGGCTACGTTCGGCCAGGCTCCTTACATCGAAGGGTTTAGAGATATCGAAGACGACGGTCGAGCGGTTTGCTTCGAGAAGGCGGTGGTGATGAGACACAACGAGGGAGGGATGTCGAGGGAGAGAAGAATGGAAGTTTATGATCTGATTAGGTGCAAGGCCAGGGTTTACTGTAATGTGAGCGTTAACCAAGAAGAAGGACCCGACATTGGGATGACCTTGCTGATGAGGACCGGAGCGAGGTCTTTCAGGAACGACACGGCGGTGATTCGGATCTTTAAGAAAGAGTGCAACAAAGTAAAGGGATGCCGGTTAATGGTGGCTTACTCCAATAATCTCACCGTTTGTCAACAGGTAAATTTCTCTTCTGTGCTAGTATGCACATTGGTTTTAGGTCGAGTTTTTAGTAGTTCTATACTCGATTTAATTTTTAATGATGCTCAATTTAACTTAAATCTGACTCAGATTTTAGAGTGAAAATATATCTCCACCCCGATTCAACACATAAATAAATCCCTCTTCACATTTTTATTCGGTAAAAATAGAAGTTAATTGAAAATTTGTATTGAGAGAGCATTAGAATAATTATTTAATTTTTATTTAATAAAATATAGAGGTAATTGAATATATATATATATATATATAGTGCTAAAGATATTATAACAATTATTTCTAAACATTTAGGATAAAATTAATAATTATTTCTTATAAGGTCAAATATTTTTCACCATAAATTTGAACTTAATTTTATTTTATCCTAAAAACTCGACTTAGGGATGACCATGGGCCGGGTTGAGTTGGATTTTTTGTTGATCCACACCGACCTAAAAAGTAGCACCTCCACCCGTCCCGACCCGACATTTTATGGTGTTCTACCCGACCCAAATTTTAGAGTAAAGACCCAACCTGGCCCGACATAAATAAAAAAATATTATTTTTTATTCTTATTCGATAAAATAGAGAGGTAATTGAAAAAATACAATAGAGATTGAACATTATAATAATTATTTCATTTATATTAGACAAAATAAGGAGATAATTGAAATATATATATATATATTTATATAAGGAGAGATGCATTATGACAATTATACCTACATATTTAGAATAAAATTAAATTAGTATTTTGGGTCCGATCGGATATTTTTCGTCTTAGATCCAAACTCGACCCGATACCATCCTAAAGAAACTTAACCTGATCCCAAACCCAAAAATTTCTTTAAAAAAATCCGACCTTCAAATGACCATCCCTAACTTGACTTATCCCAATACGAACTTAAATTTTTTGAAATATATATTTTATAGAATTAAATCGGGTGAATAGCCATGAAATCTAAGTCAAATAAGCATCCATATGTGCTAAACTTATGGGTGAAAGCACTGCAATTGTTGGTAGGTAATAGTATAATATTATCTTTGAATTGTGCGTTACACATGTGAAAGCATGTTATAATGGGGGATATTGGGATTGGTGTGGGTTTGGCTCCATCTGTGCATGCTAATCCCCACTCAAATGGATTTATCAATTTGGTCGCTAGATTATGTGGTCTTATTCACAAAAATACTTAATTTTAAAAATATGTGGATTTTCTTTAGGACTATAACGCAATATTAATATTTGAACTCAAGAAATTTGATGATATTGCAGGTAAAGCTAATGAGTTTAACAGACATTCTAATATCACCTCATGGTGCTCAACTCACCAACATGTTCCTAATGGACCGGAACAGCAGTGTGATGGAGTTCTATCCTAAGGGATGGCTAAAAACAGCGGGCGTAGGCCAATATGTATATCACTGGATAGCCAGCTGGTCCGGAATGAGGCACCGAGGCGACTGGAGAGATCCCGATGGAGAAACTTGCCCCTACTCGGACGACGATAATCGATGTATGTCAATCTACAAAAATGGTCTGATCGGATACAATGAGACTCATTTTGCTGAGTGGGCTAAAAATGTTCTAAATGATGTTAAAACAAAGAAATCCGAGGAAGAAGCTTCCAAACATGGATCGGCTCCTATCAAAACTTGTGATTGCAGTTAATTGGGTTTCGTCTTTTGGAGACATAATTTATACTCAACGCTTATTGTTCTTCAATTTTATCTCTAAGGGTCCTTGTATGAACAATAATCCTCATTCATTTACAAATTACAATGCCATTTTATTTCAATTTCTCTTAAATTCATTGGATTGTTCATTTTAAGTTGACCCAACTGCATCTCAATTGGACCTAGGGGGCACGAGTCGACCCAGCTGCATCTCAATTGGACCTAGGGATGGGCACGGGTCGACCCAACTGCATCTCAATTGGACCTAGGGATCGGTACGGGTCGGGTCGGGTTTTTGGCCCACCCGAACCCGACCCAGAAATAACAACCTTAAAATCGAACTTGACCCGACCTCATTCTTTAAAAAATCCGACCCGACTTATAAGGAAAAAAATAATTTTAGGACCTAATTGTAAAAAATAATTTTAGAGACATAATTATAAAAAATAATAATTTTAAAGAATAAATTGTAAATAAAAAATAATTTTAAGGACCTAATTATAAAAAAATATATAAAGAGGGGGTATTATTACAAATATACCTAAAAATTTAGAAAAAAATTACACTACTAATCTTAAGTCAGGTCGGATTTTTTCCACCATAAACCCAACTCGACCTCACTCCCAACAAAAATCTGACCCGACTCGAATCTAATTTTTTTCCACAAAAATATCCTACCCAATTAAACCGGATTGGGTCAAAACCCGTTAGGCCCGGGTAAAATGTCCATCCCTAATTGGACCTCATCGTCAAACTCCAAAGTGACAAGTTAAAAGTGGGAGAAGCATGACGTAACAATGACGAAATGCCAAAAATACGAAAAGTACGATTTCTTCACTATTTTATATTTCTTTATTATTTTTTAGTTGACTTTTATACTATCAAAATTTCTTATTCGGTACTTTAATGATATTTTCCATTTAAAAAATTTCACCACCCTATCAGATGCTATCACATATAATGGATAAAATAAAAAATATTAAAATTCTTTAAATAATAAAAAAATTAAATTCAAAAAAATCTTGAAAACCCCAACATTTATTTTTAAAACTAAAAGATTTAGATTGTTTAGAATTTTTTTCACTATTTTTTTTGGTATCTTATAAATTTTTATTGTTTGAAAGCAATGATAATGCACATTGCACTCTTAAGGAGAAAATTCAGGTTCAAACTTTGGAGAAATCATTGTTGAAAACACAAATTACGAATCTCAATATGGACCTTAAAATAGACATATACTACAACAAAAAATGTGTTTCGGAATTTAAATTTTTGAATTTTTGTTATATTTTAACGATTTTTGCTGTGTTTTAATGAATTTTTTAATTTTCATTTTTATGACATGTGATATGTTTTAATTGGGTCAAGTAATTTTTAACATAAAGTATTGTTGAAATAATAAGTAAGACATAATAATAGTAAAGGGGAGAACTGAGAATATAAAAACAATTATATTACTAAGTATTATTATTATTAAATAACACGAGTAATCGAGATCCATTAATTGACCTAATGGCTAAAAATGTTTATTATGTCTTATTTTATATGGATTTTTATTCTAACATAAAGATGTAACATCTTTTTATTTAATTAAAAAAGTAACACGGGTAACCGAGAAAAATTTGTACGGAGAACAAAGTAAAAATTAGAATAAAATATAGGTATAATTATATATATTAATGCAAAGTAAAAAGGAAAAAGTGGGATTCTGAAAAATCCCTGGACCCAGCTGAAAAAACAAAGCAATCTGTGTAGATATGGGCTTTGCTTCGGCCATCACTTGAGATACAAATTTGTGCTACAATATTTAAATCTAAACATTATTATTACTATTATTTGAATTTGAATTAAATAAATTATTTGTCAAATATTTGAATATGTTTGAATATGAATATTTGAATTCAATAAAGGTAAAAAAAATCTCGAGACTGGTTACACATTTTGTTTGCTAGCTAATTAAGATAAAAGACTGACTTGATAATTGCTAAAATTATGAACAGAAAAAGATAAAAATGTTGTAAATAAAATAAATAAACAAGAATAAAAACAAAGAACAAGAATAAAAGAACAAATAGATAAGAGGAAGATTTATATTAATCTCAATACAAGTGTATACAATGTCTTCATTAGATCATTTATTTATAGGTATAAGAAGTATATAATACATTAAACTCTAATTAATAAAGATAATATTTCTAATGACAAAGTAAATCAAATCTCCTTAATAAAGTCCGTATCATTATAGACATCTACATAGATAAATATTCATAACAAAAAATAATATTTTGAAAATAACATTTTAGGCAAAAAAAAAAACGTGATTTTTAATATAATCGATATTCATTTTATTAGACTCAGATCTTTAGACTCAATTTTGTTTTCACTACAAAAATCCTCGACATCCATAGATATTGAAAAAAATACATACGTTGAAATCAAAGGAAAAACATTTTTTGTTGTTGTTGTGATTTATATATTTTATAGTGTGATAATTTTATTAGACATTTTATAACTTTTTTTTCTACAAAATTTGAGACATTTATTATATGTGATATTTTGATATATATAAACCACGTAATTTTTTCAATGAAAATTTTCTTATTTAAATTATAAAATCTAAAACCTAAACACCTTAAATCCTAAAAGTTTAAATTTTAAACCCTACAACCTAAACCATTAAACCCCAGCCCAAACCCTAAATCTTAGAATCCAAAAGCTTATGTAAACTTTAATGTATCAAAGTTTTTCATTTATTATTTGTGCTGCAATTTTTTTCAATGAAATAAATTCCGAAAACATTTTCCAATATATCATGTAAATGCATAAATAAAAACCAATATGCCATTAAACAATTTCCAATACGACATTGTTCTTTTTGCATTGGCCAATGCTCAACCTCCAATTTATGGAGTATGGTGGTCAAGGGCGGAGCCAAAAAATTATTTAAGGGGTGTCAGTGTCATTTTTTTGTATTATAATTAAGGAGTGTCAATTATTTATAAATGAGTGTCATTTATTTATTTTTTAAATATTTTTATATATAAATTATATAGGAAAAGAATTTCCTAACAAACTTTAGGGTGTCATTTGAACCCCATGGGGCCAAGTGGCTCCGCCCATGATGGTGGTCATGTGGTCCTAGAATTTAAAATGAATTCGTAAATTTTACGACCCAAACTTCCAAAAATAAAATAAATTAGATAACAAACAAATATTGGTAAAATAGTGATTGAGGGAGATATTTTCAAAATAATGAATGACAATAATGATAAATAATAATTGGGGCTAAATAAGAGGAGTGACTGGTAATGGTAAGGGCAATTTTGGCTTGATATATCATTAATTGTCTATGATAATAGAATATGTTATCATATAATATGAACAAATATTTTAAAACTTTGTGTATTTAATATCAATATGCATAACCAACGATATTGATCCAAGTGGTAAACATTTTAATATTATTTAAGTAGGTCTTGAGTTCGAGGTGTTGTGTTTGTTATTTTTTTTTGAAAGACTCACTCACCAAAACTAAGTGTGCCGCGTGGGTTGATCCAAATTAGCCAGGACGAAACTCTAAAAACTGAAAAGGCAACCATATATATAGATAGATATACATGCATATTTCTTATCAAAAAATAGTGTATCTACATGTTTCTGGTTTGGTGGTAGATGTCCATCATGGAACAAGAAGACACAATTATTTTTCTTTCTATTAAAAATTGTGACAAATAATTGATAATTGAGTAGAAGTAAACCTATGATTTGTTTTTGCTAAAAAAAGTGTATCCACTTGAAAGGGTCTCCTTGCCCAGATATTGTACTGGGAATAATTATTTTCTAAGTATTGCACCTATATTTTATTTTTCAATCTATTGTAATTTAAACAGTAAAAATGAAGTCGGTGTGTACTCAATTCGACTTCACTGTTCATTCTAATTTTTTTTATTAAAAATGATGAAAATATGCGGTGAGAGTGCACTTTACACAAAAAAATATTATTTAAAGTCGAAATGTAGGAGATTCAACTTTAACTTTTAAATAATAAAAAAATACTACTTAAAGTTAGAATGTAAAAAATTCGACTTCAATATTACTGTAGTAAATGCCATAAATCTAAAAATAAAATAAGAGAGACAACACTTAGGAAATTTTTTTCCAGCTGCAATATTGCAGCAATTTCTCCCACTTGAAAGATACTAATGTTTTCTGAAGTAATAGACAGTAAATACTTGATTTTTTTATTAATATTATTTGAGCCTTTTGATGATGGAGTTAAGTGGTTTGTGAGATGTTTGGGTTTTGTGGGTTTTTAATATTTTGATTTTAGTTTTTGATTTTAATTTAAAAAATCACTTTTACATGTGGCTGATGATGATTGGTCTATGTGGTAGATTTTAATGAAAAATGTTAGGGACTAATATGATAAATAAAATAAAAATTCAGGGGCTAAACTAACCGAAAAATAATAAAATAGTTAAAATAAAAATTCTACTAAAGTACTACAAGGACCATTTTAAATAAAAATATATTAAAGCGGTACTTACTACTGACATATTAAATAAGAAATAACGCGACACAACTTTTCAATACTTTTTTTTTAAAATCAAAACAACTCTTCAATATCTATTTGACACTAGTACAACATAAATCATGAACAAAGAATAATTATTTATTTTAATTTTATTCGTAATATAACTTTTGGATTACATCTCTTTCCTCACTTTAATACTTAATTTTTCTTACTTCGATACATGATTTATCATTTAGGTTTCATTTTATCCAAAAACAATGGATCATTTACCTTGCGTTCCATAAATAGAAAAGAAAAAAAAATGGGAGACCACCGGGGGGTCATGGAAACAGGAAAATTGAAGAAAAAAACAAACATATGTGCAGGACGTTGAAAAGTGTTGCACATTTGGACCGACTCTGAGGGTTGATGCAAACAAACCACCAGCACTTTAGCCCCTTTTATGAAGGGGAGCCTCTCATATCATAACTCCAGCTAGCCACTGACACTCTCATTATTCTTTAGAGTGTAAATGAATTGAACTTCAACAAATAAGACTATATTCGTGTTTATTTGTTTATTTTTGAGGGTGTTTATATTTGGTTTGTATTCGTTTAAATTTTTAATATTGTGTTGGTGTTCGTTTATTTATTTTTGAAAGTGTTCATGTTTGTTTGTGTAGTGTTCACGAACATGTTCGTTTAAGTGTTCGTGAACATGTTCATTTAAGTGTTTGCGAACGTGTTTGTTTAAGTGTTTGCGAACGTGTTCATCTAAGTGTTCGCGAACGTGTTGGTTTATATGTTAAAAATTGTTAAATAAATAAATAAACAAAAAGCAACAAAATAAAACTTACATTTTAATATGAACTTATATAACATTCTTAGCAACAACAAAAAATAGTATTTAGATACATCCACAAGCATTTTTATCCTATAAATGAGCTTGTTTGTGAACATAAACGAACCAAACACGCATCTATTCATGTTCGTTCGTTTATTAAACAAACATAAAAATTTTGTTCATACTCAATTATTTAACTTAATAAACGAACGTTATACGAACAGTTCGTCGAACGCTCTGTTCATTTACACCTCTAATTATTCCCTCCCACAATAACTTATATACATACAGATTTCATCTGATTATGGACCACCAGGTCCACCACCATTCACTCCAATGACAGGATTCAATTTTTATTTACTAAAGAAAAATAAATGCAATTTGAAAAAATAAAATAAAAGAAATACCAGCATTCGAATATAAAAACATTAGTTATGTTTTTTATTAAGTACAATATTTTTTAAAATCCGACGTTATTACATCTTTGAACATATTCCAATCTACAGTTTGTCAATCATCAAAGACGCAGGGTGTATATTCATACATTGATTTAGCCACCCAATCAGCAGCAGCATTACAATTTCTTTTAACAAACGAGTAATTATGAAATTTTCATGCAACGACAAAAACACGAAAAATTCTACATTTTTAATGTTGAAACTTGAAAGTTTGCATTAGAAAAACAAAATGATCCCAAAACAGTAAAAAGTTTACTTCACTACAGCTTGTCTGAAAATCCGTGAGAAAGGCGACAATTCAACATAATTTCCATTTTCCAAGCATCCCATGTGGGATTCTTCCTTTTATTTTCCTTCTTCTTTCCCACATTGCCTACACCTCTTTGTCTTCCTTGTTCGCTTCTTAGGAATTGGGATCTTTGTGCAAGACCCAATTTCCCCTGAGAAAAAAGAAGCAGCAAAACCCTGTTCCAATCCCCTCCTGGGATTTTCCTATCACAAAACATGTGGGAATCCGACACTGAATCTGCTAAAGGGAGAGAATTAGGGAATGCATTCCTTAGTTCCGGTAAACATGGCGTCCATACTGATGGGTTCCAGCTTAAGGGCCAGTCCTGGTACATATACATACATATATATATATACACACACACTTATCCTATTGAGAACATTTTTTTTAAAAAAAGAAAACTTTTTTTGCAGGTACGTTGCCACTGATATGCCAAGTGATCTTCTAGTTCAGGTTGGAGATGTCAATTTTCACTTGCACAAGGTAGCTTTTTGTTATGTTTAGAACATGTTTGAACAAATTCCTCAAAAAGCTTTTTTTTCTTCTTCTGTTGGTCTAAAATTATTTCACTTACCGTATTTTTACTGTTTTCTAGTATCCTCTACTTTCCCGAAGTGGAAAAATGAATAGGTTTATATACGATTCGAAAGACCCAGACCTCAGGAGAATTGCTTTGGAAGATCTTCCGGGAGGGCCTGAAGCTTTCGAGCTAGCAGCAAAGTTCTGCTATGGAATTGCAGTGGACTTAACGGCGGAGAATATATCCGGTCTAAGATGTGCCGCAGAGTATCTTGAGATGACTGAGGATTTTGAAGAAGGCAATCTTATATTCAAAACCGAAGCATTTCTCAGTTATGTAGTGTTGTCTTCATGGAGGGATTCCATTGTTGTTCTCAAAAGTTGTGAGAAGCTCTCACCCTGGGCGGAAAACCTTCAAATTGCGAGACGATGCAGCGAGTCGATAGCTTGGAAGGCTTGTGCCAATCCCAAAGGAATCAAATGGCCATACACCGGGAGACCGAGTAATGTTTCTAGTCCGAAATGGAATGATTTGAAGGACTCGAGCCCTAGTAGGAACCAGCTTGTTCCTCCTGATTGGTGGTTTGAAGATGTTTCGATCCTCAGGATTGATCACTTCGTGAGGGTGATTACTGCGATCAAAGCGAAAGGAATGAGGTTTGAGTTGATTGGGGCAGCAATAATGCACTATGCTGCCAAATGGCTTCCGTCTTTGATTACCGATAGTGAGGTTCAAGCAGACGGTATGAGCATGAGCAGCCGTAGTAATAGCTGGAAAGGTGGATTCCATATGGTCGTTGCCGGAACTAAAGACGACGATCTCTCGATCCAAGCCAAAGATCACCGGATGATCGTCGAAAGCCTCATTAGCATCATACCGCCACAGAAAGATAGTGTATCCTGCAGCTTTCTTCTTCGGCTTCTGCGAAATGCAAACATGTTGAGAGTGGCGCCCGCTTTGTTGACAGAGTTGGAGAAGCGAGTCGGGATGCAATTCGAGCAGGCAACAATGCCGGATCTCCTAATTCCTAGTTATAACAAAAGTGAGACATTGTACGATGTGGACCTTGTTCAGAGGCTGTTGGAGCATTTCCTCATGCAGGAACAGACGGATGGTTTGAGCCCGAGTCGACGGTCTTTTTCGGACAAGCACATGTATGAAGGAACACAGAGGGGAAATAATCCGAATGCAAAAGCCAGAGTGGCAAGGCTGGTGGATAGTTACCTAACAGAGGTTTCAAGAGATCGAAACTTGTCGATGACGAAGTTTCAGGTACTGGCTGAAGCTTTGCCCGACTCTGCAAGGACCTGCGATGACGGACTTTATCGAGCAATTGATTCCTATCTTAAGGTAATTCCCGTTAAAATACAAACGAATATCTAACAAGCCTTCGTATAACGACAGTTTGAATCCTCGAAACTTATATATTCTATCAATTTAGTCATAATTTAAAATAGTTTAATAAATTTAACCCTTCATGTTATTATACAGTTTCCTGGTATACTAATATCAATTTACCTACAGGCCCATCCAACGCTGTCGGAGCATGAACGGAAGCGACTCTGCCGTGTAATGGACTGCCAAAAGCTCTCTATCGATGCCTGCATGCATGCTGCTCAAAACGAAAGGCTCCCGCTACGAGTGGTGGTCCAGGTGCTGTTCTCGGAGCAAGTGAAAATCAGCAACGCATTGGCCAACACCACCACACTCAGAGACCCTGCGGAGACTCAGTACCAGCCACTGATACCTAACCGCAAGACCTTACTCGAAGGGACACCGCAGTCGTTCCAAGAAGGCTGGGTTGCCGCCAAGAAAGATATCAACACGGTCAAGTTCGAGCTGGAGAGTGTCAAGTCCAAGTACGCCGAGCTCCAAAAGGAGTTGGAGGATTTGCAGCGACAATTCGATAGGATGTCGAAGCCGAAACACACATCCGCATGGAGCAGTGGGTGGAAGAAACTTAGTAGATTTTCTAAGATGACAACATTGGAAAACCACGACGCCATTGGACCTCAAATATCAACCGCAGATGAACATGCTGGAAAAACTCCTAGAAGATGGAGAAATTCAATTTCATAGAAAAAAAATGCTTAAAGAGTCCAAAGGAAAACTGAAAATTAAGAGAAGAAAGATATGAATTCCATGGAAATAATGAAAGAAAGGGGTGTGCCTTACCTTTATTTTTTCATCTTGTTGCCTCTTCTTTTCTCCTTCAAGTTATTCTCACTTGTTTTTTTTTTTTGTCTAAATGCCAGAGGTTATAAAAATAACAACGTTTTATGAAAAGTTAGAATGGCTTTTTTGCCCTCCAACTTTATCAATTTGATCATCTTGGTCCTTAAACTTTTATTTCATCTCTTTTAATCCTTAAACTTTTAATTTTTTTGTCAAACTAACCCATATGTGACAGACTGTCAATAGTTAATTTTTTTTCTTCAATTTTTACATCATTGAAAAGGCATATTCTCAATTTATTTGGTTTATATTTAACATTTGATTCATCTTTTAATTCGCAAAACTTGTGGACAACTGAAAATGTTAAGAATGGATTCAGAAATATATGATAATCCCATTACAAGCAAAGTACAAACAAATATATATGATGAAAAACAAAGAACAATAATTCTCAAAATCAACAGGCAAAGACGAAAATAAACAAACATATAGGACGACTATAAGTCTATAACACATTAAACCAAATCCAGTATGCAGCAGATCGCATCTGTCAACAGACACAAAGAAAAGGGTTTTTCAAGGAGTAGAAGGAGCAGGTGGTGGAGAAAGGAATGGGAAAGAGGGAATTGTGGTTGGGATTGTGGGCATGCTTGGTAGAGGAGGCAGTGTGGCTCTCGGCATATTAGGGAAAGTTGGCAAACTCGGCAAGCTTGGAAGTGGAGGAAGCGCCCCTGGCTTCGGCAATGCCGGTATCGTTGGCATCGGTGGCAACGTCATTGTAGGCAAAGTCGGTATCGGCGGCAATTGAGGCAGTTGCTGAAGGTGACGAGCAGCTAGGCTAACGTTAATGCTTGAAAATGACAAAGCCATGCAGAATGCTACGAGGAAGCAATTGAAAGAGGCCATTTTGTGGAGAGTTTTGAAGCAGATGAAAGAAGGCTTTGTCTTAATAGTTTTCGAGTGAGGAAGATAAAGCCTGGGGTTGGGTTTATATAGGCCTTGGAGCATGGACCAGGGGGGAATTGCCCACTCTAGTTGTTGATGTCTGATCATCTGTGGTTGGAAAATAGAAAGGTTGGTCACATTATTCGTTTTGGTAGCTCATCTTCTCGTGGACATTGGGGGTTTAAAATTAGTTAAATGCAGTTGGGGTTGGCAGAGATGCTATCTCAGGTAATGAAGTGGGCCACTTGATTAAATTAAGGATAAACTACAACCAAGGTCATTTAATTACAAGTTTATTAACAAACAAGTTTGTTTTAAAAGTTACAAACATGTCATTCAATTAACATCTATTGTTAAAAATTGATAATCCTACTTACAAACCTGTCACTCAATTAATATATTATTACAAGCAAAATGACTAATTAGCATCCTCATGACAAACCTTCCAACTACTTATCGCATTCTCTGTTATTGTCCATCAACTAGATAATCAACATATAAGATAGCCTGTCAGACAAAATTACCTCACTAATGGACTACTGATAGACCAATGAAATGGACTCATTATGACTCTGGCGTTGTTTACTAGTAGTCACAGTCACTTTGCTAATGAAAATTTTAAATATAAATGGTTAAATTTATTGAATCATTTTGAATTAACACCAAATTAATAGAATGTATAAGTTTTGAGATTAAAACTATTATTATACCAAGCCACATTAGATATTTGTTTCAATTTTAAACGGAATGACTTATTTTTTCTTTATCAATTGAATGACTTGTTTATAACAAAATTTTAATTGAATGACTAAATTATAACTTTTAGAGAGAAAAAAACGACTCATTTGCTACCAAATACATAATTGAGTGTATTTTACCCTTGATTTTTATGTGTATATATAGAGGGGGCAATTTAATTTAATCTTTTAATCTAAAGCCCCAAAGAAGAATATATCCTCAACATGATCAAATAATACTATATATTAGATTCAAAATATATTCGAAACGGATAATTTTGAGACGTTTCAGATCTTTCAAGGAAATTCAATGTTACTTATTGATAATCTTATCGTAGACGCTGTCTGAGGTTTACTTGCACTTGATTGGGAGGTACAAGTACGACCTCGACTAATAAGAAGATCTCATAATATAGTTGCGGATGTGCTTGCAGGGATGAGTCGTGGTCAACCCATAAGCGAATTAGTGTTTGAAAGTCATCCTTTCGCTTTGATTTGAGTTATTGTTTTTGTACTAGCATATATATATTCAAAACAATATTATTTTAATATATACCTTTTAGTATTCATGTTCGGAATTAGTAGTTATTCCTCTAATAATATTATCTTCAAAGTTTAAATTTGAGTTTTATTTTCAGAAATATAATATATCTTATCCCTCGACCTAATACTTATCAATAAAAATATATAATTTGTGTGCGACGCTGGTCGGTCCGAATTAATTAGACGAAGCCTGAGAAACCGGGCAACTAAAAAATAAAAATAAAAATATATAATCCCCATAATGAACAAATAGCATATCGAAGTACAACAAATAATGGGGAATTGGGCAACTCCCATGTGTACAAACAAATATGTGTGTGGTGAAAAAAAAGGGAAAAACAATTCTCACAATCGACAGAAAGAGACGAAAGTAAACAAATAAGTAGCTAAATGCTACGGCTGTAACATTAAATCAAATCCAGTATGCAGCAGATCTTGTCTGTCAACAGACACCCAAAAAAGGTTTTTTTTTTCAAGGAGTAGAAGGAGCAGGTGGTGGAGAAAGGAATGGGATAGAGGGAATTGTGGTTGGGATTGTGGGCATGCTTGGTAGAGGAGGCACATTAGGCAAAGTGGGCAAACTAGGCAAGCTTGGAAGTGGAGGAACCGCCCCTGTATTCGGCAATGCTGGCATTGTTGGCATTGATGGCAATGGTGGCAGCGTTGTCGTAGGCAGCGTTGGCATCGATGGCAATGGTGGCAGCATGTTCGTAGGCAGAGTTGGCATTGGAGGCAATTGAGGCAGCTGCTGAAGGTGACGAGCAGCCAGGCTTACGTTGATGCTTGAAAATGACAAAGCCATGAGGAATGATACAAGGAAGCAGCGGAAAGAGGCCATTTTGTGGGGGAGATTTGAATCAGATGAAACACAGTTGTTTCTTAACTTAATAGTTTAGAGTGGGGAAGACAAAGCATGGGGTTGGGTTTATATAGGCCTTGGAGCAGGGGGAATTGGTCGTGTTAACCGTTATGGTAGCTCACCTTCTCATGGACAATGGAGTTTAAGATTGGTGAAATGCAGTTGTGGTTGGCTTAGAACTTAGAAGATATCTCAAGGAATGAAGTCAGCCACTTATTTAATTAACATGTTCAATACTCAATAGTATTGTTGAACTAATTGGTCAGTTATCAAACATGACCCTACTATTGTTCTTTAACATGTTAGGTATTTTGTAAAGTTATTATACAAAATAACTGAATTTTTATGTATCTATATTGTATTATATAAGTTCATATACCGTTAGGTATATCAAACAGGACCCGCTAAACTTGTTGGTTTTACAGCGAATTTAAATGAGTATAAAATGACGACGAAGATTAAAGTTGAAAATGAACATATTTTTTTTAAGGGGAAAGAGAAGGGAATAACTTCAATAATAAATTTAAATCTTTCATGTTCTATTGATACGTATTGTCGATAGATGTTGGTCACAAATTTTTAAAATTGTTTTATGTCTGTCTAGAACAATGATTAAACTCTCGATCACTAATTAAGGTAGGAGAGACTCTTACCATCTCACCTAAATCTTGAAGTTTTTTTATATACTACCTCTTTAAGAATAATTTTATCATTTATTTTTTTATTTTTAGTTATATGTCCTACAACAAATATATTCATGAGTTAAGTTTGATTTCGGTTCGCTTTAAAAAAGTTACGCTCAGGGGCGGACAGTGGTAAAGGCCTGAGGGGCCCTGCTCCCATTCAAATTTGAAGATTTTATATTTGGCTTATCAAGTTTTTGAAAAATATTAATTTGGCCCCCTCAAAAATTAAAAAAATTTAATTTGATCACCTCAAAAATTAAAAAAATTTCATCAAATTTTTATTTCTTTAAATATTATTAATTAAGTCCCCTAGTTACACTTAGGTTAAAATTTGTCAAGCTCAACATGATGACTCAATTTTTCTTTCGGATATGTTTTATAGATCTGAGTTTTTTTCCTTTTGTTTAATATTCTTTTCATTTTCTTGTTAAAATTGTATAATATATTTTTTTTATCTACTTTATGGTACGATTTTGTCTTGTTTTTAAAAGTTGTTTCAAGAGTTTGGGTTTATAGTCTCCTATCCATATGGTGGTTATTTACATTGTTGGTCTTTCTCTGCTTTGGGCCTTGAGTCTTATATTAATTCAGCATCCGTAACACCCTAACATTTTATTAAAACCAGTGACCCATGAGCCATTGTAATTTCGAAAGAATCCTCCTACGGAACCAAACCCCGTGCTAGTCGAGATTGAACCGTCGAACCTGAATCTGGAGGTTGCCACTGCTGGGCTGGTTCGGACGTACAGCCTTAAGATAAAGAAAGGCTAAGGATAGAATATGCCTTTTGAAAAACAATACTATCATTTCTATTTTTCCATAATTGCCACAAGATTTAAGCAAAGGCCTCATTCCAAGGAATATTGAAACCCGGGATGGATGCATGTGAAGCCAGCAATGTAAGTGAACTTTGGCTGGTTCCAGTACCTTGCGAGAAACCAACATCAATTAAAAAATCGGAAATAAAATCCCATCGAAAACCTTTTCAAGATCGACTTTAATCGACATCCACCCACATTTGTTTTTAGATAGGCATATAGTATGGATTGCTTCATGGTTGATGGATATACCGGAGATGAAGCTTGTCTCTGATTTAGTCCAATTATGGATGAAAATAGAGGCTTCAATCTACAAACAATAAGCTTGGTAAGCAGAGCACGGTACAGAAACTTATTGGTCGAAAATCCGCAAATGTTTGGTTATATCGGGACAAAGAAACGCATGCCTATTGCGAGATTGAGGAGAATGGGGCGGTGGTCCGACCGCATGCGAAAAAGATGCTCGACATTAGTCTCCGGGAAATTCTCATCCCAATAACCGTTTGAATCTATTTTCAACAATGGATTCAGTAAGTAAATTACTTCACGGAAAGAACATAAATATATGATAATCTCCATCACAAGCAAATAACGTATTAAAGTAGAAACAAATATATATGATGAAAAAAAGAACAATAATTCTCAAAATCAACAGGCAAAGACGAAACTCAAAAAATCTATGTAGGCGACATGCTACGACTATAACACATTAAACCATATCCGGTATGCAGCAGATCTTGTCTGTCAAAAGACACAAAGAAATGGGGTTTTTTTTCAAGGAGTAGAAGGAGCAGGTGGTGGAGAAAGGAAAGGGATAGAGGGAATTGTGGGCATGCTTGGTAGAGGAGGTAGGGTGGCACTCGGTACATTAGGCAAAGTTGGCAAACTTGGCAAGCTTGGAAGTGGAGGAAGCGCCCCTGCCTTCGGCAATGCTGGTATTGTTGGCATCGGTGGCAACGTCGCTGTAGGCAGAGTCGGCATTGATGGCAACGGTGGCATCGTTGTCGTAGGCAGAGTTGGCAATGGAGGCAGTTGCTGAAGGTGACGAGCAGCTAGGCTCACGTTGACGCTTGAAAATGACAAAGCCATGCAGAATGCTACGAGGAAGCAATTGAAAGAGGCCATTTTGTGGAGAGTGTTGAAGCAGATGAAAGAAGGCTTTGTCTTAATAGTTTTCGAGTGAGGAAGATAAAGCACGGGGCTGGGTTTATATAGGCCTTGGAGCATGGACCAGGGGGAATTGGCCACTCTAGTTGTTGATGTTTGATCCATCTGTGGTCATTTTATTCGTTTTGGTAGCTCATCTTCTCGTGGACATTGGGGGTTTAAAATTAGTCAAATGCAGTTGGGGTTGGCAGAGACAAGTTATGAAATCGGCCATTTGATTAAATTAATGTTCCAAATATTATACTTGAAGAACCTCCATGTTAACATGTTGGGTTTTATTTTATTTTTTTCCAATTTGAATTAAATTGATCTTTCAAATTGAGTTATTACAAGTTTAGGTCATAGTATAAATCCAGTCAATTTATTTTAGGATTATACTTCGAGTTTAGATTGTTTTAATTTTGAGCCAATTTGGATTTGGACAAGTTTGGTTTATTGACTTGGTACAATAATAACTTTATTCTCCGAAACTTATACATTCTAGCAATTTATTCTAATTCAAAATAATCCAACAAATTTAACCATTTGAATTTAAAAATTTCAACACTGCACCCTTGTGGCACACCTTCCAACCACTTGGTGCACTCTCTGTTATTGTCCATCAACTCGATAACCAACGAAATAAAGCCATTACGACTTTAATGTCGCCTTCTAGTAGACATGGTCACTTCACCAATAGAATTTTTAAATATGAAGGGTTAAATTTATTGAACCATTTCGAATTACGACCAAATTAATGGAATGTGTAAGCTTTAGGGACTAAAACTATTATTATATCAATCTACACCATACGCTAGTTTTAATTTTAACAGCGGAGTGAATTATTTGTAACAAAGTTTTAATTGAATGACTAATTGTAATTTTAAAAAAATGACTCATTTATAACCAAACACATAATTGAGTGACTTGAGTGTATTATACCCTTGATTTCTATGCTATCTCAGCTATTTTTTTTCGTATTCTTATACTAATATGATCGAACCATAAATACTATGGCCCTGTTTGGCAATTAACGGATAACTGATAACGGATAGCGGATTACATAAGCTGATAGTGGATAGTTGATAGCATTAGTTGATTTAACTAGCGGATTACATTTGCTGATTGTAAAAAAGTGTTTGGTAAAATTAACCGATAGCTGATAGCTGTTTGATTATTTGAATGAGCAAAATGACATATAAGGACATGATTATATTCAATGTTTTTTGAATAATTTATTATTTATTAACATTTTATATTTATTAATATTAATTAAATTATAAAAATTAATTTTTTTAATATCAGTACTGAGCATATATGAAGGATGTGCATATTAATTTTTTATTTAGAAAATTATATTAAAATCTATAATTTTAATACTTATTAAACTTAGATGTATATATTAATTTCTTATTTATGAAATTATATTTTGAATATAAGTTTATTAATTATTAAATTTAGATGTATATATTAATTTTTTATTTATGAAATTATATTTTGAATAAAATTTTATTAATTATTAAATTTATATTTATTTATTAATTTCTTATTAATGAAATTATTTTTAAATTTTATTAGTTATTTAAAATTATTTTATTTAGAAAAAATTTTATAATTATCAAGGATAAAATAGTCTTTACAAGTCTTTTGTCCAAACCTTTAACTGAAAAAGCTCATAAAAGGAGCTTTTTCAAAATGAGAGGTTTCACCTCAATCCGCTATTACAATCCTCTGTTTGCCAAACATCCTAGTTAGCGAATTTGACTAGTCAAACCTCTAAAAATACTTCAAACCTCTAATTTTAACTCAAAAAGTTGTTTACCAAGGTCTATATTCTAAACAACATTATTATATATGTTTTATATTCATTTCATTATTCATGTTTGCAATTCGTAACTTTTCTTACAATAGTGTTATTATTAAAGTTTAAATGTAGATTTATTCTTAGAAATACAATATATTTTATCATTGTACTCAACACATATTAGTAAGAATGATAATAAAAGAACATAAAATATATAATCATATAATAAACAAATAATGTATCCAAGTACAACAAATAATGGGAATTGGGTAACTCCCATGTCTACAAACAAATAAGTAAAAACAATTCTCACAATCGACGGACAGACGAAAGTAAATAAATAAGCAGCTATATGCTACGGCTATTACATATTAAACCAACATACTGGAGAAGATCTTGTCTGTCAAAAGACACAAAGAAATGGTTTTTTTTTTCAAGGGCTAGAAGGAGCAGGTGGTGGAGAAAGGAATGGAATAGAGGGAATTGTGGTTGGGATTGAGGGCATGCTTGGTAGAGGAGGCAGTGCCCTCGGTACATTAGGCAAAGTTGGCAAACTAGGCAAGCTTGGAAATGGAGGAGCCGCCCCTGCCTTCGGCAATGCCGGTATTGTTGGCATCGGTGGCAGCGTTGACGTAGGCAGAGTCGGCATAGATGGCAATGGTGGCAGCGTTGTCGTAGGCTGCGTTGGCATCGATGGCAATGGTGGCAGCGTGTTCGTAGGCAGAGTTGGCATTGGAGGCAATTGAGGCAGCTGCTGAAGGTGACGAGCAGCTAGGCTCACGTTGATGCTTGAAAATGACAAAGCCATGAGGAATGCTACAAGGGAGCAGTGGAAAGAGGCCATTTTGTGGGGGAGATTTGAATCTGATGAAACACAGTTGTGTCTTAACTTAATAGTTTCGAGTGGGGAAGACAAAGCATGGGGTTGGATTTATATAGGCCTTGGAACAGGGGGATTTGGTCGTGTTAATCGTTATGGTAGCTCACTATCTCATGGACAATGGAGTTTCAAATTGGTGAAATGCAGTTGTGGTTGGCTTAGAAGATATCTCAAAGGAATGAAGTCAGCCACTTTATTAATTAACATGTTAAATAGTATAGTTGAACTAATTGGTCAGTTACCAAACAAGTAAAAATCTTCTGCCCCTAATCATGACTCCTTATACGCCCCTTACTAAAAACACATAAAAATTAAATTTTAAGCCCTAACCCTAATTTCCATATCCTAAACCCTAAAAAATACACCATACCCCTAATTCCCTACACCCTAACCCTAAGCTCAAACCTTAAACCCCAAATCCTAAACTCACTATTTTAAAATGGAGGCATCAATAAGGGCATAGTTAGGGAAATACGATTTCTATCCTTATCAAACATGACCCTAGTATTGTTCTTTTAACATGTTAGGTATTTTGTAAAGTGCTTATTCAAAATAACTGAATTTCTAAGTAGATGAGTAAATTTCAAAAACATCTATATTGTATTAGATGTCGATGTGTGTAAATTGACGATTGAGATTAAAAAGTTGAAAGTGAACATATTTTTAAGGGGGAAAAGAAGTGAGTAATCACAACCATAAAATTTAAATCTTCTACGTTATGTTGAGTTGTTGACGCATATTATAGATAGATGTTGGCCTTAATTTTTAAAATTATTCCATACTCAAAGTATGATTACTGGTTAAGATAAGAAAAACTCTTACCATCTCACCTAAGTCTTGCAGTTCTTATATATACCTTTTAAGAATAATTTTTTCTTTAAATTTTTTATATTTTTAATAATATGTTCTACAATAAATATGTTCATGAGTTAAGTTTGATTCCGATTCGCTTTAAAAAAAATTAAGGCTAAAGGGTCAAATTTGCCCCTGTAGTAATCCGAAATCAGCAATGTTGCCCCTACTTTTTTTTCTCCGTAATTTTGCCCTCAAAGTCAGTCAATTGTAGCAATGTTGCCCTTTGACCGATTTTGACCGTTAAATGTTGACGTGGCAGTTAACGGTGCTGACGGGGCAATTTAACCCTCGAAGTCATTCATGCAATTTTGCCCTCGAAGTCATTAATTGCAGCACTTTTACCCTTGGTTTATTTAGTTTTTGAATAAAATTGGATAAATAATTTGGTTTTTTCGAGTTGAACTTTATCAAACAGAATATATGAAAAATCGATTAACAAATTGATGTAAATATCCTTTGAGTCCCTATTAATTTTAAAAATAAGCAAAATGAGAACTCTCACAAAAAATCAAAATATTATTCAATTTTTTTAAAAATCTATAAACTTAATAAAAATAAATACGATATTCAAAAAAAATTATTAAAAAAAAACCAACGAGAAGCGTGTCAATCGAACGTCGAATCATGTGTTGTTAGGAAAAAATTATAGAAAATATAATTGAAAATAAACCAACGACGTTCGATTGACACACTTACCGACGATGGGTTGTTAGGAAAAAATGTACGGTGAACTCGAATCATGTGGCTCAGGTTGAATTTTGCTTTATCTTCTGGATATCCTTGTATTTATCTCCCATGCCATTTGTTGCGTGTAAAAGTGTCTATCGCAATTGTAGTGCAAGTGTACACGACGCAAGTAGTAAAATGATACAAAGTATCGAATATCGTCTCCACATGGACTGGGCTAATAGCTTCACCTTAGATTGTTGCACAAGAGTAAAGAAAATATTTAAGATGTTGTCACAAAAATAATAAAGAGAACTTAAATAAAAGAGTAGGGAAATCAAGATAGAGAGAATGGGCTGATATTGAATTGCTCAGTAGTGCAGGTATTGCTGAGTCTAGGAAATCCAGTTCTGTTGTCGTCCCCGTCGCGGCAGCAGTCCGTTGATTATCGCGGCAGCGATTACCCAACTCAGTACTTCAAGTTTGGCAAGAATCCCTGATGTGCCTTGGCCTATCCCTAGGTCCAAGTCTTTCGATGATCACGTCTTTGATGATACCTCCCGGAGTGAATCGAAGGATGAACACCGATGTTGTTGAATTCTTCTTTAGCCACTTAACCTCGTCCTATCCCTAGGTCCAAGATAGTTCAACTATAAACTAGAGAACTCGCACTTATCCCTTTCGTATACTTAACTCTCCCGATATTAAGTAAATAGATAACCTCACAATGCTCTCCCGATGCTCTTGCAAGATGTTAATAACCAGAATAAGAGAACTTGAAGTTTATTTTATTGAACTGAAAATTCCTAAAACAAAAGCAACCCTTGCAACTACTTTACAAAACAACCCGTGGCCCTAAGGGGAATTTAGAACATGTTGAGAGGATGAAAACGGCTAGGGTTTTGGGAAGAAGGCTAGAGAATGGTGAATATCTCCCTAGGTCGAAATACATGCCCTTATATAGGCTTTGGGTCCAAGTTTTCTAAAATAGCAAGAATACAACTTTAAATTAAATTACAATTCTAATAAAGACTAAATCTTCAAAGAATCTACCTTTAAACCGTCCTCTTTCTTGCTTGGGATTTTCTCTCCTTGAACTTTGGGCTTGACATTCCTTTCGATCTGGGGCTTGGAAAAATATAGTGGTTTTACACGACAGACGGGCTGAATTTTCTCTATCTGTCGAGGTCCACTTTGCTTCTTCTCCATAAAACTGCTGTCGTCCTCTGATGTCACGGCGGCAACCATGGCAACATCGTCCTCCTTGACTGCTTGTCCAGTTCCAACTCTTCTGCTTTACTGCCCAGCGCCTGCCTCTCCTATCTGCTACAGCAGCAACCTACAAAAGCAACCAATTTCAGTAGAAACTGTGCCTTTTAATATATTTGTGATGTTTAACTGTAAAATGACCTAAATGCAATGAATTATGCTTGAATGCAGCAGAAATATGGGTTAAATAGGGGGTAAATAATAGAACTTTTACACACTCAACACACTCCCAAACTCAAGTTTTTGCTTGCCCTCAAGCAACTAAGACCTAAAAGAAAAATGAAATATTTTTGTTTTGGCTTAAAACAGTGAACTTTCCCTTACCCTTCGTTCGTTCCCTGTGATGGCAGCAACCTGTCGGATAATCTAGGATCTGTCCGGAGTCTCCCTATAGTCCTCGTGCAGTGTGTGCATGCTTGTGAACAGTTATATGCCAAGACTCTCTTAGTTTCACTAGAATATTTCAGCTCTTAACTCGAATTTTTATGCCAAGTTTATCTTTTTGAAGGCACTTCTTATGCTCCTTGATTTTCGGTTTTGACTCGATTTCATTGATTTTTAAAGTAAAGTTTCACTAGAGCCGGTTTCGGGCACCTCTAGCTAACTTCCTAGAGCCGGTTTCGGGCACCTCTAGGGCTGTTGAGTCTATTTTGCTAAACTTCTTTCCTAGAGCCAGTGTCAGGCACCTCTAGGGGCTATTCAAGTGCTAAGCTTCCTATTTTAGTTAACTAAAAGAGTTCTAAGTTTTATAACAGTCACAATGATGTTTAAGTTTTCAGAACTATAGAAAGGCTCTAAACTTCTCCTAAAACTATCCTAAAGACACTGCCACGACAGAGCTGTCACGGCAGGCAAGTTCAGTTCACAGACTTAAGCCAAAATTTTCAATTTTTCATTTTTTTAGACAAAAAATAAACTAAGTAAAAGACACAATTTTAAAACTAAATTAGACTCCACTAATGGAGGGATGCCACCCCCAAACTTAAGAGTTGCATTGCCCTCAATGCAAATGACAAAATAAGAACAAAATAAAAACAGTACATCACAAAATATATAGGCAGACAACAAAAATAAGATAAGAAACTTAAATTTTCAAGCGCTATCGTCGCTGCTGCTGCTGACTCTGATCTGGGGGCGGGCACGAGCTTTCGGTGCTGGCTGGCTGATGGGGGAGGCAGATGTGTTCTTTTTTTTGGCCTCCCTCGGTGGTTGGATTCTAGTCGGGGAGATATGAGGGGGTTTCTCCACAACCTGGACGTCAGAATTGCTGCTGCTGTCCTCACCGCTGCTGCTGTCATTGCTGCTGCCGTTGGCTCTTGGCATATTGTTTTTGTCCGCCATTCGCTTCTGCCTCTTCACCGGTGAGAACTCCTTCGATAGATTCCTCTTAATAGAGGGCTCATTGTCACTGGCAGCCCAAACGGAGGAGGACGAGAATCCGGCAATGAAGGCGTCAAGGTCATCCGATGCCATTCTTCGTTTCGTACCACGGGCAGATGGCTCAGCACGGTTGCTACCGACGGCTGTCGAGGCAGGTGATGGTGTTGAGGCGGCAGAGGGTGTCCGTGGTGTGGCAGCAGGTGTGGGGGTGTGGGCAGGTGTGGTGATAGTAAAATAATGTGCAGGGAAGGTGGGGAAGACAACATCAGGGAAATTTAAAGAATTATGGATACAATTTACCGTAGAAGCAGTAAAATCCCTGATGAACGTCATCAAACTGAGCTACCGTTCCTCCATCTTCTGAATGGCAGCTAAAATCTGGGAGGAGGAGTCTGTCGGGGCGGCTGCTGCGGCAGCTGGTTCGGTCCCTAGCTGCTCTGTCGTGTCTACTGTTGTGGTAGCTGGATCAAATGACGATAGAGGGGTGGCAGCGGTCAGCTCCATGAGGCTCAATATGTTCTTTTCTGTCCAACCTTTCCCTTGGACTCGATGGTCAGTGGTCACCTCTGGTACGCCATGGCCACGGCAGAGGGATGTGATGAGGTATGGCAATTAAAGCGGACCTGTCGGTCTGTGTGCGCACTCCAAGATACTTTCACGGATGTAGCTGCCCACGTTAATGGGCCTCTCATGTAGTATGGAGTGAATTAAGGCTAACCTGGGCTGGTCGACCGTTGTATTGTGTGACGTCGGCATGATACGCTTTTTGATAAAAGCATTCCATAATTTAGCCTCCGGCAGCAGTTGAGTCCTCTTTACCGTCCGTGGGTTCTTTCGGCTGGTGTTCCATTGAGTTCCCTCATCTGTCAGCTCTGCCATGACAACATCATAGGCAGCAGGGTCTAATGTGTTGAGGAACTGTTGGTGAGTGTCGTCGTTGCTGCCAACGTAGAATCCATACAGTGTGTTAATGTACTCAGCTTCAAACGACACTTCCTTTCCTCGTACGATTACTGTTGTCGTCGTCCTGCTGTTAATGGCAGCGTAGAATTCTCGCACCAATGAGACGTTCATCTCCTCAGGCTGTTCGGCAAAGAGCTGCCAATGTAGAGCTCGAATTTTTCGGGCTATGAACGACTTTAGACCCAGATTTTCCTCCTCTGTTGTGTAAATGAATCCCTTTTCTTCCCACATGTCTCTGATATGAAATGAGCGTGGGGTGGTTGCTGTCGGTGTGGAGCTGGAAGCAGCATTTCTACGGGTTTGCCTGAAAGACATTGTTGCAAGGGTTGTGGAAATAAAAAGGAAAGCAAGTAAAATCTAGAGGAAGTAAGTAAGAAGAGTAGAAGTGAGTGAAAATGAAAAATGAAACAGGGTTATATATAGGAGTTGCTGCCCGTTGAAGCTGTAACAGCAAGCGCGAATAATGGGGCCAACTGTTACGCGGTAGCGTGTCTGACGCGTCTGTCACGCGTTTCCGTGTCTGTGACGTGTTTTCGCGTCTTTCGTGACATCGTGTTGACAGTCTGTATTTTCCGCGTCTGTCGCGGCAGCTCTAACGACATGCTCCAAAATGTGGGCTTTGTTGGGCTGATGGATGAATGGTGGGCTGAGTTCACTTCTCCTGTTCTTCTTGACTCATTTATTTCCTAAAAACAGAAAAATAAAAACATTATTCAAATAAAATAAATCTTATTTCCTAATAAATAATAAGTAATAATAAAACTAAAAATAATAATTAAGTTAAATTAGGAATGCCAGGTGGGGCATCTCCTAAGGTAACCACTTCCTGCATTCCTGGGGCTTCAGTCCCATGATAATGCTTTAAGCGATGTCCGTTGACTTTGAATTGGTGCCCGTCTTGTAAAGATCTGATCGTGATGGCACCATGGGGAAAAACCTGTACGACTTGGAACGGGCCAGACCATCTAGATTTTAGCTTCCCTGGGAAGAGTTTCAGTCTAGAATTGAATAGCAATACAAGCTGCCCTGGGCAGAACTATCGTGGCAGCAACTTCTTGTCATGCCACTTCTTAGTTTTATCCTTATAGATTCTTGCATTGTCATAGGCCATTGTCCGGATTTCTTCAATTTCGTTCAGATCCAATAGCCTTTTCTGTCCTGCCTTGTCCAAGTCCATATTCACTGCCTTGATTGCCCAGTATGCTCTGTGCTCTATCTCGACAGGTAGGTGACATGTTTTCCCATAAATCAATCGGTATGGAGACATTCCCAATGGAGTTTTAAAAGCTGTCCTATAAGCCCATAATGCATCATTAAGGAGTAAAGACCAATCTTTCCTAGTGGGCTTGACCATCTTCTCAAGAATGTTCTTAACTTCCCTGTTGGATATTTCAGCTTGTCCATTGGTCTGTGGGTGATATGCTGTCGCTATCCGATGCTTAACACCATACTTTTTCAAGGCGGCAGCGATAACCCTATTGTCGAAATGTCTCCCTTCATCATTGATGATCGCCTTAGGGATGCCAAACCTAGAAAAGATATTTTTGTGTAGAAACCTTTGGACTGTCTTGGCATCATTCTTTTGAGTGGCGATAGCTTCAACCCACTTAGAGACATAATCTACTGCTATGAGGATATATAAGTTCCCACATGAGGATGGAAAAGGTCCCATAAAATTGATCCCCCAAACGTCGAAGATTTCGACTTCAAGAATGTTCTGCAGCGGCATCTCGTTTCTCCTTGAGATGTTTCCTGTCCTTTGGCACCTGTCACAGTTCTTGTAGAAGATTTGAGCATCTTTATACAGTGACGGCCAATAAAACCCTGACTGCAGCACCTTGGCAGCAGTTTTGTTGCCTCCTAAGTGACCTCCATACTGTGAAGCATGGCAGTGACGAAGTATGTATTCTTGCTCCTCCTGTGGTACGCATCTCCTTATAACCTGATCTGCGCAGATTTTGAAAAGAAGAGGTTCGTCCCAATAATAATGCTTAACATCATTTTGGAACCTCTTCCTGGCTTGATAATTAAGATCAGAAGGAATTATTCCGCTAACTAAGAAATTAACGAAATCAGCATACCAGGGGAGTTCAGAAGACTTACCTGCCGCCATGGCTGTCGCGGCAGTGACTGCAGCATCAAAGAGTTGCTCATCTGGGAAGGTCTCTAATATATTTGTCTCGTCTGTAGGTAGACTCTGTCCCTTCTCCAACCTTGACAAGTGATCTGCCACTTGATTTTCTGTCCCTTTTTTGTCCTTGATTTCAAGGTCGAATTCTTGCAATAGCAGGATCCAACGTATCAATCGAGGCTTTGCATCCTTTTTTGCGAACAGATACTTTAAGGCAGAGTGGTCGGTGTGCACTATGACCTTCGTTCCAAGTATGTAAGAACGAAACTTGTCAATGGAGAATACCACAGCTAATAACTCTTTCTCTGTGGTGGTGTAGTTCACTAGGGCATCATTCAGTGTCTTGTTGGCATAGTATATGACATGAAAAATTTTATCTCTTCGCTGCCCAAGTGCTGCCCCGACAGCATAGTCACTAGCATCACACATAATCTCAAATGGCTGTGTCCAGTCTGGTGGCTGTACTATTGGGGTTGTTACCAGCTTTTCCTTCACAACCTTGAATGCTTCAGTACATTCTTCGTTAAATTCAAAGGGTCGGTTCTGCTCTAGGAGATGGCATAGGGGCTTGGTTATCTTTGAGAAATTCGCAATGAACCTCCGATAAAAACCAGCATGTCCTAAGAAATTTCCGATTCCTTTGACTGTGGTGGGCGGCGGTAGCTTTTCGATCACTTCTATCTTTGCCCTGTCGACTTCTATGCCACGTCAGCTAATCTTATGGCCAAGGACTATCCCTTCATTCATCATGAAGTGACATTTTTCCCAGTTTAACACTAAGTTCGCTTTTTCACATCTTTCGAGTACCTTTTGTAGGTTGCCTAGGCAGCTTTCAAAATCGTCTCCAAAGACTGAAAAGTCATCCATAAAAATCTCTAGGAAGTCCTCCACCATATCGGAGAATATGGCCATCATGCACCTTTGGAAGGTGGTTGATGCGTTGCATAGTCCAAATGGCATTCTCCTAAAAGCGTATGTTCCGTAGGGGCATGTGAATGTCGTCTTTTCTTGATCTTCCGGTGCGATAGCTATTTGATTGTAACCTGAATAACCATCAAGAAAACAATAGTAAGGTTTACCCGCTAATCTATCAAGCATTTGATCAATAAAGGGTAAAGGAAAATGGTCCTTTCGGGTGGCTTTGTTAAGCTTCCGATAGTCCATACAAACCCTCCAACCGGTCACAGTCCTGGTTGGGATTAGCTCATTGTTTTCGTTGGTCACCACGGTCATTCCTCCTTTCTTGGGAACACATTGCACCGAGCTCACCCATTTGCTGTCAGAGATGGCGTAAATTATACCAGCATCTAACCATTTGATTATCTTTTTTCGCACCACATCTCTCATCGCATGGTTTAGCCGCCTTTGAGCATCTATAGTCGGATTATGATTATCCTCGAGAAGGATTTTATACATACATAATGCCAAACTAATGCCTTGAATATCGGCTATCGTCCATCCAATTGCCTTTTTGTGCTGCTGCAACATCCCTATTAACTGTTGTTCTTGTTCCTGCATCAACTTGGAAGAGATGATTACGGGCAACGTATCATTTGAACCAAGAAAAGCATATTTTAGCTGCCCTGGCAGGGGCTTAAGTTCTAAAACAGGGGGCTCAACAGTTGATGGCTTTTGGATTGTATGGTTATCCGAAGTATAATTTAAAGGTTCGAATAACTTACCTGGACGATCGCCTATCAAGTTTACCTCCTCCTGATCTTCAGTATCAGATGTATCGGATTTTGAGGAGTTGCTATTGTCGGTGCTGTCGTGACAGTCCTGTAAGTGGTTGCCGAGGCAGTGACCAATTTTGATGTCGTGACAGCCTGACCTGATGCAAGGTTGGTCAAAGGTAACTTCAGTGATAACCTTGCATCCTCTTCTGCATCAGCATGCTTCATAGCTTGGAGAACATTCAACTTTATTTCTTGATCGTTCACTCTCACGGTGAGTTCTCCTTTTTCCACAACAATCAGTGATCTTCCCGTGGCTAAGAAGGGTCGCCCCAGGATGATTGGTGCGTTTTCATCTGCTTCACAATCTAAAACAAGAAAGTCAGCAGGAAATATAAATTTATCCACTCTTGCCAGAATATCTTCGATTTTTCCTTCTGGATGAACGTAAGAGCGGTCTACCAGCTGCATAGTTACTGTTGTGGGTCGGGCTTTTCCAATACCTAATTTCTGAAAAACAGATTTTGGCATTAAATTTATACTAGCACCAAGATCACAAAGTGCCTTAACCACATATTTATCTCCGATTACACAAGGTGTGATGAAGCTCCCCGGATCCTTCTTTTTCTGGGGTGGTTGCTTATGAAGAATACTCATGCATCCTTCTGTCATCTTAACCGTTTCAAATTCCCCAAGTTTAGATTTCTTCGACATGGCATCCTTGAGAAATTTGGCGTAACCGGGCATTTCCCTAACAGCGTCTAACAGCGGGATATTAATATGAACCCGCTTAAAAATATCATAAATGTTTTTGAGCTGAGATTCTTGCTTCAATTGTTGTAACCGTTAAGGAAAAGGAGGTGGGGGACGATAATCAACAATACGTCCTTCCCACTGCATACGAATCTGAGGAGGTTTGGGTTCATCATCTTTCTCTTCTGTCGCTTCTGTTGTCGTGACAGGCTCATCGGCAGCAGGTTGTTTGTTACCTGTCGGAGCAGCTTCCTCGGCAGGTCTGTCCAAGGCTGATTTTTTCACTGTTTCAGCTTCCTTCTCTGGCCCTGGTAGTTTCTTCCTACTCCTAGTAGTAATGGCTTTACACTGCTCATGTGTGGGCTGCCTAGCATTTTCAGTATTGCTAGGAAATCCGCCAGTCTGCCTTGGGTTGATATGTTGGGAAACCTGACCCATCTGTGTCTCCAAAAATTTCAGAGTAGCTTCATGATTTGTCATCCGCATCTCTGTTTTATCTATGAATGTCTTTGTCTTCTTGACAAACTGATTCATGTTCTCAATATAAGTACCTGTATGAGACATAAACATAGTCAGTCTGTTCTAGTATACTGTTTGTGGCAGCTGGTGGCTGTTGTTGCTGCTGCTGCGGCTGTAGTTGCTATCGAGTCAACAATCTATGTCCTCCCTGGTTCTGATTATTGTGTGCTTGAGGATTCAGGGCATTATTGAGATTACTCTAAGAAAACTTGGGATCCTTTCTCCAGCTGGGATTGTAGTTGTTGGAGTTGTAATTCTGCTTATAGTTTCCAACATACTTTCCCTCTTCTAACTGTATAGGACACTCATCCGAACTATGATTTCCCTCACAAATTTCACGTACCTCTTCGACAGCAAATACGGGCTGTGAATCATCGTTCAAAAGCTTTTTCATTGCCTTAGTGAGGTATGCCACCTGTGATTTCATCGTGCTGTCGACTTCATAATCCTTAACAGCTAGGACCCGTTTACCCCCTATTCTTGCTGTCGAAAACTGCTCCTCATTCTTGGCCAGATTTTTCAATACTTGCATTGCCTCATCCGGGTCTTTGTCCAATAGTAATCCATTTGCTGCTGAATCAATTCGAATACGAGTTTGTAAGTTAGCAACATTATAAAACTTAGTTACCTGGTTCCAGACGGGGAATCCATGCATTGGGCAGTTCCGTAGAAGAGTGGTAAATCTGTCACAGGCCTCGTGCATCGGCTCGTCATCTTCCTGTTGAAAAGTAGCAATTTTATTACGTAATCGCTCAGATAAATGAGAAGGATTAAAACGAGATAAGAATTCACGAGACAAATCGGCCCAAGTTCTAATTGAACCCGGCGTAAGTTTATTCCACCAAGTCTTTGCTCTGTCCCTCAATGAATGGGGAAATAACCGAAGCCTTAGTATCTCCGGATTAACTCCTGGTAGTCTAAACGAACCACAGATTTCCTGGAACGTTTTGAGATGTTCCCTAGCATCCTCTGTAACAGCACCACTAAACTGACCGGCATTGTTGATCATGCTAAACATAACAGGTTTCAGCTCGAAGTTATCAACATCTATGTCCGGCATCGTGGTTTCTAGTTCTACATGATCGTTCAACATGTAGTCACGACAGGACCGTCGTCCGGCAGCGGCAGCAGGGTCGCCGACAGGAGGGATAATCTCTCCATCTCTGGCAGGATTATCAACCTGGGGGTTTCCTTGGTTTTGCATCATCTCTAACTGTTCCTCAAGATACTCGTTCCTGGCTAGTACGTGACGAAGTCGGTTCCTAAGATTGAACGAACGTTCTATTTCAGGATCTAATGGATACTCAGGTTCTTCTCCTCGTCTCGATCTGCGCATAAACAAGAAACCTTGTGAAAAGCAAAGGTTGAACAAACCAAATTAAAACAGAAAAATAAAAATAAAAACGAAAAGTGCAGGTAAAAGAAAAGGTAGAGTTATGTTGCCAGTCCCCGGCAACGGCGCCAAAAACTTGTTGCGTGTAAAAGTGTCTATCGCAATTGTAGTGCAAGTGTACACAACGCAAGTAGTAAATTGATACGAAGTATCAGATATCGTTTCCACAGGGACTGGGCTAATAGCTTCACCTTAGATTGCTGCACAAGAGTAAAGAAAATATTTAAGATGTTGTCACAAAAATAATAAAGAGAACTTAAATAAAAGAGTAGGGAAATCAAGATAGAGAGAATGGACTGGTATTGAATTGCTCAGTAGTGCAGGTATTGCTGAGTCTAGGAAATCCAGTTCTGTCGTCGTCCCCGTCGCGGCAGCAGTCCGTTGGTTATCGCGGCAGCGATTACCCAACTCAGTACTTCAAGTTTGGCAAGAATCCCTGCTGTGCCTTGGCCTATCCCTAGGTCCAAGTCTGTCGATGATCACGTCTTTGATGATACCTCCCGGCGTGAATCGAATGATGAACACCGATGTTGTTGAATTCTTCTTTAGCCACTTAACCTCGTCCTATCCCTAGGTCCGAGATAGTTCAACTATAAACTAGAGAACTCGCACTTATCCCTTTCTTATACTTAACTCTCCCGATATTAAGTAAATAGATAACCTCACAATGCTCTCCCGATGCTCTTGCAAGATGTTAGTAACCAGAATAAGAGAACTTGAAGTTTATTTTATTGAACTGAAAATTCCTAAAACAAAAGCAACCCTTGCAACTACTTTACAAAACAACTCGTGGCCCTAAGGGGAATTTAGAACATGTTGAGAGGATGAAAACGGCTAGGGTTTTGGGAAGAAGGATAGAGAATGGTGAATATCTCACTAGGCCGAAATACATGCCCTTATATAGGCTTTGGGTCCAAGTTTTCTAAAATAGCAAGAATACAACTTTAAATTAAATTACAATTCTAATAAAGACTAAATCTTCAAAGAATCTAACTTTAAGCCGTCCTCTTTCTTGCTTGGGATTTTCTCTCCTTGAACTTTGGGCTTGACATTCCTTTCGATATGGGGCTTGGAAAAATATAGTGGTTTTACACGACAGACGGGCTGAATTTTCTCTATGTGTCGAGGTCCACTTTGCTTCTTCTCCACAAAACTGCTGTCGTCCTATACTGTCACGGCGGCAACCATGGCAGCATCGTCCTCCTTGACTGCTTGTCCAGTTCCAGCTCTTCTGCTTTACTGCCCAGCGTCTGCCTCTCATATCTGCTACAACAGCAACCTGCAAAAGCAACCAATTTCAGTAGAAATTGTGCCTTTTAATATATTTGTGATGTTTAACTGTATAATGACCTAAATGCAATGAATTATGCTTGAATGCAGCAGAAATATGGGTTAAATAGGGGGTAAATAATAGAACTTTTACACACTCAACACCCTTATCTCCCATGTTGTTTTCGCCGAACACCACTAATGTCGTTTTCTGAGATCATCGTACATTTTTCCTAACAACCCATCGTCGGTAAGTGTGTCAATCGAACGTCGTTAGAATAGAATAGTTCGCGTTCACCATTCAATTAACACGCTTCTTGTTGGTTTATTTTCAATAATTTTTTTTGAATATCGTATTTATTTTTATTAAGTTTATAGATTTTAAAAAAAAATTGAATTATATTTTAATTTTTTGTGAGAGTTCTCATTTTGCTTATTTTTAAAATTACTAGGGACTCAAAGGATATTTACATCAATTTGTTAATCGATTTTTCATATATTCTGTTTGTTAAAGTTAAACTCGAAAAAACCAAATTATTTATCCAATTTTATTCAAAAACTAAATAAACCAAGGCTAAAAGTGCTGCAATTAATGACTTCGAGGGCAAAATTGCACGAATGACTTCGAGGATAAAATTGCCCCATCAGCACCGTTAACTGCCACGTCAGCATTTAACGGTCAAAATCGGTCAAAGGGCAACATTGCTACAATTGAATGACTTTGAGGGAAAAATTACAGAGAAAAAAAAGTAGGGGCAACATTGCTGATTTCGGATTACTACAGAGGCAAATTTGACCCTTTAGCCAAAAATTAACGTTTATGTTAAAAATTGACTAAGCTCAATATGATGACTCAGTTTTTCTTTCATATATGTTTTATATATCTGCAATTTTTTCTTTTTGTTTAATAAGTCTTTTCATTTTCTTTAAATTGTGGTTGCTTACTCTTCTAGCATTTTGTTTTTTTTTTGTAAAAAAAAATTCAGGGTTGAATTTTTCGTCCCCTATCTATATGGTGGTTATTTATATCGTTGGTCTTTCTCTGTTTTGGACCCGTAAACTAGTTATCTCATATTAATAAGTGTTTGAAATTACTCTAGATATGTTGTGTTTGAAGTGATACAGATAATTGTCAATATGTTGTCATATTTTATGATTATATTGGTATTAATTGTGTTATCTTTTAATGCTGACAATAATATTTGTTTGTATTTTTATTTTTTGAATTATTTGGTTGAATTTTTAACTTTTTATTTATGATTATATTTTATGAACTAAATGAATTACAATTAAAATTTAAAAATAAAATAAATTTGACTTAAAGGTGCAAGAAGCCCTTGAACTTTAAAAAAATAAAGGACATTCGACTACCTCCACCATTCCCACAAAGACTAAAACAATAGAAGTAAGAGTACCAATTTATGAAGTTCCTAGACATCTTGAAGCATGTACATATCAACCTGCCCTTGATGGAAGCGATAAAACAGATCCTGAATTAAGCCAAGTTCCTTAAGGACATTGTCTCGAAACAAAAAAAAGATAGGGGAATTTGAAACTGTTGCTGTGATAGAAGAATGTATGACAATGCTACACAATCGGACACCACCTAAGCTCAAGCTCAAAACTTCAACCAAAACCCTAAGAATTGGGCAACAAGCCGCCAACGGCTAATAGAGAGGAAGCCAATATCATTCAGCAATTCATGTCGTCGCGCAAGCCCAGACGCAACGGCTAGTCCAAGCTACAATGGCTATTACATTGCCCAACGACATTTCGTGCCGTTAAGGCATTAAATGCCCAACGGACATAGTGCGACAACTACACCATCACAGCCTCTATATAAACCACCCCTCTCTCAATATTCAACCACCAAACCTTTCTCTTCTACACTCTTGACTCCATAGCTCTCTTGCATTTTTCTTTATCTTTATTTCCTTAAATTTTTCGATTCTCACAACTACTCACTAATGGCCTTGAAATTAGGAAAGGGAGAACAATCACGACAAACCGAGTCTTCGACGTTCAAATGGTTTGCGCTGTTGAGTGCATAAAAGTTCTATATTTTATCCCTCATTTACCCATAATTTTGCTGCACTCAAGCATAATTCATTACATTTATGATAGATTTTTGCATATACATCACAATTAGATAAAATGGCACAGTTGCTGCTGATTTTGGTTACTTTTGCAGGTATCTGCTGCGGCAGACCCAGGGCAGCAAAGGAGCAGAGGCAGATTGTAGAGCTGGATTCGAGAAGCAAATGCTATCGTGACTTCTGCCGTGGCAGCCATGACGACAGCAGAATGTTGAGGTGGAAAAGTGAAGTGGAGCTCGACAGATAGAGAATTTCAAGCCGGTCTGTCGTGGACCACTCCCATATTTTTCTGAGCCCTGAGGCAGAATGAAGGCCAAGTCCATAGTTCAAGGAAGAAACTCAAGGTAAGAAATAAGACGAATTCAAGGCATCTACTCAGAAGATTTAGTCTTTAATAGAGTTGCACTTTAATTCGAAATTGTATTCTTGCCATATTAGAAAACTTGAACCCAAGGCCTATATAAAGGCATGTAATTCGACCTAGGGAAGGATATCTAATTCCTAGCCGTCTTCCCCAAAAACCCTTGTCGTTTTCCCTTCTCCACCATGTTCTAAACTCCCCCTAGGGCTAAGGATATGATTATATTCGATACTTTTTTGAATAATTTATTATTTATTAACATTTTATATTTATTAATATTAATTAAATTATGAAAATTAATTTTTTTAATATCATTATTGAGCATATATGAAGGATGTACATATTAATTTTTTATTTGTAAAATTATATTTTTAATATAATTTTAATACTTATTAAATATAGATATATATATTAATTTCTTATTTATAAAATTATATTTTAAATATAAATTTATTAATAATTAAATTTAGATGTATATATTAATTTCTTATTTATGAAATTATATTTTGAATAAAATTTTATTAATTATTAAATTTATATTTATTTATTAATTTATATATTAATTTCTTTTTAATGAAATTATTTTTTAATTTTATTAGTTATTCAAATTTATTTTATTTAGAGAAAATTTTTATAATTATAATAGTCTTTACAAGTCTTTTATCCAAAACTCTAACTGAAAAGCTCATAAAAGGAGCTTTTTCAAAATGAGAGATTTCACCTCAATCCGCTATTACAATCCTCTATTTACCAAACATCCTAATTAGCGGATTTGAGTGGCCAAATCTCTAAAAATGCTTCAAATCTCTAATTTTAGCTCAAAAAATTGTTTACCAAACAAGGTCTACATTCTAAACAATATTATTATATATGTTTTATATTCATTTCATTATTCATGTTTGCAGTTCGTAGCTATTTCTACAATAGTGTTATTTTTAATGTTTAAATGTAAGTTTATTCATAAAAATACAATATATTTTATCATTGTACTCAACACTTATTAGTAAGAATGATAATAAAAGAACATAAAATATATAATCATATAATAAACAAATAATGTATCCAAGTACAACAAATAATGGGAATTGGGTAACTCCCATGTCTACAAACAAATAAGTAAAAACAATTCTCACAATCGACAGGCAGACGAAAGTAAACAAATAAGTAGCTATATGCTACGGCTATTACATATTAAACCAATATACTGGAGAAGATCGTGTCTGTCAAAAGACACAAAGAAATGGGTTTTTTTTTTCAAGGGCTAGAAGGAGCAGGTGGTGGAGAAAGGAATGGAATAGAGGGAATTGTGGTTGGGATTGTCGGCATGCTTGGTAGAGGAGGCACATTAGGCAAAGTGGGCAAACTAGGCAAGCTTGGAAATGGAGGAACCGCCCCTGCCTTCGGCAATGCCGGTATTGTTGGCATCGGTGGCAGCGTTGACGTAGGCAGAGTCGGCATAGATGGCAATGGTGGCAGCGTCGTCGTAGGCAGCGTTGGCATCGATGGCAATGGTGGCAGCGTGTTCGTAGGCAGAGTTGGCATTGATGGCAATGGTGGTAGCGTTGTTGTAGGCAGAGTCGGCATTGGAGGCAGTTGCTGAAGGTGACGAGCAGCTAAGCTTACGTCGATGCTTGAAAATGACAAAGCCATGAGGAATGCTACAAGGGAGCAGTGGAAAGAGGCCATTTTGTGGGGGAGATTTGAATCTGATGAAGCAGATGAAACACAGTTGTGTCTTAAATTCTTAATAGTTTAGAGTGGGGAAGACAAAGCATGGGGTTGGGTTTATATAGGCCTTGGAACAGGGGGATTTGGTCGTGTTAATCGTTATGGTAGCTCACTATCTCATGGACAATGGAGTTTCAAATTGGTGAAATGCAGTTGTGGTTGTGGTTGGCTTAGAAGATATCTCAAAGGAATGAAGTCAGCCACTTAATTAATTAACATGTTAAATAGTATTGTTGAACTAATTGGTCAGTTATCAAACATGATCCTATTATTGTTCTTTAACATGTTAGGTATTTTGTAAAGTTATTATACAAAATAACTGAATTTCTAAGTAGATGAGAAAATTTCAAAAAGATCTATATTGTATTAGATGCAGATGTGTGTAAATTGACGACTGAGATTAAAAAGTTGAAAATGAACATATTTTTATGGGGAAAAAAGTGAATAATCTCAACTATAAAACTTAAATCTTCTACGTTATGTTGAGTTGTTGACGCATATTATAAATAGATGTTGGCCTTAAGTTTTAAAATTATTCTATACCCAAAGTATGATCACTGGTTAAGATAAGAGAAACTCTTACCATCTCACCTAAGTCTTGCAGTTCTTATATATACCTCTTTAAGAATAATTTTTTCTTTAATTTTTTTTATTTTTAATAATATGTTCTACAATAGATATGTTCATGAGTTAAGTTTGATTATGATTCGCTCTAAAAAAATTAACGCTTATGTTAAAATTTGACTAAGCTCAATCTGATGACTCGGTTTTTCTTTCATATATGTTTTATATATCTGTAATATTTTCTTTTGTTTAGTAAGTCTTTTCATTTTCTTTAAATTGCGGTTGCTTACTCTTCTAGCATTTTGTTTTATTTTTGTAAATTTTTTCAGGGCTGATTTTTCCGTTCCTTGTCTATATGGTGGTTATTTATATCGTTGATCTTTCTCTGTTTTGAATCTACAAATTAGTTCTTTTATATTAATAATTGTTTGAAATTACTCCAGATATGTTGTGTTTGAAGTGATACAGATAATTGTCAATATGTTGTCATATTTTATGATTATATTAGTATTGATTGTGTTTATCCTTCACTTTTGTTTGTATCTTTCATTTTCTAAATTATTTGGTTGAATTTTTTAACTTTTTCTTTATGATTATATTTTATGAAATAAATGAATTACAATTAAAATTTAAAAATAAAATAAAATTGACTTAAGAGTGCAAGAAGCCCTTGAACTTAAAAAAATAAATTAAGTCCATGAATATTTTTGCATCCAATTAAAACCTTGATCCAATAAATTAAATTAGCTAAGTCATTCGATCAATTTTGATCATTAGATCTTATAAATTTTTTCTTTAAATATTTTCACCACATGATAAACTACACTTCTATCAAATAACATTTACAGTTCTATGTTGTTTATCCTTTCATGTCAACACCTGAATAGAAATACTTTATCCCTTTTTGGTGCCCATATTTATGTTCTCATATTAAAAAAGGTTTATGGTTAAAGTTTAAGGTTACAATTTAGGGTTTAGGTTTAGTGAATTTGGGGTAAGGTATATTTTTAAGGTTTAAAATTTAAATTTATAGAGCTTAGAAATTAATTTCCTACTGTTAGAGTATAGAAAAGAAAAAAAAAAAGGAAAAAGATTTTTGTCCACCAACACTCATCTATTAGAGGTGTTAGAGGAAGAAACTACACTCATCTATTAGAGGTGTTAGAGGAAGAAACTAATTCAGTTAGTTGGTTAGGTTTTGTAACTGATCTGCCATTTGATAGCTGGGCTATATAGCCAATTGCATTAGGTTTTGTAATCAAGATCAATAATCATTTTGTACTTTTATCAGAATGATTTCAATAAAATACATGATATTCCTCTTTGACTCAAAAGTCAAAATCCCTATTTTCATTAGTTTACAATTGCATCGTTAAGAAACATATTTAGACTACCAGGCAAAGGACCATCAAACAAATCATGCGATACAAATTGAGGATTAAGAATTCCATGTTGTCTCAGCTGTTTTTTTATTGTATGTTTATACTAACATGATCAAACGATAAATACTAAATTTGGAATATATATATATATATAACAGTTTCTTTTATATTCTATATTTATCTTATTATTCGTGTTCGGAGTTCATTGTTATTCCTTCAATAATATTATTTTTAAAGTTCAAATCTGAGATTTATTCTTAGAGATATTATATTTTATCACTTTACCCAATACTTATCGTTAAGAATGATAATAAAAGAACATAGAATATATAATTTTATAATAAACATATAAAGTATGGAAGTGCAACAAAATATGGGAATTGGGTACCATGTCTACAAACAAATATATATGATGGAAAACAAAGAAAAACAATTCTCACAATCAACAGGCAAACACTATGTAGCAACATGCTACGACTATAACTCATTAAACCATATCCAGACCCAGTATGCAGCAGATCGCATCTGTCAACGGACACAAAGAAATGGGTTTTTTTTTTCAAGGAGTAGAAGGAGCAGGTGGTGGAGAAATGAATGGGATAGAGGGAATTGTGGGCATGCTTGGTAGAGGAGGCAGATTAGGCAGAGTGGGCAAACTAGGCAAGCTTGGAAGTGGAGGAAGCGCCCCTGGCTTCGGCAATGCTGGTATTGTTGGCATTGATGGCAATGGTGGCAGCGTTGTCGTAGGCAGCGTTGGCATCGATGGCAATGGTGGCAGCATGTTCGTAGGCAGAGTTGGCATTGGAGGCAATTGAGGCAGCTGCTGAAGGTGACGAGCAGCCAGGCTTACGTTGAAGCTTGAAAATGACAAAGCCATGAGGAATGCTACAAGGAAGCAGTGGAAAGAGGCCATTTTGTGGGGGAGATTTGAATCAGATGAAACACAGTTGTGTCTTAACTTAATAGTTTAGAGTGGGGAAGACGAAGCATGGGGTTGGGTTTATATAGGCCTTGGAGCAGGGGGAATTGGTCATGTTAGACGTTATGGTAGCTCACCTTCTCATGGACAATGGAGTTTCAAATTGGTGAAATGCAGTTGTGGTTGGCTTAGAAGATATTTCAACTAATGAAATCAGCCACTTAATTAATTACTATGGTAGATAGTATAGTTGAACAGGCCTCCAAGTTAGCAAAGTTTGAGCTAATCTAACAGTTATCAAACAGGACATGACATAGTATTGTTATTTAATAGATGGGTAAAAATCTTCTGCCCCCTAATCATGCCTCATTCTATGCCCCTGCCTAAAAAATAGATAAAATTAAATCTTGCCCCATAACCCTAATTTTCATATCCTAAACCCCAACCACTAAACCCTAAAAAAATACACCCTACTCCTAATTCCCTACACCCTAACCCTAAGCCCCAACTTTAAACTTCAAACCCTAAACCCTAAACCCACTATTTTAAAGTGGGGGCACAAATGGGGGCATACTTTGGGGGCAGATGATTTCCATCCTTAATAGAGTAGAAATTTTTAATCCCTTTTCGGTACCTCTTTTTATATTTCATACTAAAAAAATTATGTTTAAGATTTAAAGTTAAGATTTAGGATTGAAGTTTAGGGAGTTGGATAGTGTGTATTTTTAGAGTTTAATATTTAAATTTTAGGATTAGCGTTTAAAATTTATTTTTTTTAATGTTGTAGTATAGAAAGGAACACTCAAAAGGGACGTATAATTTTTACTCTTTTAACATTTTAGATATTTATAAGGTGATTATATAAATTAACTGAAATTCTAAGTAGATGTGTAAATTTCAAAAGGATCTGTATGGTATCATATTGTTAGTGAATCGCATAATATTATGCGCCGTTTGTCCAATAGATTAAAACACTGTATTTTACCCAAACCTTAGTTCATATTGCGGCGTTTGTCCATAGAAATGCCACTAAATCCTGAAAATAGCGGCGTTTGTCTATTAAATCGCCACTAATGTGATACTTTTTGCGGCGTTTGTCTTATAAAACGTCACTAATATCTGTCAATTACTGCGTTTTCATCATAAACGCCACGACCTTTATTATTTTGTGGCGTTTTTTAAATCAAACGTCGCGATATGTACAAATACTACAACAATATAGGTTTTTAGTGACAAATTGATAGTGACTAGGAATAATTTTGTCAAAAATATTAACTTTTTGTGACAATTTTTTTGTGCGACACTATTAGTATAAGTAATTGTGACATATTTTTATTTGGTCACTGTAACAGTAGTAATTGTGACTATTACATTCTTCACAAATGAATTCTCATCATAAGTATACAATTGTGACACAAAGTTCATTGTCACTAAAACTTTTACACATGATAGTGACGATATGTCAAGTGGTCACTATTATTTGATGTTTGTTGTTACAATAAAATTACTTGTCACTTAAATTTCACTTTTTGTTGTGAGAAATTTTGTCACCGATAAAAAAATAAAAGTAATGACAAATTAGACATTGTCACAATGATAAATTTATTTTTATAATTATAAAAATTAAAGTTATCATAAACTAGTTTGTCAAAAGGTAAAATATTTCTATAGTCTATACTATGCGTAAATTGTTGTTTTAGTCAATCTATTTTGATCAACTTTAGTCCTTATATTTTTCAAATTTTAAAATTTTAACCCTAATCCTAACGGGACACCGGTAATATGACTAAATTACAAGGACTAAAAATGATCAAAATAAAGAACAAAAATTAAATAAGCAACATATGTATAACAAATTAGCTAAAAAGAAAATTTTACTTAACATATTTAAATACTACAATTCATGCCAGGATAGAAAATTCAAAATTTAAAAAGTATAGAAATTTAAAGTGACCAAATTATAGTACAGACTACTATGTGATTTTAGCATAATATATGATCGAATTTTATTGAAAATTTTAAAAGATATATTCCTTTTTGATTAGTTTTTTCTTCAAAAAAATCTAACTAGTTTCTTTAACATACGTACTTCGTATAAGAAACCATATAAAAATTAGTTAAATTATTATTATAATAATTAGTGTTATAATTAATAAATATTTTTAAAATAAATAAAATTAATTTCAATTACAATTAAACCTAAATATTATTTTTCTTTCAAAATAGTATTAAATTTTTTGTCTAGCCTAGTGGATAAGTATTGCACTCTCGCCCTAAAGGTTCCAGGTTCGATCCTTCTTGAAGCCAGAAATTGCATTTATTTACTAAAAATTGATATCTGAATATGCTACATCATCTATAATTAAAGCATCGTGATCTAATAAAAACTTAAAAGTTTGCTGACTGCAAAAGCTCCATTAAATTTCAAGGACAATTAGTGATTAGTTTAAACCCTAAATAAAATGGTTACAACTAAAAATACAATTAATTTTTTATTATTGACAGTGACGACAAATTTTAGACACTATTTAAATATGTATTTGTGATAGAATGTTTGTCACTAATATAATAGTTACGGAGTTATTAGTGATGACTGGTGACGACTTAGAAAAATAGTCACTGTAAATTTCAGTGACTAAATTTAACACTTTTTGTGACTATTTTCAATATCACTAAAAATGTATTTTCTTATAGTGAAAGTTAGTGGCGTTTCTTTTAAAAACGCCGCTAAATGTGCCGCTATATATCAAGTTTGGTGTAGTGAATATCTCTTATAATAGTTATAGAGATAGATCGATAATTGAAATTAAAAATTGAGAATGATCATATTTTTTAAGGGAAAAGGAGAAGTGGCTATTATTAATCATAAAATTACTCACATTCAATGATTCAAATTTAAAATAAAAAATTTTACTTTTTACCCTACGTAAGTGGATCTTATCTTATAATTATTTTTATATTCTCATGTGATACTTGGTTGAGGATTAAGAATTCTATGTTATCTCATCTCTTTCTTTTTCGTACGTTTACACTAACGGATGAAAATCATCTGTTTCATTACCATGCTTCCATTTATACCTCTACACTAATATTAGAGTTTAGAGTTTAGGTTTTAGTGTGTAAAGTTAGGTTACAAGGAATTTAGGGTATAGTGTACTTTTTAGGGCGTAGGGTTTAGAGTTTAAAATTTTGGGTTAGGATTTATAATTTAATTTTTAAGTGTATTTTAGCATGAGGCATAAATAGGGGCATACTTAGGGGCAGATGATTTTTGTTCTGCACTAACATGATCGAACAGTAAATACTAGATCAAAAATAATATTTTTTATATTTTATATTTATTTTATTATTCACGTTCGGAGTTTATTACTATCCGTCCAATAATATTATGTTCAAAGCTCAAATCTAAATTTTATTCTTAAAACGCAATATATTTTATTAATGTACCCAACAAATTTTTTTACATGGTCAACCTTTAGGTTTTATGAATAATCAAAGTAACAGTAAATTTGAGAAACTATTATTAATCCCAAAATCAGAGAAAAACAACTACGTCGCCTAGGAAACAAGACCACCAGCATTAAGACATTAAGCGCAATTAAAAAGGTTTGGACGACTGAAATCCATTGATTGGTTTAATGATTATAAACGCTTATCTATTTTACTCGTAATATGAATTCGAATTCTAATATCTATCTAAAAATAGTTATTGTGATTATAAAGCTACTTAATCAGGAAAAAAAAAAGTTTGGACGACTCAATCTGCTTTTGCAAGCGCTCTGTCATCTCATTGCAGATTCTTGGTGCATAAACAAACTTCACTCTCTTGAGTCTTGAACATATTCAAAATTTGATCAACATCGACAAATAAATACCACAATGACCAAGGGCGAAAATTCTTATCCAAGTCCCAACAGAATAATAATTTTACAATATATATATTAAAGACCTTTTTCTGAATTAAACTTGTCAAACAACTGATGTTAAAAATGGACGCAGTAATTAATTACTTCCTGGAAAGAACATAAAAATATATAATCCCATAATAAACAAGTAACGTATCGAAGTACAACAAATAATGGGGAATTGGGCAACTCCCATGTGTACAAACAAATATGTGTGTGGTGAAAAAAAAGGGAAAAACAATTCTCACAATCGACAGAAAGAGACGAAAGTAAACAAATAAGTAGCTAAATGCTACGGCTGTAACATTAAATCAAATCCAGTATGCAGCAGATCTTGTCTGTCAACAGACACCCAAAAAAGGTTTTTTTTTTCAAGGAGTAGAAGGAGCAGGTGGTGGAGAAAGGAATGGGATAGATGGAATTGTGGTTGGGATTGTGGGCATGCTTGGTAGAGGAGGCACATTAGGCAAAGTGGGCAAACTAGGCAAGCTTGGAAGTGGAGGAAGCGCCCCTGGCTTTGGCAATGCCGGTATTGTTGGCATTGGTGGCAACTTCGTCGTAGGCAGAGTCGGCAATGGTGGCAGCGTTGCCGTAGGCAGAGTTGGCATTGGAGGCAATTGAGGCAGCTGCTGAAGGTGACGAGCAGCTAGGCTTACGTTGATGCTTGAAAATGACAAAGCCATGAGGAATGCTACAAGGAAGCAGTCAAAAGAGGCCATTTTGTGGAGAGATTTGAATCTGATGAAGTAGATGAAACACAGTTGTGTCTTAACTTAATAGTTTAGAGTGGGGAAGACAAAGCATGGGGTTGGGTTTATATAAGGCTTGGAGCAGGGGGAATTGGTCATGTTAGACGTTATGGTAGCTCACCTTCTCATGGACAATGGAACATAAAATTGGTGAAATGCAGTTGTGGTTGGCTTAGAAGATATCAGCCACTTATTTAATTAACATGTTCAATAGTATTGTTGAACTAATTGGTCAGTTATCAAACAGGACATAGTATTGTTATTTAACATGTTAGGTATTTTGTAAGGTGATTATATAATTAACTGAAATTCTAGGTAGATGTGTAAATTAATTGGTCAATTTAGAGTTTAGAGTTAATGTTTAAAATTAGAGTTTAATATTAGGGTTTAGAAAATTAAGGGTAAGATGTATTATTTAGGGCCCATAATTTAGGATTAGTGCCCATAATTTAATTTGTTGGTGTTGGGTATAGAAAGGGCACCGAAAATAATAGATGATTTTTATTTTAAGTTTATATATTGATATTGAATCGCAAAACATCTCTTATAATAATTATATAGAGATATAATATAGTTATACAATGTAAAATATTTTAACTTTACACTGAATATAGATCATTAAATGTGTATGAATTGATGGCTAGAATTAAAAATTGAGATAAACGTGTATTTTTAAGGGAGAAAGAGAAGTGATTAATATCAACCATAAATTTACTTACACTCAATAGTCCAAAATCAATACAATTTTTTTTTTTTACTTTTTACCCGACGTAGGTAGATCTGATCTTATTATTAATTTTATATTATCATGTGATACTTGGTTGAGGATTAAGAATTCTATGTTAGCTTATCCCTTGTGTCCTGGTGGTAAAGGTAGATGTTCATCATCCCTTAGGACTCGGATTTGAGCACTAGTAATGCATATTGTGTGTGTCATCTTTGAAAAAACTAAAAAAGTTGAACATATGCTACCCTTGCATCACACCAGCATATTCAAAAAAAGAATTCTATGTTATCTATTTGGTTTCTTCTGGGTTTTACCGTCCCCATAACTCTTTTACTTCTTGTCTATTTTTATGGCCGACGGCGACATCAACTTTATTGTTGGTTGTCGACCGCCAGTCATCTTCCTTATATTTATTTACTTCGTTCTTTTGATTTTTGTTTTTTAATTTAATAAATTTATTTTTATGACATGTTTCTTCTACCTTTTAGTATGTATTTTTTGCTTCTTAGCATGTTTTTCTGCCTCTTGACACATTTTTCTGTTGTTTTTTTTTGTTAGGGTTAGATTTGACGTCGCCACGACTGATCAAGATGACGTTCTTTTGATTATTTTTTTTATCTCTCTGTTTTGGACCTCAAATTGAATCTAGATGCAAGTTTAGTCACTGCTTTTGTTCGCGATTGAGTTGTGGTAATAAACCTTTTGTCAACGTGCTCCAATTCTGTAATTGCCCTGTTTGGCAATTAGCGGATAGCATATTACATTGGTTGATAGGTGATTGCATTAGCTGATTTAACTAGTTGATTGTATAAAATGTTGCGGAATACGATCGTCGGATAGAGCAAAAACGCAACTGATAATTTGAGAAAATAATAATGAAGATAAAAGAGACACAGATTTTACGTGGAAAACCCCTAAATAATATAGGGTAAAAACCACGGACAAAGGTAGAAGAATTTCACTATGAGAAAATAGGAATTACAACTTCTCTCAGTCTAACAAGGAGAAAACAATGACAATTCTCTCTTGATAAAAAGGAGAAAACAACTCTATGAAAACTCTCTAATTTCTCTAGTATTGGGAGGAGGTTAGAATGATTTGGGATGTTGAGAAATGGCAAATGGCTAGGCTATTTATAGTTGAACTTAAGGGACCAACTTATAAATAACCTAAACTTTAGGTACTAACCCAAGTGATTAGACCATCACATTTTCAACCAAATTGGTTGCATTTTTCAACCTTTGAAAATGTGCACCATTCTTTGAAAATGTGCACCGAATGGTGCTTGACTTTTAACAATCTCCCACTTGAAGATTTGATTGGAACAATCATATCTTCACACCATTCTTTCTACCTCGTACTTTCCATGTTGCTTACGTCTCTAACAAGCCACAAGAGGATCGACACCAAGTAAACTTATCAGTGTTGATTGCTTTTGTCATGAAATCTGCTATGTTGTCATCGGTATGGATCTTCTGCATATCTATCGTCCCTTCTTCCACTTTCTCACGAATGAAGTGGTACTGGACCCGAATGTGTTTTGTTCTTGAGTGAAAAGCAGGATTCCTTGCAAGATGCAAGGCGCTCTGACTGTCACAAAACAAAGAGACATTCTCTTGTTTGTGCCTGAGCTCCTCCAATAGCATTTTCAACCATATTGCTTCTTTACTGGCTTGTGTAGCTGCTACATATTCTGCCTCCGTTGTTGACGTAGCCACAATCGATTGCAGTTTTGAAACCCAGCTTACAGCTCCACCAGCAACTATAAACACATACCCTGTTGTAGATTTGCTTTTATCCAAATCTCCTGCATAGTCAGAATCGACATACCCGCTGATAAGAAAGTCTGATCCCCTGTAACATAATGCAACATTTAAGGTCCCTTTGATGTATCTCATGATCCTTTTCACAGCATTCCAATGCTCTCTGCCTGGATTCGCCATGTACCGACTAACCACTCCCACTGCTTGTGCAATGTCTGGTCTTGTACAAATCATAGCGAACATTAAACTTCCCACTGCTGATGCATACGGTACTCGAGACATCTCCATCCTCTCTTCTTCACTGCTAGGACTCATAGTGGAGGATAATTTAAAGTTAATAGGAAGAGGGGTAGAAATTGGCTTACAATCTTGCATGCTGAATCGTGACAAGATCTTTTTCAAGTAATTCTTTTGTGAAAGCCAAATCTTCCTATTACTTCTGTCTCGGTGAATTTGCATCCCTAGAATCTTGTTTGCTGGTCCCAAGTCCTTCATTTCAAATTCCCTAGCCAGTCGTGCCTTTAATTCTTTAATATGATCTTTGTTGGGGCCTGCAACCAACATGTCATCTACATACAACAGCAATATAACAAATTCGTTTTCACCAAACCTCTTGAAGTAAGCACAAGGGTCTGCATTAAGTCTGTTGTATCCAAGGCTCATGATGAAGGAGTCAAATCTCTTGTACCAACACCTCGGCGCCTGCTTTAAACCGTACAGAGATTTGTTCAACCTGCAAACCAAGTTCTTCTTTTCTTTTTCTTCAAAACCTTCAGGCTGGAGCATGTAAATCTCTTCTTCAAGATCTCCATGAAGAAAAGCTGTTTTAACATCTAGCTGCTCTAGATGTAAATTCAATGTAGCACACATTGCCAGGACAACTCGAACCGTTGTTAGTCTAACCACAGGAGAAAAGATTTCATTGAAATCAATACCTTCTTTCTGAGCATATCCTTTGACCACCAGTCTTGCACGATACCTCTCCACTTGATCGTCACCATTTCTCTTGATTTTGAAGACCCATTTGTTACCAATTGGCTTCTTTCCTTGTGGTAGTGGCACAAGTTCCCATGTATTATTTTTATGAAGGGCTTTAATTTCTTCTTGCATTGCCACCATCCACTGCGAAGCATCTGAGTTGTTCATTGCCTCCTCGAATGTTGATGGCTCACCGTCCTCCGTTAAAAGGCAGTATGCAACATTACCTTCTATAACATAATCTGAGTGCCAATTGGGGCGTCTTCTCACACGATCTGATTGACGAGTTGTTGGAGCTTCAGAATTCTCTGGTTCTGGTTCCTCGAGCTCTGGTTCTGCTTCAGAACAATCTCTCTGTTCAAACTCATTTTCAACATGTATCTGTGTAGTCTCTGGCTTTTCTTTATCAGTGCTATCATCTTCTTCTTTTCTTTGTAGCTTATCTTCTACAAAGATAACATCCCTGCTGATAATCACTTTGCGGGCAGTGGGATCCCACAAGCGATACCCCTTTACTCCATCAGCATACCCCAAGAATTTACATTTTCTGGATTTTGGATCCAACTTTGAAATTTCTTGGGCATTGTACATCACGTACACAATACTTCCAAATATATGGAGGTTTGAATAATCAACTGGTTTACCAGTCCACATTTCCATCGGTGTCTTCAACTCAATTGCAGTTGATGGAGCCCGATTCACCAAATAACAGGCGGTATTGACTGCTTCTGCCCAGAAAGCTTTTTCTAGCCCTGCAGCTCTCAACATTGCTCGTGTTCTTTCTAACAGAGTTCTGTTCATCCGCTCTGCCACTCCATTTTGTTGAGGAGTGTATACTGTTGTGAACTGTCTTTTGATGCCTTCTTTTCTGCAAAAGTCATCAAATTCATCACTTGTATATTCACCTCCATTATCTGATCTGAAACACTTGATCTTATTTCCAGAATCAAGTTCCACCCGCGCTTTGAAAACTTTGAAGGTTGAAAACACATCTGCCTTCCTCTTGATAGGATACACCCAACATCTCCTAGAGTAGTCATCAATGAAGGAGACAAAATACTTTGCTCCGCCTAGGGATGTAACCGGTGCTTGCCATACATCAGAGTGAACCAATTCTAGAACAGCCTTGCCTCTAGAATTTGATGTGTTGAATTTTAATCGATGCTGCTTACTTGTAATACAATGTTCACACAAAGGAAGTGATACCTTTGTTAAACCCGGAAGTAGCTTTTGCTCCACAAGGACTTTCATTCCCTGTTCTGACATGTGTCCAAGTTTCCGATGCCATAACATGGTAGAATCTGAACTACATGAGGCAACAGAGGCTTCAGCTTCTAGCAAAGTCTCTCCCTTCAGCATGTACAAATTTGCAGCTATCTTTTCACCTTTCATCACCACAAGCGCTCCGTGGAACACCTTCATGATTCCTTTCTGTGTTTCAATCTTGCTTGCATTATTATCCAACAATCCGTAGGATAATAAGTTTTTCTTCAAGCCTTTCACGTGTCGCACATCTCGAACAACTTTGGTTGTCCCGTCATACATCTTCAATTTGATGGTTCCAACGCCAACAATTTCCAAGGCATGATTATTGCAGCTGTACACAGATCCTCCTGAGATAGGTTCATAATTATAGAACCATTCTCTTCTTGAGGTCATGTGATATGTGGCTCCCGAGTCAATAAGCCATATGTCTGCAAATCTTTTTCTGCCTTCCATGGTTGTTGCTGCTTCACAACAGAGAGCATCTCCATCATCTGAAGTGTTTGCCATATTTCCTTGAGGATTGGAGTTTTTAGGTAAACTCCAACAATCCTTCTTCATGTGACCCTTCTTTCCACAGTTGTAGCACTTTAAATTCTTCTTACTCCTTGACTTTGATCTACCATGATTGTGACTGCTACTTTGGCCACGTTCTGTTGATCTTCCTCTCATCACCGTTAAGGCCTCTGCTTGTTGCAGATTTCCTTGTCTGTCTTCCTTGTTCTTGCGCCGATTTTCTTCTTCTAGAACAGCAGCTGCAACGTCATCGAAGACTAGATCACTTGTAAGGTTGTTGTTCGTCAAGTTGATGATGAGTTGATCATACGAATCAGGTAGACTTTGAAGCAGAAGTTCAGCACGTTCTTGTGACTCTATTTTATAGCTTAGGGATGTAAGCTGAGAAAATAGAGTATTCAACGTGTTTAAGTGCTCTGTCACTGAAGTAGATTCTGACATCCGAAGAGTGTACAATTTCCTCTTAAGGAAAATTTTATTGTGCAACGATTTGACCTCGTATAATTTTGCGAGGTGATCCCAAATCTCCTTGGCTGTCTTCTTCTCCTCGATGATTGATAGTACTTCATCTGCTAATGCTAAATGAAGGTCTGCAATAGCATTCTCGTCCATCTCATTCCATTTCTTGTTATCCGTAAAATCTGTCGGCCTTTCGCTGATAGCCGCTAGACATCCGTTTTTTCTTAGGATGGCCTTTATCTTCAATTTCCACAGTGAGAAATTTCTCCCATTGAACTTTTCAATATCAAATCTCGTTGCCATAGCTTCTATTTCAGATAGCTCCCACTATTTCACCTTTTTGACGTGAATAGTGCCCACCACCTTCAATGAATGAGTAATATCTAACTTACTTTCTTATGATGGAGGATCCACTTTTCAGTGGCAACCAACAGAGAATACGGTAAGTAGATATACACACCCAAATCTGGCTCTGATGCCAATTGTTGCGGAATACGATCGTCGGATAGAGCAAAAACGCAACTGATAATTTGAGAAAATAATAATGAAGATAAAAGAGACACAGATTTTACGTGGAAAACCCCTAAATAATATAGGGTAAAAACCACGGACAAAGGTAGAAGAATTTCACTATGAGAAAATAGGAATTACAACTTCTCTCAGTCTAACAAGGAGAAAACAATGACAATTCTCTCTTGATAAAAAGGAGAAAACAACTCTATGAAAACTCTCTAATTTCTCTAGTATTGGGAGGAGGTTAGAATGATTTGGGATGTTGAGAAATGGCAAATGGCTAGACTATTTATAGTTGAACTTAAGGGACCAACTTATAAATAACCTAAACTTTAGGTACTAACCCAAGTGATTAGACCATCACATTTTCAACCAAATTGGTTGCATTTTTCAACCTTTGAAAATGTGCACCATTCTTTGAAAATGTGCACCGAATGGTGCTTGACTTTTAACATAAAAGTGTTTGGTAAGATTAACTGATAGCTTATAGCTATTAGATTATTTAAACAAGCAAAATGACATGTAAGGACATGATTATATTCAATACTTGTTTGAATAGTTTATTAGTTATCAATATTTTGTATCTAATTAATATTAATTAGATCTATAAAATTATTTTTAATATAACTTTTCTAAACATATTAGAATGATTTATATATTAATTTATTATTTATATAATAATTTTAATATAATTTAATTAATTAATAAATTTAAATACACATATAAATATGTGATAATAAAAAGAAAAAAAAGTAAATAGGATTAGCTTATAAATAGGATGAGAAAATATTTAATTTATGTTATTTTGAGATTTTTGGTAATTGATAAGGGTAAAAGGTCTTTACAACTCTAATATCAAACCTCTAATCTCAAAAAACTCCTATTATGAGCTTTTTCAAAATTAGTGGTTTCACCCCAATCCGCTCTTTCAATCCGTTGTTCATCAAACAACAATATTAGCGGATTTGACTGGTCAAACCACTAATTATACCTTAAACTTCTAATTTTTGCTCAAACCTCTATTTACCAAACAAGGCTAATGTGTATTTTTTTAATGTTGTTTGTTGATGGTTTTTACCTTCATTGTCGAACTTTGGTGATGCATTGTATCTACTTTGTTTTGAGTCTTTAAATTAATTTTTTACCTTTTTTTTGGTCTTGTTTATAATCTAGAGACGTTAATTTTCGTGTTTTTAAAAATATGTCCGAATCATATCTATTTACCTATATTGTGAACTTTCATCTTAGATTCTTCCTTTATTAATAAAACTGACGTACTCATATTCAAAAGAAATTATGTTATCCATCTCAAAAAAAAAGAATTTTATGTTATATCATTTTTTTTTCGTATGTTTAAACTAACATGACTCGGAAAAAATATGTTTACACTATCATGTTCAAACAGTAAATATTATATTCAAAATAATAATTTTTTATATTCTATATTTGTTTTCTTTTTCGTGTTTGTGGCTATCCTTTCAGTAATATTATCTTCAAAGTTTATATATGAGTTTTATTCTTAAAAACACAATATATCTTATAAATATACCCAACATATTTTTTTTTTCATTGCAGTCTCAATTTTTAAATTTTATTAATAACCAAAGTAACGGATTACTAATATTATATGTTCAAAAAAATACTTGAGAAACTATTAGTAATCCCCAAAACAGACAAAAACAACTACATCCCCTATGAAACAAGACCACCAGCATTAAGACATTAAGCGCAAAACAATGAACATAGTACATAAACAAACTTCACTCTCTCTAACAGATTCAAAATTCGATCAATATCCACAATACAAGGGCGAGCATTGTTATCCAAGACTTAAGAAACTACCATTTGAGCAACAGATTCAAATTTTAATTCAAAGTTTATGTGCCCAAAACTGCATCCAAGTACAATCCTAGTCCAAGTCCCAACACTTATCGATAACAACAATGATCTTACAATATATGTATTAAAGACTTTTGTTGAAAATGGGAACAAGTAACGTATCCAAGTACAACAAATAATGGGAATCGGGTAACTCACATGTCTACAAACAAATTAGTAAAAACAATTCTCACAATCAACAGGCGGACGAAAGTAAACAAATAAGTAGCTATATGCTACGGCTATTACACATTAAGCCAAGTCCAGTATGCAGCAGATCTTGTCTGTCAACAGACACCCAAAAAAGGGGGTTTTTTTTTCAAGGAGTAGAAGGAGCAGGTGGTGGAGAAAGGAATGGAATAGAGGGAATTGTGGTTGGGATTGTGGGCATGCTTGGTAGAGGAGGCAAATTAGGCAAAGTGGGCAAACTAGGTAAGCTTGGAAGTGGAGGAAGGGCGCCCGGCCTCGGTAATGCCGGTATTGTTGGGATTGATGGCAATGGTGGCAGTGTTGCCGTAGGCAGAGTTGGCAATGGTGGCAGCGTTGCCGTAGGCAGAGTTGGCAGTTGCTGAAGGTGACGAGCAGCTAGGCTTAGGTTGAAGCTTGAAAATGACAAAGCCATGAGGAATGCTACAAGGAAGCGTTCGAAAGAGGCCATTTTGTGGGGAGATTTGAATCAGATGAAACACAGTTGTGTCTTAACTTAATCGTTTAGAGTGGGGAAGACAAAGCATGGGGGGAATTGGTCACGTTAATCGTTATGGTAGCTCACCTTCTCATGTACAATTGAACTTAAAATTGGTGAAATGCAGTTGTGGTTGTGGTTGGCTTAGAAGCTACCCAAAGGAATGAAGTCAGCCACTTAATTAATTAATATGCCAAATGGTATAGTTGAACAGGCCTCCAAGTTAGCAAAGTTTGAGCTAATTCGTCAGTTATCGAACATAGTATTGTTGTTTAACATGTTAGGTATTTTCTAAGGTGTAATTAAAATAAATTCAGAAATTTCAAGTAGATGTATTAAAAAAGATCTGTATTGCATATGTTATATTCCACCACAATAATTTTTCTGTTCCAAATCCATTGGAAGCCTTCAGAACTCTCATAACGTAACCTTCTCAGAGATGCTATCAATAGAGTAATATTTATACACCATCATAGGTTAGACGGAGGGCGAATTATCTTCCTCTTCTCTTTACCTAAAAAGGTCAACATCTTTCATCCCAAAGTGACGTCTACAACAACGTCGAGATTCTCCGTCTCAAAGTGGCGTTAAGATGCATCTATTCCACAAAAAATATTTTACAAAATTTCTACAAAAACATTGAAATTCTCAGTCTGAAAGTGGGGTCGAGATGCCTCCGCTCCACACAAAGATATTCTACCCTTAAACTTTATTAATTATATCGTTTTAAGAAAAAGGCATAATGATTATTTTGGCCTTCCAAAATTTTTTAGTTTAGTCATTTTAGTCTTCAAACTTTTATTGTGTCTCTTTTAACACAAACTTTTTTTGTCAAAATAACTCAAATGTAAGAGTTATTTTATCATTTTTCACATCATCAAAATGGCATGTTCATGGTTTATTCTGTCTATATTTTCCGTTTGATTCTTTTATTAATTCACTAAATTTGTCGACAACAGATCATGTTAACAATAGATTCATAAATTATATTACTTCATGGAAAGAACATAAATACATGAAAATCCCATTACAAGCAAATAACGTATCAAAGTACAAACAATATATATATATATATATGATGGGGAAAAAGAAGAATAATTCTCAAAATCAACAGGCAAAGGCGAAAGTAAACAAATACTATGTAGCTACGTGCTACGACTGTAACACATTAAACCAAATCCATTGTGCAGTAGATCGTATCTGTCAACAGACACGAAGAAATGGGTATTTCTTCAAGGAGTAGAAGGAGCAGGTGGTGGAGAAAGGAAAGGGATAGAGGGAATTGTGGGCATGCTTGGTAGAGGAGGTAGGGTGGCACTCGGTACATTAGGCAAAGTTGGCAAACTTGGCAAGCTTGGAAGTGGAGGAAGCGCCCCTGCCTTCGGCAATGCTGGTATTGTTGGCATCGGTGGCAACGTTGTCGTAGGCAGAGTCGGCATTGATGGCAATGGTGGCAGCGTTGCCGTAGGCAGAGTTGGCAGTTGCTGAAGGTGGCGAGCAGCTAGGCTCACGTTGATGCTTGAAAATGACAAAGCCATGAGGAATGCTACAAGGAAGCAGTGGAAAGAGGCCATTTTGTGGAGAGAGATTTGAATCTGATGAAGCAGATGAAACACAGTTGTGTCTTAAATTCTTAATAGTTTCGAGTGGGGAAGACGAAGCATGAGGTTGGGTTTATATAAGGCTTGGAGCAAGGGGGGAATTGGTCATGTTAAACGTTATGGTAGCTCACCTTCTCATGGACAATGGAGTTTCAAATTGGTGAATTACAGTTGTGGTTGTGGTTGGCTTAGAAGATATCTCAAGTAATGAAATCAGCCACTTAATTAATTAACATGTTAAACAGTATTGTTGAACTAATTGGTCAGTTATCAAACATGACATAGTATTGTTCTTTTAACATGTTAGGTACGTTGTAAGGGAAATATATAAATTAACTGAAATTCGAAGTAGATGGCTAGATTTCAAAAGGATCTATATTGTATCATATAAATTTACATATGGTTACTAAATCGCATAATGTCTCTTATAATAATTATAGAGACATTAGTATCCCAATGTAAAAATAATAATTTAACTATTATCAAAAAAAAAATTAACACTGAATTTAGACGTGTAAATTAATGATTGAGATTAAAAAGTTGAAAATAAGAATATTTTTAAGGGATTATGTGAATATTTAGATGTGTGATCTCCTACATTTGATTTCATATAATATGATTTTATTTCTAATTTCAAACAAAAAATATGCATAAATTTATGTAATCATTTGTTATCCATTAATTGGTTGAGTGACTAAAGATATTCATGTTATTTTATTTTGTACAAATTTAAATTCTGACATCACTACACCAGACTGGGTTTTTCGCGGCGTTTTTTTTACTCTATAGCGGCGTTTTTAAGCGCCGCGAAAAATATTGGTGGCGCTAGCAAAAGCGTCGCAAAAAGTACCGGTGTAAGCGGCGCCGCAAAAGATAGCGGCGTTTTATGTGTAAAATCGCCACGGAAAACTGTGACCTATAGTGGCGTTTTAAGGCACAAACGCCGCAAAAGCTATGTTTTCGTGGCGTTTATTATAGCAAACGCCGCTAGGCTTACTGCCTTAACAAAACTTCATTGTCGGTTTAATACTACCTAAATTTAACCTGTAAAAAATTATAGTAAAATGAAATAGAAATATTTATCAACCAACCAACACAAATGAAGTAGAAATAATACTAAAATATAATTTAACATTTAAAATATAGTTCAAAGTTCATTACAATGCACACCTAAACGATCTAAAATGAAGGATTATTCTTTAACATCGTCATCGGTTCTTGAAATTGATTCTGGAGAGTCTGATATGCTGCTTTTCTTTCAGCGTCTCGCGTTTGTCTCTCAGCTTCTCTCGCTTTTCTTTCAGCTTCCTTCACTGCTATTTCGACTTTAAATTGAGCTAACTGTTATTTTAAATGGTTAACTTCTGCTTGCGAAGACTGGCTCTGTGATAGCATGTACTGAGATAAGCTAGGTCCAAAATACTTTGTTGGAGTAACGAACGATCCTTGACAGCGAACCCGACTATATCTTTGTTGTTTTAAATGGTTATGGATCAATCTCGTTTTACTTCTTTTAGATACCTCTTTGAGATTATTTTTTAGGGAAAATTAATAACTTCATTAATCGTGAATAGCATCTACCAATACATCGCTCGTTATACATTCCGAATGATCTATATTTTTTAATTATTTTTAGTCATATATTTGACAATAAATCTGTTCTTGAGTTGAGTTTAATTCTGATTTGCATTTTTTAAAAATCAAGCCTTGGTTAAAATTTGACCTAGTCAACATGATGATTCGGTTTTTCTTTCATACATGTTTATAGATCTGAATTTTTTTAATAAGTCCTTTTTTTATTGTAGAATTGTTTTTATACACATTTCTTTTTATTTTGTAAAAAAAAAATTTGCCGTCTTTTTTTCACAATAACAGAGTCATGATTTAGGGTTGAGGAATAAATCAATTTTGTAAAAAAAATTATATAGTAGGACAAAGCTGGAAAAATATTTCTTAGGTGGGGAGGGAAAATAGACCTCCATTACTGTCACTCCATATAGTGATTATTCGGTTATTTAATAGATTTCTTATATTTTAGACCCGTGAACCGGTACTCACGTATTGATAAGTGCTTGCAACCTCCTCCTATATGTCTTGGTTAATAAATCTGTTTATTTTCTTGTGAATTTATTTTTGTTTACTCATAGGAAATAATATTTGTTTGCAACTTTTATTTTATTTTTTTGATTTTTTATTAAACTTTTAATATTTTTATATTTTATTTTGTTGAATAAATGAGTTATATTTGAAAATTAATAATTTAATTTGTATTCAAATTAGACCGACCCAATCTAAATAAAAATATATCTTAGCCAAAAGCCCATGGATCAGGGCGAATCAAGGGGGCATGAAGGACATTGGCTCCCTTGCAAAAATTGGAAAATTTTCTTATTTGATCCCTCTAAAACCTAAACATTTAATTTAAACATTTTTATACAAAATTTTAGCTCTCCCGTAAATAAATAATTTCATTCTTATCCCTTTACAAATTTTCTAACTTCACCCTTGCCATGGACAGCCCAATTAGTACGGTTAAACTCAAAATCTTCGCCATTATCGACACTTCCAATTCATAGGGAAATTGAATGGAATATTTACCGAAAAGAAAAAATCCTTGGGCCAAAGAAAGAGGTGTAATTGAAATATTATATATATATATATGTGTGTGTGTGTATAAATTTAAGCTGGAACATGTTGTAAAATCAAAGGACACTCATCATACATATAAATATATAGATACACATAGCATTCTTTTCTTAAATGTATTCCACTCACATATATATATATATATATATATATATATATATATATATATATATATATAATATGATATTACATGCATGAATGCATGTAACATCCACGATTTAAGATAAACTCATGCAAACAACAACATATCTATTACATCAATCCGTTTCACGCCACGCATATCCATCGAACCTCATGCCATCCACATAAGAAGTTTAATCATTACTACATATAGCTGCATAAAGGAGATGAGGGACTTAAAAGATGATGATTCAAGGGTTAGTGGTGGCGTGAGGTGGAGAAAAGAAAGGGAAAGGAAGGTCGTTGGGCAGCGTCGGTATGGTCGGCAACGTAGGCTTAGGCAGGCCGGGAATCTCCGGCAACGGAGGCAGTTCAGGCAACTCTGGCTTTGGCAAAGTTGGGATCTCGGGGAACGGTGGCAACTCGGGCTTTGGCAGAGTCGGAATCTGGGGGAACGATGGCAACTCGGGCTTAGGCAATTCTGTTGTCTCTTGCAAATTTCGTGCCTTAACTAAGAATGTACGATCGTTGAATGATAATAAAACAATCAATAACGTCACTAGAAGAAAGGAAGGGAAGTGGTTATATGCCATGACTCGAAGAATTTAGGGCGCAGAGTATAAGCTGATGTTGGTGTTGGATGCAATGAAGAAGCAACTTTAGTGCGTATTTATATGCAAAGGGGTGTGGTTATTGTTTGTTCAACTGTCTATCTGCATTGTGGTTTTATACAAGTTTAATTGATAATGTTGTAATGAATATAATATTGTACTTTGTATTCTTTTAATTAAGCTGTGTAATTACTCTTAATAAAATTTATTTTTAATTGATTTAGATTTCAATTGTTTCTTATTATGCCCTCAAAATATGTTATAATTTTGTACAATATTTCAATTGACAAGTCTACTTTAAAATCTAAACCATATATTTGTATTAAATCGAAGTATCATTATATAAAGGGTAATTATTTAATACACAAGCACTTTAGTTTTAGGGTGTATGGTTAGATTTTAAGGTTTAAAAGTTAAGTGTTTATGTTTAGTGGTTTAGAATTGATGGATTATGGTTAGAATTTAGAGATTGAGCATATAATTTAGGGTTTATGGGTTAAAACCTAAACCTCTAACCATATTACACCAAACTATAAACACTAACCTATAAACCATAAACTATAACCCTACATCCTAAATTCTAACCACAAACCCTAAATTTTAAACCCATAAACCTAAACCCCTAACATATAAACCCTAAAATCAAAGAGCATGTGGAAACCTTTTGTTTCCACCGTCTGTATATTAAATATAAATCCATATATAAAATCCAAATACGTATTAAAGAAGGAAAATTCTATAACGGGCGACGAACATTGATGAACACCACTAACGATGAACACCGATGAACATCATTAATTTTTAAAAAAAAATTAAAAATCTAAAGGACTAAAATTATAATTAAAATTATCTCTTAAAAAATAAAAATCAAATTTAATAGTTACTTTATAATATTTTTTATTAGGTTAGAATCAAATATACTCAATTCTCCTAAACCCTAACAAAATCAATCTCTTAAAAAAATATAACTCAGTTTATAATTTTTTAATAGATTAGAATCAATAATATGAGAATTGGGTATATTTGATTCTAATCTATTAAAAAATTATAAACTGATTTCTATTTTTTTAAGAGATTGATTTTTTTAGGGTTTAGAAGAATTGGGTATATTTGATTCTAACATATTAAAAAAATATTACAAAGTAATTATTAAATTTGATTTTTATTTTTTTAAGAGATAATTTTAATTATAATTTTAGTCATTTAGATTTTTAAATTTTTTAAAAAAATTAATGGTCTTCATCGGTGTTCATCGTTAGTGGTGTTCATCAATTTTCGTCGCACGTGGTAGACTCATCCATTAAAGAAAGTTAAAAAGGCTACTTAGTTCAGATTTAGAATCGAGCAAATTGGTCCCAATAAATAAGCAATTTAATCTGTGTTAATTTCGAAATCGACCAATTAAAGATAAATAATTATGATTTTAAAGTTTTCTGATTTTGATTGGCATAGTAACAATTTTACCTCTTATTTTTTATGCATTATGTAAATTTGATCTTGATTTTGAAAAAATAAATACATAATTTACACATTATGCAAATGTTTGTTTGTTTTTTTAGAATTGGGACTAGATTAACATAAAGTATAATGTTGGAGACTAAATTTGTTATTATATCAACCAAAATTATATAAAACTAATGGAGAACATTAATGCTGAAATTAATTGTCCTTCATTACACACTTTCAAAAGTGAAAATGGTTAAAATTGTTGCATTTTTATGAGAGACCAAATTGTTCAATTTTCAAAACTGAGAGAACCAAAGAAAATATTGTCCAAGTCTCCAAATACTTTAATTTTGAAAGTAAAAAAATAATAAAATAAAAGTTGTGAAAGTAAAAAAAAAACATTTGGATATTCAAATTGAAACTTGCTATCTGCAAATAAAACAAAATCAAATAATAAATGTTTTAGTTTGTTATATAATGAACTCAACAAGTGGTCTCAATGGAAAAAAAATGATGATCATCTTATGACACTCGGGTTCAATTCATTTTATGTGTAAAGTATGTGTGTTTTGTAATATTTAATTTGTCAAATAAATTGATCTAATTTATTGATACTCCTATTGTCCCAGTAATTAAATAACATTGGCACTTTTATACAGAGTTCTAACTATTCAAGAAAGAAATTGTTATATAATGAATATTTAAATCTGTATTAACCATTCACAACTCTTTTTGTAAAAATTTCAGGTAGAAGTGTGTAGAATATTAATTCATCAAATAAATTAATCTAATTTATTGATAGTCTTGTCCCAGTAATTAAGTAACATTGACACTTTTATATAGAGTTCTCACAATTATAAAAAGATTATACTCTATTATTAGTCATTATGCTATACATACGATATAGATTTAGTACATGTACTTTATTTTGATCATTTTGTCTTTGTATTTTTCAAATTTTAAAATTATGTTCATAATCTGGATATTTATGAAATATGTTTAATTAAATTATGTCATTACTCTCTAATTTTATAATTTTAAGTCGTGAAATTTAGTCATACCATCTCTATATTACGAGTTAGGATTAAATTTTCAATATTTGAAAAGTGTGAGACTAATATTGAACAAATTAGAGTACACATACTACATTTAACTATAAATTTTGACCTTACAGAAGTATAGCAAATTTGGTTCATCCAGTTTAAAATTTTATTTGGTCAACTAATTAACATATTTATTCCATCAGTTCGCAATGTTTTATTTCTAAACTAAAATGGTTGAACTAACCCATAATTAATATTTATGGTTGAACTAACCCATAATTAAATATTTAGTGTCGTTTGCAAGTCGATCCGAATTAATCGGAACAAAACTCTAGAAATCGAAAGGGCAACCAAAAAATATTTAATATGTTCAAATAGGATTTAAGGTTTAAAATAGGTTCATTTGTGGGCAAGTCGTCTATCTACCTTCATTCTAACGGTCCAAAAAATATAGATTATTTCCTTTATTTTATTATCTTTATTTTCAATGATAATCTCCAAACTAACCCAATGATAATCTCCAAACCAACCCGCATCGCACACTTAACTTTGGTGGATAAGTCATCCAACAAAATTTTTTTTTGCATAGATCTCAAACTCCAAACATGCTTAAACATTCTTCCTATTTTTGACAACAAGGGAACTAGGGCAGTTCTCCTTTAGTTTTAGTTCTTGTAAACTCCTATTTCACATCATATTGTCGTCTGAATGCCTTTTACACCATGCTCTGCAGTCTGCACCCATTCTAATGTCCATCCATGGTTGCGGTTGCGGTTGCGGTTGCGGATGCAAAAAAGACATTCTCTCAACAACTCACTCTTATTTCCTGTTTATAAATTTTGATAATAACACCATTCGAGATTATAGTATAATCTTCCTCGACCAAACACGGAAAATCAACACGCAGACAGCGAAACCAAATGCAAGCATAACCTTAATAGCAGAGAAAATGTAAGATTTCCCGATCCAAACATCCCAAATGGATAACCTTGAAAAGAGAAAAATGGCATCCTGTAAAAAGGAAAAACACATATAAACAATGCTCATAGATAACAAAACTGCCTACCTTTTCTTATTTAGAAATGCAGAACTTTATCAAAGCCTTAAAATTAGTGGCATCTACCTTGACTACAACAGTTGAGCAAAAAAATACTACAGTTTATATTTATACCATATCTAATGTGATTGCCTACACCACACACAATGCTCACTTTTAAAAAGAGTAATAATATGGAGTATATCCTAGAACAAAGAGGGAAGAGCAAATCGAGCAAATAACGACGCGTAGGGAAGAAAACACGACCAACATGACACATCCTTGTTCGATACAGGGACAGAGTGTTAGCATCACCTTGATGACCTTAAACCATGCGTCAAGAGGGATTTCATATGCAAAACTCTTCTTAATAGTAACATGGTTTCCCTTGATTTCTATTAAACATGGAATACGGGGGGCATTAACAATAAGTAATGTGTACCGAAGATAACAAGCAAATCACTTCAAACTCGTTATAGCTGTCATTGTGTCCAACAGCTAGTTCACTATTACCAGATCAACTCGGTGGCTCGTTGCCACTTTAATACAAAAGAATTACTTACGATCCCATGCCTAAGATTAACCAAATATTCATTGCACACTTCTAAATGGAGATGCTTAGTTAAAAATCGATAAGAAGATAGTCTTTATCACGTTTATGGATAACGTACCTCTTTGCCTTGAAAAAGACAGCAATAAGGCGTTATACTCTTCAATTGTTATGGTAGACAGAAAAGAAAGCTGTTCCATCGCATCCCAAGTGATCTGTGACCCACAATTGATACTGCTTTTGGACATCTTCGCAGCATCTAAAACTCAGCAACATTTGACCACTACAAAGAATGAAAGAACCCGAGGCAGCTTCCAGTTTTTGACAGGTAAAGCGTACTTCACAATCAGGTTATTTCATGCCACGTCTTCCCAGGTCAGCATCATACAACGCCCTAACGAGTCAATTACAACAATCCAAAACTCCATACGAAGTACAAAAATAGATTCCAATAAAAAAAAAGTTATCCAACCAGCAAAGCACTTCTCGTTACAACATGTCTTGTCTTGCTCACTAAATTAGAATTTAGGACAAACAGAAACCTGTTAAAGCATTATCAGTACAACCCCAGAGAAAAGAAACCAAATAACTACAGCACGCAGAATATAAATTTTTATAATCACCAGTCATTCATATTGCAAGAAACTACAACTGATGATTAGAATGAATGACTTGTTGGACTCTTTAACATCTGATCAACAAGTTAGCTATTGCAATTTAAAAGAAAATTATGCAAGTTAAAGACGATAAAACTGAAAAAGTACACAGCAACTCAATTATCAAAAAAGCTGCACTTGCTTGGTGAATGATGACACGAATGCTGATATTTAAATAAAAATATTTTATACTAAAGCAGTTACCGGCTATCAAGGAGCAACACAAAGAAAAGGGAGAATCAGATTTTATGTCTGCACAAGGGCAATGAGTTTATCAAGCAAAGTACAAAGGATCTTCTGAAAAATAGACTTCTGGAGATTTAGCACAATGTTGGTACGGGGATTTTGAGCCCGGAAAGAAGGAATGTCTCTCACAATTGGTATAGGAAGCTAAAGGCTAGAGGATTAGCATACCAGTAAGTTTGCACGGCATCTGCAACTAGAAGATGAAATTGTGTACTTCAAAGTTCAAACCAGAGTCTGACAACTTCAATTGGGATTCCTTCATTTGAAGTTAAAGGGTGTATGTTAAGGTGAGTCAATAAAATCAAGCGTCTAGGCCTTATTTATGGCGTAAATCTAGAGAAGAGTATTGGTAACAAAAATCATAGGGGCTCCATAACCTTACGAAACTCATTCTTAGAACAGCGGAAGCAGATTTGCAAACCCAAAAGCATTGATAAATAAACTCATAGAGGCTCCATAACCATTGAAGCATAATCCCCGTAATTAAAATCTTCTCAAAAGCAAGAGTAACAAACTTAAATAGCTCAATTCAACTTTTTTTTGAAGCATATTTCCAACTTCCTTACATCTAAGCTTCAGCCTTTTCTCTTTAAATAAGAGGGAAAAGAGAAGGGGAGAAACAATTATCATTATTAGTAACTCTTTCAACTCAAAAGAGAAAGAGACCAGTCAGAAAACTTACCACCCATTCCTGCCACCGCAAGAATCATGGTGGACAGAACATGCCATCTTCAACCCATAAATTATCATGATTTTGTACCGAACTTTCAAATTATCCTACCAAACAGGAAATTTTGACAAACAGAACTTTCAGAGTAAATAGGCAGCATAAAACGATCAAAATATTGACAAAACTTGATGCTGCAGAATATACAGTCGAATTCAACCACAAAGAGGCTTAAAAGGAGGCCCTAAGCATCTCCACATAATTAAATACTACAAGCATTCGATCACAACAACTACAACTACTACAGAAACAAAAAAAAAAAAACAAGGATCTTACTTCACTAAGTAGCCTTAACTTTATCATCCCCAACAGCCGAAAGTATAGGCAAGCTATTTAAAAACTCATCAAGACCCTCAAAGAACCCATTCCCTTCAATGTTGTCTTCCTCCCCATAGCCAGCGTGATTCCCCTCACTCCTCCTTGGCGCTGGCTCTTCCACTTCATTGCTAAACTCCACATTCAAATCCAACTTCCCCAAATTCTTTGCCCCCCTTCCCATCTGCTTCCTCCCACTATTAACAACCCCCCTTCTGCTCGATTCAGCAGTCGGCGCACCATCAGGCACCGTGGATACACCACTCAAATTCCCGCTGCGATCAACATTAGTTTCCTCCTTAGTCGCCTTCTTCAATCTATCACTCTGTGGTTTCTTAGCATTTCTCCCCACGGACCCTTTCCCTTTAGCATTCTTCGTCTTCTTCCTCTTCTCATTCCGCCAATCATCATCATCAGAAGTATCAATTGAGTCAGAAATATCTACATATACATCATCATCATCATCATAATACACTCTTGGAGCGGACTTTTTGGAAGCATTTTGTTTTCCAGCATTCTGGTTATTAGGGCAAGCAAACATGGCCGAAATAGGTGACCAACAGGGAAAATTACCGCCCCTAGAAAAACCTAATGGGAAAAACCCCCAGCAGCTGAAATGCATGTCCTTTCCATTTACTGGCGGCGACGGTATCACAACCGCATGAAAAGCTCTCCTGCAGTTCTTAGTCTGGCACCTCAATGTACAATCCTCATACAACTTTGGATACTCATAGAGAACGTAACAGTACGGACAAGCTGTCCAGAAAGTCAGCCCCTCTGACTCAGTGGCTTCTCTAGGCTGAGTCACACTAGTTGGCTGTGTCTGACTATTCTCCCTAGGAGGAAGATGAGTTGTTGTCTGGTTAATTTGATCCGTACGAGCTGGCTCAGCCCGGTTAAACTGACTCCGGCTATCGGCTCCTGTTTGATTAATCTGGCTCATACGAATAGGCTCAGGCCGATTAACCTGACTCTGTGTTGGCTCAGGCCGATTAACCTGACTCTGTGCTGGCTCGGGCTGATTAATCTGGCTGGAACCGACTGATCCTGATTGATTAACCTGGCTCGTCCCAGCTAAACCAATCTGATTCATCTGCCTCCTCCATATCGGCTCAGCCGGTCGGTTTTGCTCCGGCGGCTTGTTATTTAGACCCAACTGCCCTCCTCCTTCTAAAGCAGCATTCCCATCTCTATCGGTATTTCTAGGGCTTCTTCTAGTGAATAGCGGTTGAGTAACTTGCGTCGGCGTCTCTTTCTGCGGAGTTTGCATAAACAGCGTTTGCGTTTCCTTCGGCGCAGGAGGCGGATGCGGTTGCATGAAAAGCGTCTGCGTTTGCGGCTGCTGATGCTGATGCTGATGCTGATGCTGCTGCTGTTGCTGAAGCTGTGGTTGTTGTTGTTGTTGTTGACCGAGTTGATTCACCTGACCAAACTGAAGGAACCTCAACTCGTTATCGTAAATGGCCTTCTTAGAAGGGTTCGACAGCACATTCCAAGCTTCAGAAACGAATCGAAACGCCTGATCTGCGAAAGAGAGCCTGTTCCTCCCAGGATTCAAAAGAAGAGCGAGTTTCCTATACTGACTCGCCACGACTTCCATGGACTGAGTTAACGGCACGAGTTGGAGGATCCCGTACCAATCTTGAGGATTAGATTGCGCCGTTAAGAGAGTGTCCGTCACCGCAAGGATTTGGTCGGCAAGCATAGGGGCGGACTCACGGGCTCGGATCGCGAAGGTTCGGGTCCCGTGCAAATCACGCGCCGACAATAGCTTCTCCGCTATGCTCAACCACCGCTCAGCCTCCGTAGTGTTACCGTCCATTATGCCCAATCCGTCTCCTCTCCGTCAAGAAATTCCTCTCTTTTTTCTTTTTCCTTTTTTCTTTTTTTCTTTTATGGAAGAAACTCTTTGTTTGGGAATAATGGAAAAGAGCAGAGAAAAATGGCAGGTATGTTTTGTGGATGGACGAAAGAGGACAGTTGCTTTGGATAAATCAAAGAGGGGTTTCGTTTTGTTTGGATGGGATAAGAATATTTATACATGGGTAACATTGTCATTTCAGATCTGTCTTTGGCACTTTGAAAAATGGAATGAAACTGAAGCAGTAGGGAAAGAAGATAATAAATAAATTAGAAAATAATGGCAAAGTTTTTTTGCGTTGCTTTGCCGGAAAAAGGTCATTTTGGGCATATGGTTGTACTTTTATTAAGTGCTCGTTCAGCAAAGCTGGTAAAAAAATATTTGTGGTGAAGAAGTCCGCGTTAAAAAAGTCAAAAACAATTAACTTTTTTAAACGGATGTTTAGGACTAAATTTAAGCACAAAAATACAATAAAAAAATTGACTAAGATGTTTAGCGAAATTTTTTTGTTTGGTCGCCGTTTTTGCTCCGAACACTGCCTGCTAAACGTTGCTGAACGGGGCTTAAGAGGGCGATGGGGTATTTTTGTAGTGAAAATTACACAACTAATTTTTTTCTACAAATATAGTACAAGCCAGATTATTTTCATAAAATATTATATTTACTAAAGTGAAAGCAAAGATGATAGGAATACTCACCATCTTTAAACAGTGTTTTGATATTTTGAAATAAAAAATTAAAGATGATAAAAATACTTATCGTCTTTGAATAATGTTTTTCTATGTAAAGTGCATTCACACAGTTTATCTTCATCAATTTTTAGTAAAAAAAAAATAGAATAAATAGTGAAGTCAGATTAAGTGCACACCAACTTTACTTTTACCGTTTAAACTATAATGTTTATGTAAATAATTTAACTTGTTACACATTTGTAAAAAAAGTCAACAATAATAAAAATACAAAGCTTCCATTTTTTGCAACTAAATATTTGAGGTAAAAAATAAAGTTATATATTGTTAGTTTAATTGACATTATTATTATTTTACTATTATTATTGTATGTTAATCTATAATTTAGGTGTTTAATAAGCTATGAATAATCTAAAAGTTGTATTAATATATATATATATATAATTAAATATTTTATGCATTAATTGCACATGTTTTATAGCCGTTATCATACAGTGATATATCATAAAAATTAATTGAATTATTTTATTTTGAATTTTTTATAATTTCAATATTCAATCTCACCTATGTTTCATTTTTTTAGAATTTTCCAAATTTCTCAGTTCTCAAAAGTAAACTCAAAAAATTGAAGGAAAAAAAAAGTAAACTCAAAAACACTCTTGACTCGGTTGTCATGACTCAGTATCCGGAGTGATGAACTCTTGCAATTAATATACATGTGATTGTCATTTCTTAATCCTAAACATAGAATTTTCATGGTAATGTTTGGTAGAAAAAACTAATGTATATTATTTGATTTTTTGTAGGTTTAAGTTTTTATATAATTTATATATTTGGAAACTATATTTAATATTTGCAATGAATTTAAAATGAATTCGAAGAAAAGCCTTTATGTTCTCATGATTAGATTCCAATTAGAGTCATTTACAATTTAGAGCATTGAACTTACCCTCAACTTTCATATAGGTCACAAACCTTTGATTTAATCAAATTAAATCATTAAACTTTTATTATTAGCAAATTAAATCATTTACACTAACACCGTTAATTATTTTAACGGAAAAGCTGACTCAACAGTCCTACTTGACATTTTTTTTTATGTCAGCAAATTAATATTAATTGGAATTAAAGAAAAAAAATCTCTCACATTAAATTATTAAGGAAATCGTGATTCAATCAATTATCAATTTAATTAATTTCTCAATCTTTTGTATCTTATTGTCCACCATTCTTTTCCCATTAAAAGAATACCTTTAACAAATATCACAAAGTTTTTGCTGCCCTTGAAGATTCAGAAACACCCAGATTTGAAAAAAAAAATTGTTTTTTTTAGAACTTTGAAATTTAGTTGATCGTAATTTAATTTTGTTATAACTTTAAAGAACAATAGTAGTTGGATTTCATGGGATTGGGTTTTAGTGAGATAATCTTTTATTTATTTGCTAAGAACTCTAAGGGGAAAATAGTCGTAGTTGTCCATTAACCTTGTAGAATTTTTTTAGTTTGTAATCTTAATTTATTAGAAAATTTAAACTTGGTTAATCAAATCAGTATGCTTGCTTTAGTTAATTAATTTGATAATGGTTTAATCAACTATGTTTTGTTGTTGCGTTGTTTCGAGAGTGAATTTGTATCTTCTTTTAATGTGTTTTTTTTGTTTTTTATAACTTTGTTTATATGTTTAATGGGTGACTTTATCTTAATGAGTTCTTTGTAGTGTTTTGTTTGAATTCTTTTGTAATTTTTTCTTGCAGTTTAATAATATTTTGATATTGTAAAACAATTCTTGCTCCAAACCTGTTAAAACTGATACTAAATAAATTTTACAGTTCATATTATAAACAAACATAATTTGAATAAAAAAATTCACCGTATAAGTTAAAGCAATCATTTTCTCTAGCCATATATGCAAATAAATGGGTCTTGAACAAGTTTCTATTCAATAGTTCTTCAGTTAAATTAGGATGAATAAGTGAATTTAAATTATTCGAGTGAGTATAGTGACCTTCATTTGTGATGTTTTTTTATCTTGTTGTTAAGCGAGCTTAGATTGACATTCAATTCTAATTCCTACGATTTGAACTTATTTTCATGTCTTGCAGGTTGGAGGCTTTGTCGTATCCACTTTTTTATTTATTAGTGTAAAGTGGAGAACATTTCTCTATCAAATTGTGAGATAAATAAATGTAATGGAGCCAAAAGTACGAAAATCGATTGAATCCATGCCTGCATATTGTAAGTGTATAATACTTTTACAATTTTAGTTTTAGTCTTTTCTTGTTCATGCTAGTAGAGAAACTTGTTAAAAATTTATTAAAAATTTAATTGCTAAATAGCTATTTTGTTATTTTTCACTGCAGCATACCGATTATTTCACATTGAAAATTCATCACAAGGGAAATCTATGTTTCATTGATGAGGAAAATAAATATTTTGGTGGTGAAATAGATTACTTTGATTGGTGTAACCCAACTAGTATATCACTAGGATATTTGAATGATTGTGCGCAAATGTTGGGTTATAATGAGTTTATAACTTATCATTGGAGGATATCGGGAAATGATTTAAATGATGGATAATTTAAGATAGAGAATGATGATGATGCTACAATCATTTCTTTATATGTACCAGATGATCGAGTAATTGAAATTTATTTTGAACATAATTTAGAATTTGAGTTGGCTCTAAATATGAAAAATGGTGAGGATGATTGCTTTATTGATAACGACTATAATTTAGATGATGGTGATGGTGGACTAGTTAAGGTTGAAGTTAGCAGTAAGATAGATATGACATCATTCCAAAAATCGAAAGAGAAATATATAAAAAAAAGAAGATCATTGATACAAAACCAACAGGAGGGTCACATGATTCATTGGATAATGAGCTAGCTTCTGAATTTGGTTACCTTTCGGATGTCTCTGACCAATTATATTTATAATATGCTACCAATGATAATGATAGTGATTTCACAAGGAAAAGAAAACATCCTGAATTTGATGCGAAAATAGATATGACAAATCCTAGATTTGTTGTTGGAATGATATTTAAAGATTTTGACGAATTTAAAAGTGCTTGTCGACAATATTCATTAGTTAATCAGTTGGGAATCGATTTTAAGCATAACAATAAAGATAGAGTGGATGTAAGGTGCAAAGAAGGTTGTTCTTTTCGTATATGGGCTTCAAAAATGGCAGATAAAATAACAGTTCAAATTAAAAGCATTGTAAATGAGCACAACTGTAGCAAAGTTTTTGAGAACAAATTTACATCTGTTGAATGGTTGGCTTATAAGTTTTTGGATGTTTTTCGAGATGACCCTAACATGAAAGTGAACATTTTTTTAGCTAAGGTTAGAAATGAATTGAATCTTGAAATAAAGTGGATGAAGGGTTACCGAACTAAAGTAAAAGCCTTGAAGATGCTTAGGGGGAATGATGAAGACCAATACTCTAAGCTACCGAAGTACTGTGGAGAGTTAAGAAAAAGAAATCCTGGGTCAAGTACTATTTTACATTTAGACAGATCATTGTTTCAAAGAGCTTATATATGCATCAAGGCATTGAAGGATGGGTTTCTAGCTGGTTGTAGACCAATTATTTCGGTAGATGGATGTTGGTTAAAGGGTAAATATGGTGGACATTTGCTTACGGAAGTCGGTATAGATGCCAATGATTGTATCTATCCTATAGCTTATACAGTAGTCGACAAGGAGAATCGTAATAACTGGGGTTGGTTTTTAAATCTACTAGCCAATGATTTAAATATCGAAAACTCTCATGCTTGGACATTTATGTCAGATAGGCAAAAGGTTAGCAACAATTTTTAAAATCATTTTATTTTTTCGTTATTATATGATATCAATGGATTAATATGTTTGTTTTATTTGTAGGGTCTCAATTTTATTGTGCAGTCTTTATTTCCAGGTTCTGAGCATCATTTTTTGTGTGCGACATATGTATCAAAATTTTGTCATGATTAGTGAGCATGGAGGAAAGGCCCTTAAAGACTATTTATGGGCAGCAGCACGAGCTACTTATCCTGGTGAGTTTAATTATTGGATGAACAAGATTGAGAAGACATGTGATAGTGCTTACAAGTGGTTGAAAAAAACCAGCTCAAGAATGGTCAAAATCACATTTTAAGACTTTTTCTAAATGTGATATGCTTTTGAATAATCTTTGTGAGAGTTTCAACAGCTCACTTGTAGATGTGAGGGACAAACCAATCCTTACAATGCTTGAAGCAATCAATTCAAAGTTAATGAGAAGAATTTACAAGCGAAGAGATGCAATGAAAAGATACATTGGGCCAATTTTTCCTAAGATACAAAAGAAACTTGATAAGTTGAAGACCGATTCTTTTAATTGCATACCAGATTGGTCAGGAGGTTCTACCTTTCAAGTTAGATGTCCATCAACTCAATTTGTGGTTGATATGAATGAAAAGACGTGTTCTTGTAGAAGATGGTAATTGAGTGGATTACCTTGCTCACATGCAATTTCTTGTATCTTCAATCGAAGAGAACATCTAGAAGATTTTGTGGATGATTGTTACAAGGTTACGACATTTTTGAAAATCTATGATCATACAATTAATTCAATTGCTGGTGAAGACCAATAAGATTTTGTCCAACATGGAGATGCGATTATTCCACCTGAGTTGCTTAAGCCTAAAAGAGGGAGACACCAAACAAAAAGAAGAAAAGATATTGTTGAAATTCATGAAGAGAAGGAAAAGAAAAATAACTTATCCAAGTTACCTAGAAAAGGACTCAAAATGACTTGCAGTGTATGTGGACAACAAGGACACAACAAACGTTTTCATGGTGTTGAAAATAATTTGCAGGTATATTTTTTTAAATCATTTTAAGAATTGTATGTGAATATTTATTAATACTAATTTTAATGCAGGGAAGTGCACAAATAGATTCAGTTGAATCACTCGACAATTCATTACAAGGCTTTGTTGGAGACATTTGATCAAGCAATATAAATTTATATATTATAGAGTTAGTCATGTTACATTGAATTTTTTTATTACGGGTATACATTTTACATTTTATAAATTCTTTTGCATTATATATTTTATTTTATATATCTAATTATTTATTTTCTTGATTTTATTTAAATTCTTTTGCTGCAATACTTTTTGATCCAAAAAGATTGTGCCCTATATTTGAAAAGACCTGTAAAATTTTTGAAATTTATCCCAAGTATCTATACCAAAATACAACAACAACCAACAATAAACGATGTGTAGAAAATATAAATTCTTTTACTTTAAAATTAGTTAAAAAGTATAGAATATATATATAACCTTAGTGATACATGCAGAAACAATAACTATATTGACTTTAATATTTATGTAGAGATTAATTTTTTGTAAAAGATTTTTTTCATTAATATTAATAATAATCCGCCACAAGATGAAATACAAAAGAAAAGTATAATATGGTCTAAAATCATCACCCAAACCAAAATAAATGATAAATAAAAAAGAAAACACAATTGAGCCTCAACACTTAAAAAAAATTATAAGGTCACCTCGATATATAGTCAACATAGTAACCCTAACACCAATACATCTTCAAAACCATTAACTTAACTAAAATATGCTTCCAAAGTAAATTAGAAATAAGAAATAATAAAAACAAAAATTTTCAAGGATCTATTCTAGACCAAATTGTCCACACGTGAAAAGCCTTAGCCACCCTAAGTCACCAAAATCTCTTAAATTTTTCACGCTTTGAATGAAACCAGCAAATCACCAACAAAATATCAATAATTGTACCACAATGCCTTGAACATGACAAATAACTGCAAATCAACAGTAAAAAAATCAACTTTAAGAAGTAGTATGAGAGAATTTTCAATATAGCCATATACCTTTAAGAAGTAGTATCAAAATAAAAATAAGGACTCCAAACAAAAACACATCAGACTAGTATGAGAGAATTTTCAATATAGCCATATACCTTTAAGAAGTAGTATCAAAATAAAAATAAGGACTCTAAACAAAAACATATCAAACTAGTATGAGAGAATTTTCAATATAGCCATATACCTTTAAGAAGTAGTATCAAAATAAAAATAAGGACTCTGAACAAAAACGCTTCATCAATATACTAACCAAATCAAAAGTCACCAGGAGAAAACACAAATTCCAATCAAATCCAGTGCACAAAAAACAATAAATAAATAAATTGCAAGTAATCGCTCAATGTAATAATAACCAACAACTTCAAGATAAACACTTTAAAAAAGAACCAATCGACTGAAGCATCAGAAAACATATCACCCTAGTGGACCTAGTTCCACGAAATAAATTAATAAATGACATTCAAATTAGAATTCATCCAAAAGATAATCTTTTGAATCACTTGTTCAACACATATTTGATTCTCATGTTCATTAGAACTTTGATGTTCTGATTCAACTAATCAATGATATAGATAGCTAACATTATCAATGAAAGGTGAATAAACTCTATCAAACAAGAAAATTCCGAGATTACATCACAATCCAAGCAAAACAATCAGATCAAGTTAAAAAATAATATAGATGCATAACAGTTGAAAATCGAAACTTAATAAACATAAAATAGGACAGTTGATCATAGGCAAACACCACAAAGTGAAACACCACCAAGTATAGCCTTCTCGCAAGAAGAAGACACTACTCTTCTCTAATAAAATCAAAAAATAAATGTGATCAACAAAGATTGCACCAATAATTCATAAATTTTACCCACTATCAACGTGTCTTTTAAACTCATGAACTAATTGACACCCCCAAACATAGAATGACTTTTAAACGAGTCAAGTTAAAAATAGATAGAAAATAAGCCAAAAGGTTACAAAGTGGTTGCAAATATCACATTTCAGATGATACTACTCGTTGTCGCAAAATTTATTAAAATGACAATTCTCAAACATAGAAAACTACAGAAAATTTTGAAGATCTAAATTAGTTTATTTATCAATAAAATATCTAATAAAAAAAATCAGAAACAACAACTTGATCTCAACCAAAAGGTTCGCTAAAAATATAATATTGTACCTCATAATTAGAAAGTGAAAAATAGCAAACATAGCAACGTAACATTCTGGATGCCAAACTTTTGGGTTCAATTTGAGTACAACAACATTTAAATAACCTCATATGAATACAACTTAAACTATAAAAGTTTTTCTTCTTCAATGTTCTTAATAGACAATTAAAAAATTATCCTCGTTAAAAAGTTAAATCCCATCAAACTCGACGGTCATTGTTTTTTCAATCCTCAAGAATTTTAACCAGTTTAAAATATAAAAACTAAATTTCAAAGTTCTAAAAAATTAAAATACTTTTCACACCTTTGGTATCTCTTCCAAATCTTCAAGGGCATCAAAAGAATTTTTTGATCCATTGTAAAGCCAATCTCTCATAGTGGATAGAGATTGATTTCATTCTTAAGCGGTGCTAGAAAAAAAATAAAGCGAATTGAAAGTAATTAGGAAAAGGGGAAAAGGCATAAATAGAGAGTTTTTAAAAATTGTTTTCATTGTGGCGATGTTTTTCTTTTTCTTTTTGCAGAATAAGAAAAATGTTTTATACCACTTAATTATGAATTTGCTGACATGGAAAAATATGTCAAGTAAGACTGTTGAGTCAGCTTTTCCGTTAAAATAATTAACGGTGTTAGTGTAAATGATTTAATTTGCTAATAATAAAAGTTTAATGATTTAATTTGATTAAATCAAAGGTTTGTGACCTATATGAAAGTTGAGGGTAAGTTCAATGCTCTAAATTGCAAATGACTCATTCCAATTAGGTATTGGATTAGATTAAGCACACAATTAAATATGCTAAGTAGTTTTATGGACTTTTATCATTTTATTTAAATAATTCTTTTTACATTCAAAAAGGTTTTTCCTCGGCAAAGTCATGCGTCCATTTTGATGAGACCAAAATCGAAGGGAAATAATTAGATTACATGACCAAATGAAGGAAATTCAAATTACATGGATGAAAATGGAAGTTTTCATAAATTTAGACTTTTTTTAAATTATATATTTTATTAATAATATTCCATATCAAGGGCCTCGTTAAAAAACTTCTCTAACCCTAAAATGGAAGAAAAATAGTGCACCTTATTAATGGATAATAAACTCTTACAATTTACAGCACAAAACCTTTCATGTACAATTTAGAATCATCACTCATCAAACTGTTTGCTCGCCCTTCCTAACCAACATCTGCATCATTTCTTCAATACACCTGCATTACCATAAAGCTACTGTCCATACATAAGCATCCAACAAATTAATTCTAATATCCATAGGCATTTGCCTACACAATCTGCTGCTGGAACCTTGACCATACATCCAGATGGACATATTATGAGCAATTTAGTATTCGGCACAGTGGTGAATTTCTGGAAATTCTAGATTTTGCCAATCTGTCTGCAATTGAATTTGCATCTCTTGGAATATATTGAATCGACCACGGTATTTCCTTGCAACGGCTCCGAATATCTTCGATTGTATCCTTAAAAATAGAAGGAGCCTTCATAGGCCGCTCAAACCAATCAACTATTGAACTACAATTCGACTCTATAATCAAAGTAAAGCTTTTGGCCCATTCTGAACTCAGAAATAGCAATACAACCTCTTTCACTGCAAGAATTCCAGTCGACGTGGCATCCATAATGCCAATATGTTTGGAGAACATGATTAATGACTTGTTTTCTGCATTTCTCAGAATTTCACCAATTCCGGCTTTTCCAAATCCACCTTTCACGGCACCATCTACATTTAATTTAAGAGTACCCGGCAAAGGCTTCACCCAACTACAATGCTTGGAATTTATTTGTTTATTTATCTTTGATTTCAGAATATGGGGACAAAGAAGGATGTCATCAGCTTTACTGATTATATTTGGCCATTTTACTTTGCACCACCATCCTAGTCGTAAAACACAGATATCAAACAGTTGGTTCTCATCTACCCGGATTCCTTTGAATATTACATCATTCCTAAATAACCAAATATACCAAGCAATGCACAGAAACGAGAGCTACCATATTTCTTTTAAGCTTATAAGATTAAACATAGAGCACCAAGAAATATAAAAGGATGAGATCTTACCCGGTATTGCGCTTGTTGATCCCCAAACATTGCACTATCGTTGCCAAATGAGCCAGCTGATTCGACAATGGCAGAATAAATGTGAGATTGTTTCATTCTCCACAGAACAAAGAGGGCACAACAATGTAGCTTGACCTGTTATCCCTCTTTTAGAGAGTTCAACTCTAGTTGGTACCCGTCCATGCATCAGTTTTCAAATAAAAGCCTCCACCTTAGGTGGAGCTAAATTCGGCCATACCTTCTTCCAAAGATCATTTTCAGCTCTGCCGTTGTGTGATAAGAGATCACAGAAGGATTTGGATGAGTACAGTTCGTTAGAATTAGCTATCCATCGGATTTTGTCATTTTGGAATCGACCCGGTGTTGTTTTTTCAATCAAATTTCGAAACTCTTCCCATATACTTTTTTCCCAGTCAAAAAGAGGTCTACGAAATTCTATTTCCCACTTCCACTGATCATCATAGAATTTCCAAACTCTGCTACTACTCTCTCTTTTCTTAAAGCAAGTGCGAATAATCTGGGAAAAACATTTTTCAAAGAGGTCGAACCCACCCAAACATCTTCCCAAAACCTTACTCTCTTGCCATTTCCTAGGATAGACCTAAGATTAAGAGAGAATTTGCCATCTGTAATTGAGAGGGGTGAGATGATATTCTTCCAAATCCACGATTTATTAGCCGGTTTTAAGTTTGTCGGAAGTAAACTCGACTGGTCTTCGTGATATTTTACGCAAACAACTTTTCTCCACAAGTTGTTCGGCTTCGTGATGTACCTCCAAAGCCACTTATTAAGAAGTGCTCTGTTTTTTAATTTGAAATCAATGAAGCCAAGACCTCCACAAGCCTTGGGCAGGCATATGGTTTCCCATCTAATCCAATGGATGGATTTTTTGTCTAATGAACCCCAGAGAAACTTTGTTATCGGGCTAGTGATTCTAGATTTGATCGACACTGGCATCGGGAAGATAGAGATGAAGTATATCAGTAAATTTGCCAACACTGCCTTTAATAAAGCAATCCTCCCCCCCCCCAAAAAAGATAGCAGCTTGGATTTCCATGGTGAAAGTTTAACCCGAAATTTTTCCACTATTGGATTCCAAATTTGGGTTGCATTCTTAGATGCTCCCAGCGGAAGACCCAAGTACTGAGTGGAAAAGTTTTCCTTTTGACATTTCAGAATACACGCCTATTTATCAACTAGAGAGGGATCTACATTAACCCCAAGCAGCTTTGATTTTTTCAGATTCAAGCGTAAGCCTGCTGCAAGTTCAAATCCTTTCAATATTCTCACCACATTCTTTATTTATTCTTCCTCAGCTCCACTGAACAGAATTAGGTCATCCGCAAATTGGATGTGTGAGATTTCAACTTTATTATCACCTATCCAGACTCCATTGAACAGTTCGATCGAGTTGGCTTTTTTTATTAAAGCACTTAGTGCTTCAGCTACTAGATTGAACAAAATTGGTGAAAGGGGGCAGCCTTGCCTAAGGCCACGACCGATTGCGAAAGGAGCTGTTGGTGAGCCATTCACTAACACAGAAATGTATGCAGAGTAAATGCATATATAGATCCACTTGCAGAAAACTGATCTGAAACCCATCTTTCTCAAAACAATCAATATAAAACCCCAATCCATTGTATCATACGCCTTGCAAAAATCCACTTTTAGAACTACGCCTTTCAGCCCTTTTCTTCTTGTGTAGTCAATCGTCTCATTAGCAATTAACGAACAGTCCATAATCTGTTTTCCAGGGCAGAACGCAAATTGGTTCTCCCCGATAATATCCTCCAACACCTCTCTGAATCTTAAGGCTAGAACTTTAGCAAGTAACTTGTATATACATCCCACGAGGCTTATAGGTCTATAATATTCAATAGTGCTCGGGCTTTGATTTTTAGAAATCAGAACGATGAAAGAATGATTGAAGGAGTAATCTGTGATTTTGCCCTTATGGAATTTATCAAAGAAATCCCATATTTCTTCCCTGAGAGAGGACCAGAATTTTTTTAAGAACCTCATATTAAAGCCACCGAGACCAGGAGCCTTTGAGTTATCGCACGAATCTAAAGCTCGTAAGATTTCTTCATTAGTAAAAGGCTTCTCCAAATGCTTTGACATTTCCAAACTAATACGGCTTAGCTTACAGTCAAAAAATTTGAGAGGTAGAGTTCTGGAAGTATTGTAAATATTTCTAAAGTGCACCATGATAGCTTTTTTCACTTCCTTTGGCTTGTAGAGCTTATCTTCGCCTATTTTCATGCTTGAAATGAGATTTGATCTTCTTCTAGCAGAGGCAATAAGATGGAAAAATCTCGTATTCCTGTCCCCCTCGATAGCCCACTTCAACCTCGATTTTTGCATCCATTCACGTTCATCTCTTCTGTAACAACTCCATAGAGATCTTCTACATTCTCTTAGCTCGGATATTAGCTGTTGGTCCTGGTTCCCTTTTGAAATTAAATCTTCAAATTCTGCACACTCTTTCTCGAGATCTTGTATAGAATTTCCAGTTTTACCATTTTTCTTGCGGAACCAATCTTTTGATACTATCTTGCACTTTTTCAGCATTGTTCCAATGCCTTCTCCCGAAACCATGTTACAAGCTTCACTGATTTTCTCACCATAATCTTTATCTTCGGCAAGGTGGTTGAACCATTTAAATGGTCTTGCTCCCCAGCAAATTTTCGGCTTGGCCAGACAGATTGGATTGTGATCAGAAATACTCTTAGGAAACGCACTTTGAAGTAAGTCCGGTCATATTCAAAGAATTTCTGTGGAGATCAAAAATCTGTCCAGACGACTAAAAGATGGTTGATCTCTATAGTTTGACCAAGTAAACCGACTCCCATGTAATGGTAGATCTACCACTGCCAATTCTTCAATGAAATTATTGAAAACTCCAATAGCCCTTTTGTTCACACTGCCTCCAGTACGTTCATCAATTGAGGACACAATATTAAAATCACCCCCTATAATCACTGGGAGATTGAGGCTCAAGATTTTGTGCTTTAGGATATCGAACATATGGGACCTTTCACAATCATCATTTGGAGCGTAAACATTCACTAGCAGCATCTAAGGTTTTCCTCTACTAATTTGCCAATTAGGATGATAAAATTTCGGTCTATCATGTTACTGTCATTCTCAAAGAAACAAGGATCCCATGCTGAAATAACACCACCCGCAACCCCAATTGAAGAAGAGAAGCATAATTTAAGGTTTAATTTCTTACCGAAAATTTGCCCTGCAATTTTCTCGTTCACCTCTTGCAATTTAGATTCCTGCAATAAAATTATCTTTGCTGTTGACTTTTGCACCAATTTCCTGACTGTAGCTTTTTTTTCAATTTTACCCAAACCACGAACGTTCCAAGAAATTATTAAGCTCTAATTCATCTGGTGGAATGCAACACACCCTTTGTCCTTCCTTAAAACTCAGATTTCCTTCCCAATTTCGATCATTCTATTAGCCCCCGTCTCTTTATCTGCTTCGAATTGAAGGCTCAGCCTTTCACAAACCTCTATTGTAGCTTTTGCTTCCAGCAGAACTTCATCAGTTTGATCCCCAACTGCCGCTGAGTTATAGCTTTTTGTTGCCGAAACTGACTTCTTAGCATGTTTCTCATTTTGGCTGGAGAAAGGCGAAAGTCTTGCAAGCCCTGTGTTTAACCACTTTTGTGAACTTTGAATTCCCTTAAGATTTAGGGATTTGGGTCTTATGGTGAAGAGACCTGTTGAGGAATCGAATACTGGTTCGAGAAAATTACTTTGACCGGAGGAATCCTCTGAAACTATCACATTCGTCACTGGTACCTCATACAAACCATCATCAGGATTGGGTCGATCTAAAGAATTGAGCCCATTTTGTGTTACCTCAACTACACCGGCTTTAGATATGGGCCCACCTGCTGAGTTTATTCCATTGAGTGGGGATTGATTCAAACTCACTACCTCATTTGTCTCACATGTAGGCATGTCTTCATAAATTCTTGAATTACCATGTGTTTTATCAGAAATTGCATGTGTCCACTGGTTCATCTCAACCCAACAGTTTTCGCAGCTTCCGAAATCCAATGATCCCAGCTCCATATTAAATTTTTGGCTCCACGATGCAAACTCATCATTATGGTTGTCGGCTTGAAATTCTGGCAAACCCTTCGGTTGCTCTTGGTCTATCATGCACCGTTCTTCGTCAAATTCGACGGTGTGTACCCTTAGTGTTAGTTTTTCTCCCTGAAAACTGATGGTGGCTGTCGGTGATATATCTGATAAACAACTAACCCTCATAAGGATTCTTGCCATATCGAGTTGACTCCTTTCAATTGTATCCTCATCCATTCTAATCACCTTCCCCCATTTTGTCGCAATGCTTCTGAAAACTTGTTCTTGCCAAGCTACAATGGGAATACCTTCAATGCAGACCCAAACGATGAGTTTCTTCATGTTCATGAAATTATCTAATGTATCAATATCGGAGAACCAAGAGTTCAGCAAAGATTCTCTCATATCCCAGAAAATCGGCATCTGCTCTTCTTCATCGAACTTTATTATGGCATGAAAACCTGACCAGCTGCAAACTTTTACTTTGAACCCATCTGATTGTAAGGCTTGTTCACGAAACTTGTGTCATACATTGTAACCCCCTCGTCCCGGTCTGGATGGATGACCGATCCGAGTGGGCCACACGGGGAAAACCGAAGCGAAACCCGTTAAGGTTCCCCCTCGGTTAGCAACCCTATTTTTTTTCTTTATCTTTTCTAGATGCCTTTATTAAATCCTATGCGATAGGACACGCAGCGAACAAACACGGATACGAAACCCACAAGACATGTAATTAAACAACCAAATTTTCCTTTTTAAGCAGGACGTATCGATACACCTACAGAGGGTATCGATACGCATTGATCAAGGTCAACCCTCTCAGTCAACTCAGGGAAGACCGTATCGATACAGCCCTTGAGCGTATCGATACGCCCCTCTCGGTCAACATTTCGAGGTCAACGATATGGAACCGTACCGATACGCCTTAACCCTGTATCGGTACGCCTTAAACTCACCAACTCCTCTGAATTCCAGAGAGTTGAGACCGTATCGATACACCTCCGTGTATCGATACGCCCAGCCTGACTTGAATTCCAGAGAGTTGAGACCGTATCGATACACCCTCGTGTATCGATACGCCCAGCCTAAACTGAGTCCTGCAGGCAAGACCGTATCGATACGGCCTCAGGCGTATCGATACGCCCTGCACTGCAACTCTCTAAAAACCAGCAAAACCAAACAAAACTCAACTCTATATGCATTTTGGGACTTCCCTAGACTCATTCAAGCATTCATACCGCCTCTATTAACTAAAATCTAGTCATACAAGGCACCCAACATGGACGAACATCATTCAACCAAAAAATCCACGTAATCATTCAAAGAAGGCATACAAAGCATACATGAGTTTCATGCCTTAGCAAACAAACATAAAACATTCATATAAGGCAATCTAAACATGATTTTACAAGCCACACATGACATCCAAATACCAAAGCAACACAAACATCCAAGGACTGGCTATAAGCCCCCCAAACAAACACTTAGGCATCAACATAAACATGGTTTACAAATCCATCAACATGAGGCATTAACAACATAAAGCCAACACAAAGGAGTCTAGATATAAGCTCCTAAAACACGTAGCATTTCCCATTGCTAAACCACTACATTATTTAATAAACCATACTTGAGCAAACTACCACGCGCTTGGACGCCTTTTTCCTGCTCCTTGCTAACTCCAAGCTAAAGATCTGCATTGTCGGAAAAAGGAGAGCGTAAGCATAAAGCTTAGTGAGCAGAGCTCTAAAACATAACAACAACAATGCAGAGTTCAAAGCTTCCTTTAAAAGTAAAGGCCAACACATACAAGTCATCCAACAACCTAATCCATTTACTAACATACAAGTTCAACCAAAGGTCAACAACATAGACATTTCACTTCATGGTATGCACAAACATAACCAAACTTACACATACGGTGGAACTGCACATCACCGTTTCGACTAGTGGATTTCCAATGGGACTACACATCAAAGTACTATCCAACTAGTCACTACCGGTGGGACTACACATCACCGGAGCAACGACAACACACGTAGTTTGCACAAACACAACCAGCATACAAGTACGGTGGGACTACACATCACCGTTTCAACTAGTGGGTTTCCAATGGGACTACACATCAAAGGAATACCCAACCAGTGACTACCGGTGGGACTACACATCACCAGAGTCCTATACTTTTGCTACCGGCGGGACTACACATCACCGGAGCAACGACAACCATGCAACACAACACACAAATCACCATCACACAACATGTACTCACTATATCATGCACAACCACACAAGCTGCAACAAAATCCACAACTAGGCACCAAATTGCTACAATCAACCTTAAGAAACACAAATGGTCTTACTCACCATTTCCGTGCACAACCTGCACCAACTTACACTTATCTTACAAGGCATATAAACAACACCATAATTACCATCACACATAAGTAATGAAAACAAACGGTAAAAGGAGAAATTAAAGAGGCAATTCACAACAACTTACTCTTGAGTTTAATCCAACTTTTCAAGCCCAATCTAAAATTCTTTCAAAACCATCTTTGAACCAAACAATACTTAAAAACATTTTCGCATACACATGCTTGAACCAACCTTTGAAATCAATTTAAAACATTAACCACTCACCTCACTTCCTTAAGCAATTCAAGCAAAGCCGACTCAAGCCTCCACGACTTCCGATATCGATCCCGAGACTTTACCAACGCAATTCCTTGCTCCTAATCATCTCAACACAAGTAAATTAACCTCAATCAGTCCACAACACAACATAGCAAACCCGGAATGAAATTCAAACATCAACCACTTGTTCTTCAAACCAAGAACAACCCCTAAAAAGCCATTCCCGAGCAGCCCTTTAGCATAGTCCAAAACCGATGATTCCAACACATTTAACACTTCCAATTGCTTCCAAAACGACCCCCAACCAATACCCTAACATCAACCCTCAATTTCCTACACAAACCACACCCAAAATTCAACTAAAAACCTCTCAAAAACCTCATTCTTCCCCAAATCCGAAAATTCCACAAAACATCGTAAAAATCGATTTTGTTGATCCTTTTTGAGTGTAGACAACTCATATAACTTAAACAAATAGAAAACTTGGTTAAAGACCTCAAAAACAACATTTTTGAATCCAAAACCCTCCAAACCTCAAATCTCAAAACATGTATAAAAATGAAAACAAATGGTATCAACATGTAGAGAATAACAAGGACAAGTAAAAAACGTCCTCACCTTTGAAAAATCTTCAAAAACGGATGAGTTATGGAATGAAATAGTATTTGAAGAGGGAGAGATGTTCTTCACGTTGGAAACAAATAGAAGAGAGGGGAAGAAGATGATGATTCATCCTTATTTTATAATAGTTTAAATTTTAATGTTCAAAGACCAAAATGCCCTTAAAGAAAAAGGGAAACCACAATAGGTGCCATCCATGGCTTTTGGGCTCAATTTAAAATTGGTCCAAATCTTAAAACTCGAGGCCCAAACCATTACTTTATTAAATAAAATATTAGAATCGAAACCCGAGACAATACTAAAATATTATTTTCACCTAGCCCCTAAACCCGGGCGTTACAACTCTCCCCCACTTAAGGAATTTCGTCCCCGAAATTTATTAGACAGGAAGAGTCACTAACACATGCTCCTCCACACTTTCTCTCTTACTACAACATACTCTCCAACTCGGTAGACCCACCACACAACATTAGCTATCTGATGTCAAGATCTCAACGGTTCCTTCAATGCATGACCATTTTAAATTCAACTCATTCTCTTCAACAACATAACACGGGACAAAACTGACTCACACTTCTGAATCATAGATACACAGAACACATTACATACTTCCTTCTAACTATGGTGGTAACTGCAACAAACAAACAACCGGATTAGCCCGATTCACAAACTCATACAGCATTGTTTGAACACTTGACTCATAACTTTCTCTGACTGATTATCTGACTCCAACAGGTAACCAAACACTAATGTAGGCGTCTTCAAAGATCTAGTCATAACTCGAATCTCTATCTGCCATTATCGATCTCAAGACACTATACAACTCACAATCTTGCTAAGGCACAACTCCGCCATCTTACCCACGGTACAAGTAACGTGAACGTGCATAAAGGACCACATACAGTGCAACTAACACTGATTACTCAACTAAGTTCTCACTGAGGAAAATCGAAGGCGAATCAGACACAAGACCTCTCGAATCTATTACCCACTTTCAGTACGGATCTCCCACGGATGTAACAAACTAGAAGAAAACTGCAGCTCGGTCTTGACACGCTGGCAAACTACACACTTACCTTCATACTGAACCACATCATCCATCAACTCGATCTAGAAGTACTCATCTTCAACCCACAATATGTCTTCATACTACTCTGATGCAATACAAAAGAACTGCCGTGTACTTCGGCCAAAACAATACGTCTCAAAACACTATGACTATCGGCACAACTATTCTGTCTCTAAAAATACAAACTCTATCGTCTCTGAACTGTATTCTGAAGGCTTTCTTTCTGATACGTCTTGCACGTGAGGTGCCAAGAACCTGTCTTACAACTGTTTCTCTCTAAGTATCTGACTCAGAGCAGGCATAACATGAAACTCGACCACAGAACCACTATCAATGATAAACTGAATCTGGCAAACACAACTCGCAACTCGGCTACTAATCTAACAACAAATTTAACTCGGAACATCGGTCACTACGTCAACTCTCTGCGAAGTTTCTTTCAGTTTCTAAAGGCTCAACGTCTCGTATCTAACACACAAACTGAACGTTCTTCTGTAGCAATCTGTCAAAGGGGCAGCTATCTTCAAAAGATCATTTACAAACCTTCGATAGTAACAGCGCTAGACCTAGGAACTATAGATACATGTCACAGTCTTTAATTTCTTCCAACTCACATCTCCTTCTGCCCACTTGGGTTTGCACTAATATATTCGACTGATCTACATGACCTAGGGGAACATCTTCCTCAACTCAGAGTCCACACTTGCTCAACTTGGCATACAACTGATTCTCTAAAAAAAGATCCACAACTTTAACTTTAAGGCTTGTCATGGTCTTCTTCAGTACGTGAATATTCCCACGTATCATCCAAGAGAAGTACCACAAACTGATCAAGGACTTAGGAAAACATTCTGCTCAACATCTCTATAAGAGTAATTAACACACTAGTCAAACAAACGACATAACCCAAAACTCTAAGTGATCACATCTTCCCCGAAAGCTTCATTCGGTACATCAACCTCTCTCACTATCAACTGGTAGTAATCGGATCTCAAATTAATCTTGTAAAGACTGAAACACCCTTCAACTGATCAACAAATCACTGACGTTTGGAAACGGATACTAACTACTCACTGTCAATTATCTCAACTGTCTGCAATCTAAACACATTCTCGTAGTGTCATCACTCTTCTTCACAAGTTACACTGTCACACCCTATGATAATGTACTAAGCCAAACGAATCTAAGGTCTAACAAATCTCGAAGTTGATTCTTCAACACTCTCTCAAGTCGGTCGAGAATCACGAGATACAAAGCAAACAAAACAGGAGCAAACTCGGAGACGGTATCAATAACAAACTCTTCTTCCCTAAAACGAGACAAATCGAGTAATTCTTGCCAACACCTTTAGGAAAACATCAACTATTCTAACATTCTGCAGTCTAATCCTCACTCAAAAATTAAATCCATCACATCTTTTAGGCAAACCTGTCAACCAAACTCAATCAATCTTTGACCTCTAAGGCTGGGTCAACATTCGATACGAAATCCACATTCCCACCTACCATTACAATCTCATAGTCATCCGTAAGCTTTAAGAAAACTTCCATTTGTCTCAAATCCTACCCTAACTCTATGTTCTACAAGCCAATCCATGCACAGCTTCACATCAAAACCGGAAAAAAAACAATTCCATCGCACCAACTGAAAACACGTGCCACTGAACCATCAACGGACACTCCTTGTAAATCTTTCTGACCACGACTGTATCCCCGAAGAAGCTAGCAATACCAACACCTACCTCTAGTACCTCACAATGTAGATTCAACAACTTCGCATGCTCACTCCAACTACACGGTCACGTAGATCCAGAATTAATCAGAAAAACAAGCCCATTGACTGTATCGAGGAATTACTTGCTATAACATCGACATCATTCTGAAGCCAACTTATAGGTCTTCACTTCTATTACCAACTCATATCAAGATCGGTCACATTGCTCTCTCTCAACAGAAACCAGCTCAAAGGCACGCTGACCCAAACAAATAAACTGTACCTCTAACTCTGGTACTGTCGTACTGCCCTGAACTAAAGCGATGAACTCACTCATCATTCACATCCTCTAAAACCTCAGATTCATGATTACAAACTCCAGGCCTACACATCGGCCTCAAACTTCCCAAAGAAAACAATACAATAATAAACAAAACACACAAACAAGAATATTCAGGGTTAGCAAGAGCAAGGGTCCAAGGTGCTCAAGTATACTCCTTTACAAAAATTCTTTCAAATAAGTAATAGTAGCAATGGGAACTCGACACTACGCCTCAACACAACCATCAAGCTTACACATGCTTTCAAACACCGTACTAACAAGAAAACATCAAGCATACATGTCAAAACATTCACTGGGACATAATAACAACATAACACATCAAACTTACCTCACTTACCTACCCGAGGTCTCGGAAACCTCAGGCTCTGATACCACTAAATGTAACCCCCTCGTCCCGGTCTGGATGGATGACCGATCCGAGTGGGCCACACGGGGAAAATCGAAGCGAAACCCGTTAAGGTTCCCCCTCGGTTAGCAACCCTATTTTTTTTTCTTTATCTTTTCTAGATGCCTTTATTAAATCCTATGCGATAGGACACGCAACGAACAAACACGGATACGAAACCCACAAGACATGTAATTAAACAACCAAATTTTCCTTTTTAAGCAGGACGTATCGATACACCTACAGAGGGTATCGATACGCATTGATCAAGGTCAACCCTCTCAGTCAACTCAGGGAAGACCGTATCGATACAGCCCTTGAGCGTATCGATACGCCCCTCTCGGTCAACATTTCGAGGTCAACGATATGGAACCGTACCGATATGCCTTAACCCTGTATCGGTACGCCTTAAACTCACCAACTCCTCTGAATTCCAGAGAGTTGAGACCGTATCGATACACCTCCGTGTATCGATACGCCCAGCCTGACTTGAATTCCAGAGAGTTGAGACTGTATCGATACACCCTCGTGTATCGATACGCCCAGCCTAAACTGAGTCCTGCAGGCAAGACCGTATCGATACGGCCTCAGGCGTATCGATACGCCCTGCACTGCAACTCTCTAAAAACCAGCAAAACCAAACAAAACTCAACTCTATATGCATTTTGGGACTTCCCTAGACTCATTCAAGCATTCATACCGCCTCTATTAACTAAAATCTAGTCATACAAGGCACCCAACATGGACGAACATCATTCAACCAAAAAATCCATGTAATCATTCAAAGAAGGCATACAAAGCATACATGAGTTTCATGCCTTAGCAAACAAACATAAAACATTCATATAAGGCAATCTAAACATGATTTTACAAGCCACACATGACATCCAAATACCAAAGCAACACAAACATCCAAGGACTGGCTATAAGCCTCCCAAACAAACACTTAGGCATCAACATAAACATGGTTTACAAATCCATCAACATGAGGCATTAACAACATAAAGCCAACACAAAGGAGTCTAGATATAAGCTCCTAAAACACGTAGCATTTCCCATTGCTAAACTACTACATTATTTAATAAACCATACTTGAGCAAACTACCACGCGCTTGGACGCCTTTTTCCTGCTCCTTGCTAACTCCAAGCTAAAGATCTGCATTGTCGGAAAAAGGAGAGCGTAAGCATAAAGCTTAGTGAGCAGAGCTCTAAAACATAACAACAACAATGCAGAGTTCAAAGCTTCCTTTAAAAGTAAAGGCCAACACATACAAGTCATCCAACAACCTAATCCATTTACTAACATACAAGTTCAACCAAAGGTCAACAACATAGACATTTCACTTCATGGTATGCACAAACATAACCAAACTTACACATACGGTGGGACTGCACATCACCGTTTCGACTAGTGGATTTCCAATGGGACTACACATCAAAGTACTATCCAATTAGTCACTACCGGTGGGACTACACATCACCGGAGCAACGACAACACACGTAGTTTGCACAAACACAACCAACATACAAGTACGGTGGGACTACACATCACCGTTTCAACTAGTGGGTTTCCAATGGGACTACACATCAAAGGAATACCCAACCAGTGACTACCGGTGGGACTACACATCACCAGAGTCCTATACTTTTGCTACCGGCGGGACTACACATCACCGGAGCAACGACAACCATGCAACACAACACACAAATCACCATCACACAACATGTACTCACTATATCATGCACAACCACACAAGCTGCAACAAAATCCACAACTAGGCACCAAATTGCTACAATCAACCTTAACAAACACAAATGGTCTTACTCACCATTTCCGTGCACAACCTGCACCAACTTACACTTATCTTACAAGGCATATAAACAACACCATAATTACCATCACACATAAGTAATGAAAACAAACGGTAAAAGGGGAAATTAAAGAGGCAATTCACAACAACTTACTCTTGAGTTTAATCCAACTTTTCAAGCCCAATCTAAAATTCTTTCAAAACCATCTTTGAACCAAACAATACTTAAAAACATTTTCGCATACACATGCTTGAACCAACCTTTGAAATCAATTTAAAACATTAACCACTCACCTCACTTCCTTAAGCAATTCAAGCAAAGCCGACTCAAGCCTCCACGACTTCCGATATCGATCCCGAGACTTTACCAACGCAATTCCTTGCTCCTAATCATCTCAACACAAGTAAATTAACCTCAATCAGTCCACAACACAATGTAGCAAACCCGGAATGAAATTCAAACATCAACCACTTGTTCTTCAAACCAAGAACAACCCCTAAAAAGCCATTCCCGAGCAGACCTTTAGCACAGTCCAAAACCGATGATTCCAACACATTTAACACTTCCAATTGCTTCCAAAACGACCCCCAACCAATACCCTAACATCAACCCTCAATTTCCTACACAAACCACACCCAAAATTCAACTAAAAACCTCTCAAAAACCTCATTCTTCCCCAAATCCGAAAATTCCACAAAACGTCGTAAAATCGATTTTGTTGATCCTTTTTTAGTGTAGACAACTCATATAACTTAAACAAATAGAAAACTTGGTTAAAGACCTCAAAAACAACATTTTTGAATCCAAAACCCTCCAAACCTCAAATCTCAAAACATGTATAAAAATGAAAACAAATGGTATCAACATGTAGAGAATAACAAGGAGAAGTCAAAAACGTCCTCACCTTTGAAAAATCTTCAAAAACGGATGAGTTATGGAATGAAATAGTATTTGAAGAGGGAGAGATGTTCTTCACGTTGGAAACAAATAGAAGAGAGGGGAAGAAGATGATGATTCATCCTTATTTTATAATAGTTTAAATTTTAATGTTCAAAGACCAAAATGCCCTTAAAGAAAAAGGGAAACCACAATAGGTGCCATCCATGGCTTTTGGGCTCAATTTAAAATTGGTCCAAATCTTAAAACCCGAGGCCCAAACCATTACTTTATTAAATAAAATATTAGAATCGAAACCCGAGACAATACTAAAATATTATTTTCACCTAGCCCCTAAACCCGAGCGTTACATACATGGCTTTTATCTTACCAACCAAGCACTATTTCAACCATTCCCTCTCCCTTTTTGTCACTGAAATGTTTATTAAACCATCTTTGTTGCTTGCGGAATTGCCTGAAGAAGATTCTTGGACCCGATCAGTTGAGTTTTGCTGTGTATCGTTTCTACCCCGATTGTCTTGGCCTTTGTTGAGAAGTGCTTCTTTGTATGAAACACCTTCCTTTCGCATATTCAGGTTTTTTTCCGGTAAATCTTTGGTGGAACTTTCTGTTGCTGGAACTTGCCTGGCATTGATTTCTCAACGTGACTTTTTTCCAAGAAAATTTTGATCGAGAATCCATCCATTTTGCGATCGTATCCTTCTTTGACAGCTCGCATAGCCTCTTTCATGGTGGAGAACCGTACAAAAGCAAAGGTACTTCTCGATTTGGATCTTTTCGGGTTGTTATAGGCTGTATAAACAACCAAAACTTTTCCGTACATTTCAAAAGCTTCTCTGAGAGTTGATCTGTGGATCCTTTTGCTGACAGAGTTGACAAAGACTGATATTCCAGTTCTTGTGTTATTGTGGGTAACATTCTTCTTTGTAGGGTTTTGATTATTCCGAGTTGAAAACCTCCAGTGATCATCCCAGTTCTTCTGGTATTGGTTGAAATCCTCGGTCACGATCTTCTGTTGTTGGCGGAAACCTCTTGGCTGCTGTTGAGTGGGACGCCATAATCTTCCGGCGGCTGCTGAAGGGATCACCATCTTAACCACCGAAACAGAGTATTAAGTCAACGATTGCCATAAATTTAGACATTTAAACGAAATAGTGTGTGAAAGATACTCTAATAATGTTGTTTCAATTATAAATATAGCACGAAACTTTGAAAGAAAATTAAAATTAAATTGAACAAAATGAATTTGTTTAGAAATTTTTTATTTTTGAATTCTTTGGTATTTATTAGTACTAGTTTTAAATCTTGGACATTGTTCTTTTTAACTTGGTCTTAGTCAGTGGCAGTTGCCGACAACGTTGGTTTGATTGCAATTATATATATATATATATATATATATATATATATAATCTAGTTACACAGTGTAAAACTCTCTAAGTTTTATATGTTTTTTGGGTCGTTGGATGGGTGAAACGGATGGATGAGATTAACAGTAAAATGAATATTATCCCTTTGAAAAAAAAGTAAGGAGTTAATCTCAGCCATCTATTTCCCCTATCCAACGATTCAAAAAACGTATAGAACTTAAAGGATTTTACATAGTGTAAGTTGATATTAACTCATATATATATATATATATATTGCATAACACAGGCCAAATTAAAAAGAAATTGAAATAATATGGTTCAAAATGAAAAAAAAAACAGAATCTTGTAGAATTATACGCATCAAATTATAAATAATAATCAAATTTTTAAGTTTGGCATGTTAGAAAAGAACGAAGTTAAGTGATTAAAATTACTGATAAATATAAAAAATTAAAATTAAAGGTCACAACGAGATTTTTTGAGACATAATTGATGACAAAGCCTCTGGCCAAAGCGTAGATATAAATAAAAATTACATAGATTTTTTTAAAGAAAAATCTTAGTCAGACATTAGACACGAAGTCACAACCTTTCAAAGTAATGTACTTATATAGTTCTAACATTAACAGTATTTCAATGTTTTCCTTCATATGCATCGTTTCACATAAATGGGTTAATTTTTAAAATTTTATTTTAGTTCCCATTACTTTAATTTCCTTATATTTAGTCATAAAAATGGAAAAAGGACAAAAGTCGTTAACAATTGTTGGAGGGTACCGAGACTTGGGTATCCGGTTCATTTAGGTACCTCATTGCTCGGCCTCTGTCTCGGCCCATCACATTCGGGTATCCGAGACTTTGGTACCCGTAAAATCCGGGTATCTGGTTTATTTTTTTATTTTTTTAATTCTATTTTTTTTTTTAAAATAACATGTTAAACACAAAAATATATATATTTTAAATTAAACTTAAAAGTATATAACACAAACATAGAAAGAATTTAGGGATTTAAACTTATTTTTAGAGTAAAAAATTAAGAAACTTAAAATAAAAATATAATTTAAAATATAAAAAATATATATTAAAATTTATCGGGTCGGGTACCCAATAAGGGAAAACTTTCGGCCCGTGTCCCGAAAAAATTACCGGGTCGGGTAATTTTTTTTATAAGATTACCCGCCTAATTTGCTTCGGGTAATTGGGTCGGGTCAACCGAGTCGGGTAATTATGCCCACCTCTAACAGTAGGGGTGTTCATTTCCAGGTACACAGATTTTGCGGGTACCCGAACTTTTGGGTATCATTTTTTTCGACCCGTTCCAGACCCATTTTAACCGGGTTCTCACTGCTTGGGTATTCACAAAATCCGGTACCCGAAAATTCGGATAACAGGTACCTAAATATTTTTTCTTTATTTTTTTTAACAATTTCTCTATATTTACTGTTTTTTAATTTAAATATGTCTTAAATTTAAGCATATCTTCGCTAATCTAGAACATTTAGCGGCTGCGTTTACATGATTGGGAGACGAGGGTGAGTCATGTACTAAGGGAGGGTAATAGTGTAGTTGATGGTTTGGCAAAACTCGGTGCTATAGAATCTTCTACCGTGATTTGGATGAAGGAGTCGCCGGCGGCGATTCGGGGCATGTTGCAATCTGACAAGCATGGTGCAAATCTAAGGTCTGGTTATATGGTGTTTTATGTAGTTTGTTGAGTTGGTCGTTAGTTGCTTGCTTATATATTTTATCTGATGTTATTTAATTATTTAATTATTACTTTAGGTACTCTTTTCTTCCATCTAGAATTAGGGAAGTTTTTAACGAGAACTAAAGTAATAATTACCTTCTTCTATATATAAAAAAATAAACATATCTGAAAGTCAAAAAATAAAAACCATCTCTTTACTTATTTGTTTTTTAATTTAAACACAACTTAAATTTTTAATAATTTTATATATAAATTAAATATATATTTAATAAAAATATAATATATTTTAAAAATTTAACCAGGTCATCGGGTACCCGATAAGAAGTATTCTTTCGGCCTGGGCCCGACCCGAAAAATGTAATTTTTAGCGGGTCGGGTACTCAACCCGAGAGAAAAAAATTAAGTAATTACCCAGATATTTATGTTCGGGTAGTCGAATTAGGTTAATTGGGTCGAGTATTTCTGAACACTCCTAGTGTGCAGTCATAAACTTATGAAGAATGGGTTTGCCGACATATACATTTTTTATATCATTTAACATGATTTCTAGGAATGAGGGACTCGAGATGTGTATTGGAAACGAAAGGGGTTGTTTGAAAATGAAAAAGGTTGCAGTATAGGAAGGAGGGACAGTGGATCAAAGGTCAAATGGGATGGTTCAGAGTATAAAGGATGAGGGCAAGATAAGGATCTTGCAATGTTGCGCCATGGCATGGTGTCGAATCCTAGTTGGAATTGGAATTGTAAAATTAGCTAAGGTATTAAAGGATGCAGATCTTGAGGGGGTTTTATTAATGAGAATTGCTAGATCACGGATGTTGTTGATGTTCTCTAGTATAGATACGCGTCGGAGAATTGTAGAGAATGAGGCACTAAGTAAATAGTTTGTGAAGGTGGTGAATTGGGATCCTTAGTGTGATAGAGGTGGTCGTCGTGCCTAGCTTTCGATCATCGGTTTACCAATGCACGCATGGTCGCGTGGTACTTTTGATAATATCGCATCAAGATGGGAAGTATTGATTCGATACGTTGATTCAGTGCTGGAACCTAACTCTTTTGAAAGTGGGCAAATCTTGATTGAAACTAAATTTCTAGAATGTATTGAGGAGATTATACAGTTGTGTAACCCCCTCGTCCCGGTCTAGCCGGATGACCGGTCCAAGTGGGCCACACGGGGAAAACCGAGCGAAAACCAATTAAGGTTCCCCTCGGTTAGCAACCCTATATTTTTTTTTAATCTTGTCACAATCGAACCCCAAACCATAATCAAACAGCCAAATTTTAATCTCGACTATAGGCATCATAGTACCTAAGTGTTTTTCTCTTTAAACAGGCCAACAAAACTCAAACAGTACATTTTTAAACAAAGATTTCAAAACCTCTCCAAATGGTTTCGAAACTTATACTGGCAGTAAGGTCTGGAATTCAAATTCCAGCAAAGGTTTCGAAACCTTAGCCAAGGTTTCGAAACCTCTTGACCATGGTTTCGAAACCTTCCTCAAAGGTTTCGAAATTTTGGTTGGCAGTAAGGTCTGGAAGTCCAGACTTCTACAAAGGTTTCGAAACCTTACCCAAGGTTTCGAAACCCCTTGGCTATGGTTTCGAAACCTTGCCCATGGTTTCGAAACCCCCTGCCCATAGTTTCGAAACCTTCCCAAAAGGTTTCGAAACTTTTGATGGCAGTAAGGTCTGGGATCCCAAATCTCTGCAAAGGTTTCGAAACCTTACCCAAGGTTTCGAAACCTTGATGCAGGGGATCACTTACTGCCCAACCTTAGGGATCTCCTAAGGTAACATGACACTTAGATCATATAAATACATGCATAATAACTTACAAAAGGGCTAAAGGCACACCACACCAACAATCCAAGACTAGAGGCATACTTCCGATATTAAAAATACCTCAACATGCTCAACCATACTCAAGGCATGAATATGAACGATCATACGTACATGGTATATTATACATTAATAACATATCATAAAGAACATGCCATCAAAACAACCTTAATCATTTAAAAGGCATGCTTAGACCCATAACATACATATTAAGATATATTTACACAAGCAACATCTCAAGCTTAATTACAATTTTCTAAACTCTATACCCCGTTGTCTAGGCAATTTATCAAAACACAAACCATACTTGTAACTAGCTTGAGAACTCCAAAAGCTCTTTCCTCACCCGCTTGCCTTCCGAACTCTAACGATCTGCACGTTGGAAACAAAGAGAGTGTAAGCCAAATAGCTTAGTGAGAGAGGCTATATAATTCACAATGTACAGTTTTTCCAAAACACGTTTTATATACAAGAAGACAATAGATGCACAAGGATCAATCTCAATAACAACAACACACATGGTTTGCATAAGCACAACCAACATACAAGTACGGTGGGACTACACATCACCGTTTCAACTAGTGGGTTTCCAATGGGACTACACATCAAAGTACTACCCAACTAGTGACTACCGGTGGGACTACACATCACCGGAGTCTTATACTTTTGCTACCGGCGGGACTACACATCACCGGAGCAACGACAACCATCACGTGAGGCACGAACTCAACTCAACTACACAATTAACCACTCAAAATGCACTTAAAGCTCATGAATTATAAACATTCATCATACCACAACAACATGAGAGTAGAAAGGCTTACACACGGGTTTAGGTGACCCTTCAAGGTCCCACCCAACCCCAAGAGAATCCATATCGAGCATAATGCATAATTCAACAATTCTACTCACCGTTGCTACTCAAAAGAAGATCGAAGACCAAGCTCACAACTCCGAAATCCTCAATTTGTCCCCGAAGCTTCACCAACAAACTTTCTCGTTTCTACACATTCCAACACAATTTAAATAATCCCAAATCAGTCCATATTCCAAATAACCAACACGATTACATACCAAACACACAACATCAAAATTCCATAATCTCGAGCAGTCCCTAAACACCCCTCAAACCAATGATTCCAAACTTTAAATTACTCCCTAAAACCTCTAAAACAACACTTACATATAGCCTAATCATCAGCCATCAAAATTTCACCTAAAACATCCCCAAAACTCAACTTAAAACCTCTCAAAAACCTCATCCTTCCCCAAATCCGAAAATTCCATAAAACGTTGTAAAAATTGATTTTGTTGATCCTTTTTTAGTGTAGGCAACTCATATAACTTAAACAAATAGAAATCTTGATTAAAGGCCTCCAAAAACAACATTTTTGAATCCAAACCCTCAAAACCTCAAATCTCAAAACATGTATAAAAATGAAAACAAATGGTATCAACATGTAGAGAATAACAAGGACAGGTCAAAAACGTCCTCACCTTTGAAAAATCTTCAAAAACGGATGAGTTATGGAATGAAATAGTATTTGAAGAGGGAGAGATGTTCTTCACGTTGGAAACAAATAGAAGAGAGGGGAAGAAGATGATGATTCATCCTTATTTTATAATAGTTTAAATTTTAATGTTCAAAGACCAAAATGCCCTTAAAGAAAAAGGGAAACCACAATAGGTGCCATCCATGGCTTTTGGGCTAAATTTAAAATTGGTCCAAATCTTAAAACCCGAGGCCCAAACCATTACTTTATTAAATAAAATATTAGAATCGAAACCTGAGACAATACTAAAATATTATTTTCACCTAGCCCCTAAACCCGGGCGTTACAAGTTGGATGTGGAGAGTGAGATGTTCCGGGTGCGGGTGGTGGAGTTTGAACCGCCGCTGGAGTCCCAATTCTATTCCAATTACGAGTTGGCGTGCAATTTTGAGGTGAATAGCGAGGATGAAGACAATGTAGGGTCAGATGAATTGTAGAGGGATCAATTGGGGTGGGTTGACCTTAGGGAGGATGAGAAGCCTAACAAGGAGATTGCAGAGCATGTTGTGGCGCAAAAGTCCCATGTGTGGCAATTAAACGCGTTATGAAATGAGCCAAGCTTTTCGGATAAGAGAGTTGCTGAAATCCCGTCTTGTTTAGAAGGTTGGATATCGGATGAAGAAGTGAGAATGGTCTCGAGAGAAGAGCCATCATCCCAGGTTGGAAATAGATAGGTCGAATGGTATGACGTTGGCGGATTGTCCGGTGGAGTTTAAGTCGTTGCCGGTACGGGCTGGAAAAATTAGGTCATTAGCCGCGATATATGTGGTGCATGTTGAGCCTATAATTGAGGAAGTTCAACCTAATGTAAAGTGCTATGAAATTGCTGGACTGTGCCTGTTGAGCGTGAAATTAAAAACAACAAAGCATGTGTTGGGAAACGAAAATTCAAGAAGAATATAGGGAAAGACTCGGGCGGTGAATCGGTGGGTGTGGATCAAGAGGCGTTGCATCGCGAAGTGGATGCTACGCTTTAATTCAGCAAGTTCATTAGGGTTCAGATGATTGGGAGGGAAGAAGACATTGTTCGCGATCTTCATCGTGTTATCTAAGGGAGTGGGGCGGAGTTTTGATCATGCTTACGTGGCGATGTGGGATGATTTGTGTGTATGCGCCTTATACGTTAGAGGATCAATTGAGACTTTGGGGGAATGTTCGTGATATTTTTGAAAGTGTTGATGTGCCATGTTTAATTGGAGGACTTTAACGTTGTAAAATTGAGCGAGAAAAGATATAGTTGCGAAGGAAGTAGGCGAGAGATGGCGGCCTTTGTTGATTTTTTGAAATAGAGGGACTGGTTGATGTTCTATTAGTTGGCAGCCATTTCACATGGTTTGGTCCAAGGAATAGGTGTAGCCAATTTGATCATTTTCTGGTTTCTTATGGCTGGGTGGAACAGTTTATGGTTTGGTTCATGAGTTTTTCAATGTAGGGCTTTTCAGTTGTCTCGGCAATTAACTTGCCACAATAATTAACTTGTCTCGGTATTTAACTTGCCGTGATATTTGGCATGCCACAGTATTGTATGGTTGTTGGGTGATTTGGCATGCCACAGTATTGTCTGTTGTTGGGTTTGGCATTAGGGTGTTGTTGCTCTTTGGTTCGAACGTTTGTCTGTGTTTGTGTTTCAAGGTGTTATTTCGGTGTTTTATTTTTTCGTTGTATAATATGGTCATATACTTTTTTCCTTCATTCAAGCTTGAGGTTTTTAATGTGGTCTATGACCATCTCATATTATATGATTTTTCTTAATAAAATCATATTTCTTGTTGATAAAAAGAATTTAACATAATTTCTAAAAATGTTTTAATTATTAAGAACAGTATTACATAAATAGTTTAAATTCTTCGATCACTCACATAGTTTAAATTGAGAACATTATTTCCGGTTGATGTATAATTAATCTATTGGTTGACTGTTTTAAATTAACTATTGTATATATCTATTATAAAGATGATTCTTTTAATCCAGTTACTTCATTTATAATATGAGGATTTAAACTTTTAATTTTATTTAAAAAATTTAATGCATCATTTTGCCAGACCAATTAATTATTATGTGATTTTTTAAGTTAACATGTAAATTTATTATAACTTAAAGATGAGTAAAAAAATTTTAACGCGGCATTAATTGTGTGATTAAATAACAATAAAAAAACCCTGTGTTATTAGTTTACAATAATAATTAATAGTACAATGGTAAACTATATTGCACTTCAGTAATAACCAATTGGTCTAGTAGAATGAGACACTAGATCTCTTAAGTAATGTCAGCGGTTCGAATCTTGTTATTGAGGAAAGAGAAAATTAAGTTGGGTGAGTTACCCTCGTAATGAGTCTCTGCAGTACTCGTTCTCAGGGATGGACTAAGAACATAAATTAAATACCAATAATTAAAAAAAAAAGAACATTACACTTCCAAGAGAACATAAATTTTAACTTTGAAAATATATTATTAAGAGAAACACTCCTAAACATAAATCATAAAATAAATACGGATAATAAAAAAATTTAGAATTGGAGCTTTATAATTATGAACATGTTGGAACAAGACTATTTTAGATCATTATAAATTTTGGAAAAATAAGAGGGCTGCCGATTTTATTTTCTTAGTTAAAAATATATTATTTGACATCGATAATTTTTTTTTGTTTGAGCTAAAGTATCAACCATCGATAGTAGTGACTAATTCTTTTGTCGCGCGTGTTCTCACTAAAAGGTAAATAGTTAATTATAAAATCATTAAAATGTACTTCATTCCCATTGATAGGAATATAATTTGACATCGATAATTTTTTTTATAATTATTAGTGTCGATTTATTATCGAGAAAACTATTATTTTATTCTGCAGAAAAAAAATTAATATCTCATATACTATTTTTTATGATAGTTATATTTTAATTTTCGAGTTTCTTTTTAATTGTTAAGGAATATTTAGTATATTTTTTAAGATCCATTGGGATACTAGATATAAAAATAATAATTTAATATATTGAATATATATATATATATATATATATATATATATATATATATATAAGCAGAGTATTTAGGATAGAACCAAGTTGAAGCCTCGAGGATGTAAATGAGTACGAGGGTACAAGGGAGTCATAATTTTCTGACCGCTGCTCAGCATGGTCTATCTGCACGGAAATCCACCCTCAAAGGTCTAATTACACATAAGCTCCCTATATTACTACTCTTTATGAATTTAACTCTCTTATAATCTGGTCATTTCAAACCTCTCAACTTTTTTCAGAAAGATGTGTTTTCAATCCTATGATCATATTTCTTCTGTTAATCATGTCAAATTAATTTATCTTTTGAACATGTGATATATACATATATAGTGGCGAAAAACAGTGGGAATTTTAGGAGCCATGGTCTCCCAAAATTTTGAAAATTAGAATTTAGTCCCTTAAATTTTTTTTAATATTTTAACTTGATCCCACAATTTTTTTAAAAAAATCATATTAAGTTTCATTTATGAATATTTTTAATTAAATCTCTCTATAATTTTTAAAAATTTTCACTAAGCCTCTCAAGATTTCAAAAATTTTAGTTAGACCAATTTTTTTTTTAAAAAAATGTAAATTGAACCCTTTAAATTTTTTAAAAATTTTAATTTAAACCTTTTTTTTAAAAAAAAAGTTTTAAGTTGAACCTACAAACTTATTCAACAAGTTTCGCTACTATATATATATATATATATATATATTATATGTATGTATGTATGTATTCTCTCTTTTTTAACGTACAAAAAGGTTTTCAATCCTATGAACATTGTTTGACTGAAAGTATATGTTTCAAAAAATAAAGAGATTAAAAGTGATCAAATTATAATTATGTTGGCTAAATACACCAAAAACGTAAAACACAAGGACCTACCAGAGAGTTGAACCATTAAAATCTCAATTTTATCTCCAAAACTACGTATTTTGTTTTTGGTGGTTAGGCCCCTCAGAGCTTGTTTGGAACATAAAAAAGGAATCTTTCCATATTTTTTCCTCTCTTTTCTTTCCAAATTCTCTCTCTGAAAACAATTGGTGGCTTTGCGTCTGGTTCTTTGTGAAGTGTCACCACTCATAAAAAGCAGAAATGTTTATGTGAAAAACCAGAACAATTCCACTTGTTCTTGCTCCCATTTTCCTAGCTCAATGAGCTTTGCTTGGTAGGTTTTTATTGCCCTTTTCCCCCTTTCTCTTTTCTAGCTAGTTTCAAATCCCCATCTAGGGTTTTCAGTTTCCTTTTGCTTTTTGTTGATTGGGAACCCTGGCCTTCTTTTTCTATTTTATTTATTTCTCATGAAGTATTGGTTACGCTAAGCTTAATTTGGAAACAAAACTGTACTGCTGTTTATCTCTTTGCTTTTTATATCACTGATTCCTTTTCTCTTCTCTGCATTTTCCCATTTCCGGAAACGTTTTCTCACTCCTCAAACTTGCTTCTTTCCTTGTATTTTGCTCGATCTGTGGTGAGAATTGTTTGTTTGTTCTTTCTGGGTTTTTTGTTACCAAAACTTAACACCCAGTACTTGTTTTTCATTTCCTATTGGGTTTTTGTGTTTGGTTTGGATTTTAATCTTCTTCGAAAACCCTTTCTGGGAATATTACTGTTTTTTCTTTGATTTTGTATGCAAGGTTTGGATAAATTCAGCAATGACGAGGCAGAAAATCCAGATCAAGAAAATCGACAACGTAGCGGCGAGGCAGGTAACTTTCTCCAAGAGGAGAAAAGGGCTTTTCAAGAAAGCTCATGAGCTTTCCACTCTTTGCGATGCCGAGATTGCTCTTTTAGTGTTTTCAAACACCGGGAAGCTCTTCGAGTACTCCAGCACCAGGTAAATTTAGGGATTTAAATTGCAATTGCGGCTACAGTTAATTTTCGTAATAGCAGTTCTGACGAATCCGCTACCTCTATATAGTGGCCGGTGCTGCGGTAGCGGACATAAGTTGCTCCTTCTTCTTCTTCTTCTTCTTCTTCTTCTTCTTCTTCTTCACTTTTCTTTCATATAATATGTTCATCATGCTTTTGTGCCATGAATCTTGCTCTAATTTTCAGCCTGGTTTTTTACATAGGAAACTATGCTTGCTGTTGCTTGTAGATTATAGTGCCTGGGTCAGTGCGTGAGAGGAAGAGAGAAAGATATTATTGCGTTGAATGAAGATCTTTAGAATTAAGAAAGCTATTATTTTATTCTGCAGCATGAAATCCCATTGCCAATATCTTCCCATCTCATAAAATATAGAACATACGGACTCTTATTTTAAAAAAAAAACAGTACCTGTGTTTTTTGCTTGTATCCTATATGGGGGCGAGAATATGACATTTCAGAGATCTTCTAAATTCTAATTATATGGAGAAAACTTTAAAAAAAAAAAAAACCAAGAATGGGTTAGTTTTGGAGATAAGAAATTAGATAGCTGGCAGTCTTTCAAAACATAGTACTTCAAATTTGTTTATGATTTGACAATGCATACCATTGATCATAAAAACATTTAATTGGATTGGTTAAATCAAGAATGGGTGGTATATTCGATTTAATAAGTAATTATTTCATCCTCTTGGTGAAAGTATCCGTAGAGGTAAGATTAGTCACGACTATTGACGGTGATTGCTTAAGTGTTTGTTTAGGGTATAATATAATCATATTATTTCAGGCATGAAACCCTATCTTTGCAAAGCATGCTTAGGGTATGATATAATGAGGGTTAGCCTTCCCATGTTTTACAAATACTGAGAAGTGAGAAATGGATCTTTGAGTAATCCTAATTTTGGTTGCAAATGTCATTGTATTGCTGTATCTCAAGTACGAGGCAGGTGATTGAAAGGCGAAGTCTGCAGGCAGAAAGGATTGACAGATTGGATCCAATTCCATCCCTTGAGCTGCAGGTTAGAACTTTGAACATCTTTTTATCCTTTTCAAGTTTCAGTCATATATGTGTATGTATATACTGATATACACCCAAATCTACAATATTTATATAATAATTAAACTTTTTCCTTTTATGTTAATACACTAAGTAACCAAACGAAATTTCTTGTTAGTTGCTTTAATTTTGCATTTCTCATGAAGTAGTCATTCATTTCTAATACATATTTAGTCAAAAATACATAAGTGATGGGGGGGGGGGGGGGGGGCACAATTAGAGCAGGAAGCCCCAGCATTTAAAAAAAATCATTAAAATATATGTGTATGTATTCATATATTAAATTAATAATTTTAAAACAAGTTTTATGTATGCCTATAACTTAAATTTATAAGTTACAATAAAAATGCATTTCTTTATCTTTTCATTTTGCTGCCTATCATAATATCATTTCACAAACTCTTTAAACTGATTATCATAAATGTCATTATCATCTAAAGATTAACTTTTTTTCTTAAATATTATTAGTTTTCTTACTTCAGTCTTCGACCAATAGTGCTGAAAGATTAATTTTTTTGGACTAAATATTTAAATAAGGATTTAAGTCTTATATTTTTAGGATTTGCTCATGTAAAGGTTTAACTTTTCAAAACAATCAAGTAACTAACGTTTTTAACTCTATTCAAATAAGATACTCTTGACTCAGTCGAAAAAGGGGTCAAACATTTTCAAATATACTCAAAATAAAAACTTTAACATTTTTTAATATGCTTAAATTGTTACTACTTTGATTGAATTGTTATTGTTTTTTTATATAATAACAAACTTAACCTTTATTATTCATCCATTTTGTCACATTAGCTTTTTTTTATCACTTTAACCCTCAACCTTCAAATTTAATCAAGTTACTATTTTTTATACAAATGAGCTGAATGGAATGTTAAAATTATAATGGTTTTGACATGACAACTCAAGTGATAATCCATGGACTGGATAACATTTTTTTAAAAAATATTTTTGAGTACACATGTAACCCCCTATTTTGATCTAAGGGTTTAAAACAAATTGAAATTGACGATTTGGAAACTTTCCCCTCAAGATTATTTATGAAAAACCATGCCGAAATTATTATTTAATTATAAAAGATAACCTTTAATGTTTCATCTTAAAACAAGCATGCTAAAAACAGTTTATCAAATCCCAAAAATAATAAATGTCCAAAGTCCACGTTTACAACCAAATCTGAAAATACTTAAATAATTAAATATAAGTCTAGAACAAAACATACTGATAAATAATAACAAATCATGTTCGTACGAGGTCCTCCAAGTACCGAAACTTAAGTCTGGAAATCTGAAACAGATATTAAGGGGGAGTCAGCTATAAAGCTCAGTGTGTCTCTAAAGTGCATAACAGAAGTCAATCCAACAGTCAAACAACAAATCAAGAATTAACAGATATTCCGAAGTATTACAAGCAAGACATATAGATATCATAACATGACATGCACCCATCTACATCACCGTCCGAAGAGTGAGGTTCCCCTGAACCACTCTACACCTCAACACCATGTCCGAAGCAGAACTCATCCCGAAAGATGGAACTACTAATCCGAAGCGAAGTTCAACCCGAAGGATGAAGTCGCTGAGCTTCCTCCATACAATATCTCAACCCAATAATTTGACATGTAATTCGATTTCAGAGTCTGAATGCAATCTTGTTAAATAACTAAGATGCATGTACATAATAGTCCGATTCCGATATGTGTTACATAACATGGTCACAACATTTGAGTCATATAATATTTATCAGATAACATAGCAGAATAGCACACAGTCGAATCATATAATATTTATCAGATAATAGAGCAGAATAGCACACAGATATATATCATACAGATTATGCAATCAGACATCAAAGACATGTAGCACAGAGAGAACACACCTCAAGCAGCTAAACAGTCAACGTTGATAGTGACGTTTCCCACGCTCAGCCCTAGCGGAAGGTCGAACAGAATCAGCTCCTAAAAACAAAGAACACTAAAAATAAGATTTCCTACTAAGCCACATTCGAATAAACTACGGTTAACAGAAAACTTACTAGCAGATCTCGAAGACTGTGCCACCGGAGGTCTGCCTGGCGGAGGAGAAGGAGGTAAAGTCTCGGGGTCAGAGTCCACGTCACCTGAACACAAAAATATCTGAGTCAAACTCTGATGCAACATTTAACAAAATTCTGAGTTCAACATATAAATTTAATCCAAAAAGGTATTTCAGGTTCAAATTTGAAGAAACGGACAGCGGCAATGGAACCAGAACGTCGAAAAACATGAAGGTGGATTCGGCCGAAAAAAGTCAACGTTGGTGTCATCGCTGACGTCATCATTGACTGTGATGACGTCATCATTGACTGTGATGACGTCATCGCTGACGTCGGCTTGCAACAGCAGATGACGTCACTGCTGACATCATCCATCTCGGTCAAAGCTGACCGGTCCGGTCCAATTCCCCAACCCAGTTCGGTTCAACCACACAAACTCCAAATCAGATTCAAAACCCTAAATCAACAACCCTAACCACCAAACCCTATTCAGGTCCAGCCCTAAACAACCCCCAACCCGACGGCCACCAGCAAGGATCCACGGCGGCCGGCTAAGCGACGGCGGCTGCGGACCGAAAACCCAACGGTTCGACATGTCACTCACCCAACACGAAACAACAACGGCGCACGAGGGGAAGACGACGACGACAGAGCACGACCACGACGGTTCTCGAACCATTTCCAGAAAAGAACAGCGCGCGACGAGTGACGGCGGCCGGGTTTCGATCGTGCAGTCACGGTGAACACACCGACGACCTTGAAACGCCGAACGGACAAGGCTAGCCCCTTGGCCGGAGCTTCGACGAAAAAAAAACAGGGGGAAAGGAAAAAGGTTCGGTCGATTTGAGGGGAAAGGGAAAAGACATGCGGCGCAAAAAGACAAATATGATACAAAAGGAGTGCTTACCCTAAGGAATTGGGTAAATTACAGGTGGAGGGTCTCCACTTTAGCCCGCCTTACACCTTGACCTCTCAACTTTCAATTTACGCAATTTGGTCCCCAATTCCAGTTAGGTTAAAATCCGAGATTTTTCCCCAAATTCTAGGGTTTTCAATTGGGAATTTTCACAAGTAGGGTTTATCAAATTGGGGTTAAAATGGGGTGTTACAACACATGGATTACTAGGTAGGCTGACATATCACTATTAAAATTTTAACGGTCCAATCAGGTGTTAAGTCTAAAAACTAACAATTTGGCTAAATTTAAAGATTGATGGTTAAAATATCCAAAAAAAAATAGAGTCAGTGATAAAATTTATAAACATTAGGGACTAAATTTGTTATCATATCTATTTTTGTGAAAGATGATGTGATATTAAATATCCGATCTTTTTTCTTCTTGTTTTAGCTTCAGAGCAGCACATGTGCCATGTTGAGCAAGGAGATAGCAGAAAAGACCCGAGAACTGAGGTAAATCTGAATGTCATACCTGTTTTGTTGTTTCAATGTATGAGCTTATGCCATGATGATGATGTTCCGTCTTTTCATTGATAGGAAGCTGAGAGGAGAGGAGCTCCAAGGGTTAGATTTAGACGAATTAAAACAGCTAGAGAAATTACTTGAAGGAGGCCTTAACCGAGTTACGCAAACAAAGGTTTTTAAAGCCCCAACTCACTCCTCGTCCTCTCTTTCTCAGTAATGTAGGTTTTCAGGGGAAACTTCCTGTAGATTGTGATTCAGCTAATGGTGGTTGCTTTTTTATGTTTCAGGAGGAACGATTTTCTAAAGAAATCAGCACCCTCAAAAGGAAGGTAAATAAAGTAGCTTCCTTGTACATGCATACATACATACATGCATATTTCGTTTGTCTTTCATTGTTGTTTTGATTTTACCTAGGTGAGTAGGTTGCGTTGGTGAGGGTTAGTGTTGATCGCATTTGCACTAGTAGTTTTGGATTGTTGTTTATATGATGTGAGAGTCGTTTTTTCTTTTTGTGTTTGCTTGTGTCATGGGTGAATATGTGATTTGCTTTTGTGTTTTAGCGTACGTTGTATTCTTGATTTTGTTTTCAGGCTTTTCCTACTATTTTAGTTGGTCTTTTCATTAATAAAAATAACTATTTTGCAAAAAAGAAAGAAAGAAAGTAACCTAAGAATTAACAACCCTTTCCTAACATTGATTTGGCCCGTTACATCACTCTCTCCTAGAGAAAAATTGTCCTCAAACTTGAAGTCAATATGAACTTGGTGAAGGGGGATCATAGACCTCAACAACTTTATTTTCATTTACCAGCACCATGAAATAGATCTTTTTCAACATTCAACATTTTCAAAAAAAAAAAGACCTAATAAGTTTAGACCAACTAAATTTCTTCGACTTTTTTTGAATTGAGTATAAAGAAAATGATGAGTTGTCTGAAATGTGTTTGTTAGTGGTTAATGACTATGATAAGTAGATAATTATTGTATCCCTTCATTCATATAGTTCATCTAATAGTTAGGTTTTAATTTCATGAACATGTTAGTATCGTTTGTTCCCATCACGTAGGGAAACAAAGTAGTGCAAAATAAACTTTTTTACCATTCTTGCTTCTGGTACTTATATGGATATGTAATTCTTTAGTGCTGATAAGTTACTTTTACCCAAGGGAGTAGAACTGATGGAAGAAAACCAGCAATTGAAAGAGAAAGTGAGTGCATATCATCTGGAAAACTCTTCCTACTTTCCTGCATGCTTTCATGTGATTTGAGGGTAAAACTTGATTTTGGTATAGATGGAGAATTTAGCTGAGCAAGGCCAACCATCGGAGTCCAATGGGCATGCATGGAGAAGCTTTAGCTCTGACATGTCTCTGAGATTGGGGTAAACTCATTTTGGTGTCTGGTTTCTGCCATGGAGCTTTGCCTTGAGTTGAATGCTTGTTTTGTTGCAGGTTGCCTTACCCTAACTGAGTGCTGAAAGGTTAGAGGAGAAGATATCAAAATGTGTTCTTCTTCATCATGATCTGATCTTCAATGGTAAATATAGAATCTGGCTCCTGTATGTATTGTAAGATTTATAACTAATAAAGTTTGTTCATGAGTTAGTAATCATTTGGTTGATGAGCCATTTTGTGATCTCAGTAACCAATATATCTAGCAAAGTGTACAAATTATTCGGATGCAAATCATTTGAGTTTGAGATTTGATTTCTTGAATCAGATCATTATGTGTTTGGATTATTTTGAGTTTTGATTACTTCAAGTTCAGACGATGTTAAGTTCAAGTTATTTTCAATTTAAATGGTTTAGATTAGAATTAGCTATAAGTTAGGGTCAATTCTTACTCACTCTTAATTAAATATTTGAATTCAATTTGACTGGACTTTTACGGTTACAACAAAGTAAAATTAAGAGATAATATCATATTTGGTACAAAGTACTTTGACAAAATGTTTAATGTAGTACATGTACTTTTAAAATGTTAAATGTGATACATGTGTCATGGGGCTAGACTTTCGCTAAACAACAGTGAGGTCTTAGCTGCTTTCTCGGTTGAAAACTGGGCTAAATACCTAGAAAATCTCTAAGTTAGAACACTTAGAAGCGTCGTGAAAAATGAAAGATAGCACAAAGAACAAGAGAAATGAGTGAATACTTGAGTTGTATTACTTTGAGGTAAAAACTTACAAGTTTAAGTGAAAAATGAATGAAAATGACCAAGGTTGAGCCTCCTTTTATAGTGAGAGCTCTGTACAATCAACGGTCAAGATTACAAAGAATCAATGGTCAGGATAAGAGCCTATCTTATCTACAACACTTTGAAATTTAAATGGGAGATAAAGTGAGAATTATCTTTACATATAATCACATAAATGATAAGTGAGATGCCTTATCTATTTATCATGGTAATTATCCTCCTTTGTACATTTTACTAAGGTAAAAGGCCAGCTCCTAGGCCATTCTGCAAGCCCAAAATGCTACAAAGATACCCTTGGGCTGCCAATGTGGTGCTTGTCTCGGTCGCAGGCTGGCGGTCCGTGACATTCTCCCCCACTAGTTCTAGTGACGCCCTCGTTGCGCGGCTAGAATGGAACTGGTCAATCTGCTCTTGAAACTGCCACAAGGCATCGGCGGGTTCCCAACTCGTCACGCTTTCGGAAAGACCCTTCCACTGAACAAGGTACTCATGCCTTGGCGGATTTCCCACTTGTCGAACGGCTCTCTCTGAAAGGATCGCTTCTACCTCTTGCTCGTATGAGACCCTCACTCCGACTGGCGCTCGGTGTGACTTGCCCCGATCTGGATCATCCGCATCATGATGGTAAGGCTTCAACAAACTCACATGAAACATCAGATGAGCCTTGATTCTCGACGGCAAATCTAGTCGATAAGTAATGGTACCTATCCTATTCAGGATCTGGAACGGTCCCTCGTATCGTCGCACAAGCTCCTTGTGATTTGGGTTGTGCAAGATCGAAATCAACTTGGCAAGGACTAGATCGCCAACTTCAAAGTTCACATCTCGCCGCTTACGATCTGCCCACTTCTTGGTCCGCTTTCCTGCCTTGCGCAAGCATGCACAGGCTAGGTCGTGAAGTTCTTGCCACTCCTTGGCAAAATGGTATGCTGCTGGACTAGGCCCCCGGTACCCGGTCACAACCGCGTCTGGTGTAAGTAGCTGCTACCCAGTTACAATCTCGAACGGACTCTGATTTGTCGTTTCGCTCCGCTGCAAGTTGTATGAAAATTGGGCCACATCTAACAGCTTCGGCCAGTCCCTCTGATTAGCACTCACATAGTGCCTCAAATAGATCTCAACGAGTGCATTCACTCTCTCGGTCTGCCCATCGGTTTGCGGGTGGACGCTCGTTGAGAAGTTCAAATCTGAGCCCAACAACTTGAACAACTCTGTCCAAAACCGTCCCGTAAACCTCGTGTCCCGATCACTGATGATAGACTTCGGAATGCCCCAATACTTCACCACATGTGGGAGAAAAAGCCTAGCCGCCACCTCGGCTGGGCACACCTTGGGTGTTGGGATAAACGTTGCATACTTGGAAAATCGATCTACAACCACCATAATGCTAGATTTTCCGTCAACAATAGGCAAACCGACTATAAAACCCATAGAAACATTTACCCATGGTTTCTCCAGATTTGGCAATGGCTGCAACAACCCCGCTGAACTCTTTTGCTCTATCTTGTCTTGCTGGCACACAAGGCAAGTCTTCACATAGGCTTTAACATCACTGCTCATGTGCGGCCAATAATAGTGCTCCGCTATCAAGGCCAATGTCCGATGCATCCCCGGATGTCCCGCCCACATGGAATCATGACTTTCCCTCATGAGCTCCTTTTGGATTCCATCAAACTGTGACACATAGAGGCGGTGTCCCCGAGCAAATAACAAACCTCCCTCAAGCCAAAACCTTTGGGTTTTGCCTTCCTTGGCAAGTTCAAGCAATGACTTGGCTATGGGATCATGTGACAACCCCTCCTTGATGCGCTCTAGCATCGGCCCCTCTGGCAAACTCGTCAACTCCATGGTATACCTCTGGCTTAAGGCATCAGCCACGGAATTCACCTTCCCCGGTTTGTGCACCAAGGTAACATCGAACTCGGCATGTGTTGCGTGTAAAAGAGTCTATCGCAATTATAGTGCAAGTGTACACGACGCAAGTAGTAAAGTGATACGAAGTATCGGATATCGTCTCCACAGAGATTGGGCTAATAGCTTTACCTTAATTCACTGCACGAAGTAAAGAAAATAGTTTAGAAAGTTGTCACGAAAATATTGAAGAAAACGTAAATAAAAGAGTAGGAATATCAAGATAGAGAGAATGGGTTGGTATTGAATTGCTCAGTAGTGCAGGTATTGTATTGCTTAGGAACTCCAGTTCTGTCGCGCGCCTGTCGCTGGCAGCACCTGTCGCGGCAACAAACACACCAACTCAGTACGTTCAAGTTTGGCAAGAATCCCAGATCTGCCTTGGCCTATCCCTAGGTCCAAGTCTGTCGATGATCACGTCTTGATGATACCTCCCGGCGTGAATCGAAGGATGAACACCGATGTGTATGAATTCTTCCTTAGCCACTTAACCTTGCCCTATCCCTAGGCACAAGATAGTTCAACTATAAACTAGAGAACTTGCTCTTATTTCTTTCGTATACTTAACTCTCCCGATGCTAAGTAAATGGATAACCTCACAATGCTCTCCCGATACTCTTGCAAGATATTAATAACCAAAATAAGAGAACTTGAAGTTTATTTTATTGAACTTGGAAAATCCTAAAACAAAACAACCCTTGCAACTACTTTACAAATCAACCCGTGGCCCTAGGGGGTTTTTAGAACATAACGACGGCGGGTAAACGGCGGAGGGGTTTGGTTGTCGGTTATGGGGTATGATATCTGGGGGCTGCCCTCTAGGTTAAAATACATGCCCTTATATAAGCTTTGGGCTCAAGTATTCTAAGTTAACAAGGATTACAACTTTAATTAAAAGTATGATTCTAATAAAGACTTAATCTTCAAGGAATCTACTTTCCAGCCGTCCTCCTTGTTTCTTGGGATTTTCTCTCCTTGAACTTTGGGCTTGACATATCTTTTGATCCGGGGCTTGGAAAAATATATGGTTTTCACACGACAAACGAGCAGAATTTTCTCTATCTATCGAGGTCCATTTCGCTTTTTCTCTCCACAGAACTGCTGTCACCATGCTGTCACGGCGGCACCATGGCAGCATCGTCCTCTTTGTCTGCTTGTCCAGTTCAGCTCTTCTGCTTCTCTGCCCAGCGCCTGCCTTCTCCGTCAGCTATGGCGGATATCTGCAAAAATAACCAAATTTAGCAGTATCTGCACAGTTTTATCTAAATGTGATGTTTATGCAAAACTTAACCTAAAATGCAGTTAAACATGCTTGAGTGCAACAAAAATAAGGATAAATGATGGGTAAAATATAGAACTTTTAAGCACTGATCACACCCGAAACTCGAATCTTTGCTTGTCCTCAAGCAATTCAGACCTAAAAGAAAAAATGAAATATTTTTGTTTTGGCTTTCAAACAGTGAACTTTCCCTTACCCGTCGTTCGTTCCCTGTGACGGCAGCACCCTGTCGGATAATCTAGGATCTGTCCGGAATCTCTCTATAGTCCTCGTGCAGTGTGTGCATGCTTGTGAACAGTTATATGCCAAGACTCTCTTAGTTTCACTAGAATAATTCAGCTCTTAACTCGAATTTTTATGCCAAGTTTATCTTTTTTTAGGGCACTTCTTATGCTCATTTTTATTTCTGTTTTGACTCGATTTCATTTTTTAAGCTAAAGTTTCACTAGAGCCGGTTTCGGGCACCTCTAGCTAACTTCCTAGAGCCGGTTTCGAGCACCTCTAGGGCTGTTGAGTCTATTTTGCTAAACTTCTTTCCTAGAGCCAGTGTTAGGCACCTCTAAGGGCTATTCAAGTGCTAAGCTTCCTATTCTAGTTGACTAAAAGAGTTCTAAGCAGTATAACAGTCACAATGGTGTTTAAGTTTTCAGAACTATAGAAAGGCTCTAAACTTCTCCTAAAGACTATCCTAAAGTTGCTGCCACGACAGAGCTGTCACGGCAGGTAAGTTCAAGTCACAGTTTTCAGCCAAAATTTTCAATATTTTCATTTCATTTTTTTTGCATAAAATAAATGCGACACAATGAAAACTAAATGCAATGTTATATTAATAATTAGGAGGACTGCCTACCCCCAAACTCAAGGGTTGCATTGTCCTCAATGCATGACACAAAAGATGGAAAAAAAATGACAGAAAAGTTAAACATCACAAAAAGATAATATATATAGCAGGCGACAGAGAAAAAGAAAAAGAAAACTTAAGTTGTGCGGCTGTCGTCGCTACTGCTGGAGTTTTGGATGAGGAGCTGTCGGCGGGCAGTCTCTTTGAACTTTGTCGGAGGAGCTGTGGGTGCTGCCCTGAGAGTATGAGTGCTGCCGCGGCAGGGGTGGAGGCAGAGCTTCCTCGGGTTGCTTGTATCGTCATTGCAAGGGTTTTTCTCTGTTTACCTAATAACAAAAACAAACTAAAACCAATATCAAATTTCTAATTCCTAAAATAATAAAGATAAAATAAGATAAAAATAAAATAAAATAAGTTAAATTAGGAGTGCCTTGAGGGGCATCTCCTAAAGTAACTACTCCCTGTTCTATTGATGCTTGATGGGTCGTTTCCGGTACTTCTTGAAGTCCATCCGTACCCTCCATCTGGTGATTATTCTCATGGTGGGGGCTCCTTTCTTTCTCTTCCCTTTGTAGTCCATGAAGTCTTCCCTTCTTGGTAATGTTTCTGAGGGCATGAATATATGATTAGAAAAAATCAAATTGACATTCGGCCACAAACTTACCTTGTTTTCGTTGAATGTTGTTGTGGTTGAATGTAGCCCTTGCTGTCGTGTCTGCTGCTGCGGCAGCCAGTTATTTTGACAGTCCGTTGTCAGGTTACTTTGCAGGTCAATGGGATATTGGTAAGTGCCATCACTCTCTATACCAAATTTTGTTGACCAATCGTAAATCTCCATCAGTAGAGACTTTGATGATTCTATGTCCACCGGCTTTGGTTCCTCTAATACCTACAATGGAATTTGTGAGTTTTCAAAGAATTCAAAAGGTTCGTTTATTACCTGCTCATATTCCATCGACGAGGCATTGTCATTGGGTAGCTCTTCTAGATGGTCGTGCGAGTGCCATGACAGGGATGGATGTGTGTAATCTTGGTCAGGCATAATCGAGGTTGTGGGTTGAGAATTTTCCTCTGATATGGTTGCTGCTTCAGCATCAGTTGCTGCCGAAGCGGCAGTTTCCGCTTTGACTGGGGTTTCTGCCTCAGAAGTGGTTGCTGTCGTGACATTCTCTTAAATTTCACTCAGCGTTGTCGCGGTGTTGCTCCATTCCGGCTCCTCGATCATTGCCATGGAAAGTTGTTGCTCAGACTCATCATATGTTGGGTATTCCTTCACATGGGCATCCTCGTCACCTTGCCTCAGGATTTCAGGTTCATCTGTGGCGTGAATAAGGGCCGGTCTGCTCAAAAGTGCATCAATCTTGGCGATACTTTTGTCCATAGAAGCCGACACTTCTTGAGTGAGTGCCATGAAGGCTTGCAGTGTGTCTTCTAAGGATTTTGACTGCTCTTGAGGATGATGACATTGCCAGGGCAGGTCGGGTTCTGCAGCAAAACTGTTATGGTATAAAAAATTTTGCGAGTTTTGATCGTACCATAAAAAAATTTGCTGCTGCGGCATCGGCAGTTGCTGCCCCTGTTGCTGTTGTGGCAGCATATCTTTACGGTAATTGCAAGAACTTTCCCACATCAGCTCTCGAATGGTTTTTCCTGGCATATTCATGTTCCTTCAACCTGTATTTCACCTGAGTTTTTTTTTGTGTGTGATAAAAATAGAAAAAAAATAAAAATAAAAATAAAAAAAATAAAAAAGAAAAAGAAAAAGAAAAGAAAAGTGCAGAAGCTAGGGTAAGAGTGTGTTGCCAGTCCCCGGCAACGGCGCCAAAAACTTTTTGCGTGTAAAATAGTCTATCGCAATTGAGTGCAAGTGTACACGTCGCAAGTAATAAAGTGATACTAGAGTATCGGATATCGTCTCCACAGGGACTGGGCTAACCCTTTCCTTCGCTATCTGCACAAGGGGAAAGGAATAGATTAAGATATTGTCACGAAAATAATAAAGAATACTTAAATAAAAGAGTAGAGATATCAAGATAGAGAGAATGGGCTGGTATTGAATTGCTCAGTAGTGCAGGTATTGTATTGCTTAGGAACTCCAGTTCTGTCGCGCGCCTGTCGCTGGCAGCACCTGTCGCGGCAGCTGTCTGTTGGTCGTCGCGGCAGTAAACACACCAACTCAGTACGTTCAAGTTTGGCAAGAATCCCAGATCTGCCTTGGCCTATCCCTAGGTCCAAGTTTGTCGATGATCACGTCTTGATGATACCTCCCGGCGTGAATCGAAGGATGAACACCGATGTGTATGAATTCTTCCTTAGCCACTTAACCTTGCCCTATCCCTAGGCACAAGATAGTTCAACTATAAACTAGAGAACTTGCTCTTATTTCTTTCGTATACTTAACTCTCCCGATGCTAAGTAAATGGATAACCTCACAATGCTCTCTCGATACTCTTGCAAGATATTAATAACCAAAATAAGAGAACTTGAAGTTTATTTTATTGAACTTGGAAAATCCTAAAACAAAACAACCCTTGCAACTACTTTACAAATCAACCCGTGGCCCTAGGGGTTTTTTAGAACATAACGACGGTGGGTAAACGGCGGAGGGGTTTGGTTGTCGGTTATAGGGTATGATATCTGGGGGCTGCCCTCTAGGTTAAAATACATGCCCTTAAATAAGCTTTGGGCTCAAGTATTCTAAGTTAACAAGGATTACAACTTTAATTAAAAGTATGATTCTAATAAAAACTTAATCTTCAAGGAATCTACTTTCCAGCCGTTCTCCTTGTTTCTTGGGATTTTCTCTCCTTGTACTTTGGGCTTGACATATCTTTTGATCCGGGGCTTGGAAAAATATATGGTTTTCACACGACAGACGAGCAGAATTTTCTCTATCTATCGAGGTCCATTTCGCTTTTTCTCTCCACAGAACTGCTGTCACCATGCTGTCACGGCGGCACCATGGCAGCATCGTCCTCTTTGTCTGCTTGTCCAGTTCAGCTCTTCTGCTTCTCTGCCCAGCGCCTGCCTTCTCCGTCAGCTATGGCGGATATCTGCAAAAATAACCAAATTTAGCAGTATCTGCGCAGTTTTATCTAAATGTGATGTTTATGCAAAACTTAACCTAAAATGCAGTTAAACATGCTTGAGTGCAGCAAAAATAAGGATAAATGATGGGTAAAATATAGAACTTTTAAGCACTGATCAGCATGAAATTCCTACCAACGAGCTTGCTTTGGCGACAACTTCTTCTGAGTCAAAAAGTAACTGTTGGCGACATTTTCGGTGTACACCACAAACTTAGACCCAAGCACATAGTGTCTCCATGTGCGTAGACAATGCACCACAGCGGTTATCTCTTTCTCATGGACCGTGTATCTCCGTTCAGTCCCATTGAGCTTCTGGCTCTCATATGCAATCGGATGTCCCTCTTGCATAAGAACCCCACCAATGGCTATGTCGGATGCATTGGTGTGAACTTCGAAGGGCTTGGTGTAATCTGGCAACACCAACACAGGCTCACTCACCATAGCGAGCTTGATCTCATCAAAGGCTTTCTGGCTCTCCGGTCCCCAATCCCATACCTTGTCCTTCTTCAGCAAGTCGGTCAACGGTGCGGTGATCTTGGAGTAGCTCTTGATAAACCTCTGATAATAATTTGCCAACCCTAGGAATGATCTCAACTCGGTTACCTTAGTCGGTGCCTCCTATTCATCAATGGCTCGAACCTTCTCATTGTCCATCCGACAATATGGCCAAGGAAATGAACTTCTTGCTGGGTGAATGTGCACTTCTCTCTCTTGACATATAGCTCATTCTCCCGCAAGACTCTGAATACCTCCCGCAAGTGTTCAACATGCTCCCCCAATGTCTTAATGTAGATCACAATGTCATCGAGGTAGGCTACAACAAACTTGTCGATGAACGGTTGTAGCACCTTATTCATGAGAGTACAAAAAGTCGCAGGGGTATTTGTGAGGCCGAAAGACATCACTAAGTACTCAAAAGAGCCATACCTCGTCACACAAGCTGTCTTTTGCTCATCACCCTCGACGATTCTGACTTGGTAGTAGCCCGATCTCAAATCCAACTTGGTGAATCACCTTGCAACACCAAGCTGGTCGAACAAATCAGCAATGAGGGGAATCAGATACTTGTTCTTCACAGTGAGCTTGTTTAAATCCCTGTAGTCGATGTACATCCAAAGGGACCCATCGTGCTTCTTTTGGAACAGAACTGGTGCACCGTAGGGTGCCTTTGATGGGCGGATGTAACCAGCATATAGGAGATATTTCAACTGTCTGCGCATCTCTTCTAACTCGGCCGGGGCCAACCAATAAGGGGCTCGAGCAGATGGCTCCGCGTTCGGCACAAGCTCATTCTTGTAATCAACCTCCCTCTTCGGAGGCAATTTCTTTGGCAACTCGTCTGGCATCATGTCCTCAAACTTGGCCAGTACCTGTTTCACATCACTCGAAACTTCCTCGGCAAACTGGATTGCGGACAAAACTTTGGCACCTACCCCGAACCCTCGGCTAACTGGAACAATGCACTGATGCTTTGGATCTAGGATACACAGACAATCCGCAAAAGGAACAGGGAAAGTGTTGATCCGGTCTACAAAACTCAACCCAAGAACAAAATCAAAGCCATCGAGTGGGATTACCTTGATGGCTTCCTTATCGGTCCAACCCTCAATGTCAAGTTGAACTCCCTTTGCAATTCCCGCAATTGGCACTTCCTTGACATTCACTGTCTTGATAGAACCATTGGCTTTCTCGACAGCAAGGCCAAGCTTCTTGGCAGTTTGTTCGGACACGAACAACTCAGATGCACCTGTGTCAACTAGTGCACTCAACTTCTGGCCAGCAACACTGATGTCGACAAACATCAACCCCTTATTCTTTCGACCCTTCTTGACCTCCATTGTGCTAATAATGGAGCCAAGCTTCAGAGTCTCGTTGCCTTCACCCTCGGCTTGCTCTTTGATGGCAGCAATCTTGTTTTTTTTAGGACAATCCCTGGCAATATGTCCCTCTCTGTGGCACTGGAAGCACTTGTTGGACTTCTTGCCCCTATGTTCACCATGCTTCCCATTCGAAGGCTTATTCGCGCCACTCGAATCTTTGTCTGACTTCCCCTTGTCTCCATCATGACCTTTGTGCTTCGGTTTTGGTTTGGAGGAGTCAGGTTTCTTCCGCTCAATCTCAATGCTTGACTCGGCGGTAGTGAGGGTAGTAGAAAGTTTGGTCACTCCCCGTCGCTGCAGCTCCATCTTCGCCCATGGTTGCAACCCATCCATGAAGGTGAAGAACCCATCATCTTCACTCAAACTCAGAACCTGCAGGCTCAACTCCATGAACTTCCTGACATGATCCCTCAAGGACTTGGCATCCTCCTGCCTAAGTCGCCTCAACTTTGAGCGTGCCTCATCGTCACCACGTTTGTGCAAGATCAGTTAAATAAATACTTGCAAAACTTACCTTTTTCGAATCCAACTCAATGTCGGTTGCTTTAAAGTGTTGCTCCATCCCCCAAAGGAAATTCTCCACTTTCTGGGCGGACCTAGTTCCTTTGAACCTTTTTGGCTTGGGGATATCATCCCCAGCCTTAGGCGCTGCCATGGCCACGCTCTTCCCAATAGCAGCTTTCAGCACGAGTAACTCAGTCTTGAGAAACTCAACTTTCTTCTTCAGTTCAGCACTCTCGGAACTCGCCTTGAGCTCCTCAACTTCCTTCCTTAGCGCTACCACTGTGGCCTCTAAGGAATCACCACGCTTGGTCAACTTCACATCCATCTCATTCAAAGCCGCCTGAACATCATCCTTGACTCATTCCAAGGACTCAAGCTATTTAAAATTCAACGAACCCAGCTTCTCCAGATCTACAGGCTCCAGCTTTTTCATCACCACCTTGACTTCCGCCATGGAATCCTCAAGCTTGGTGATCTTACCCTGGATTGATGTGATCGCATCCTTCGACGACCCTCGCTTGGCTTTCTCAACCTGAGTCTCAGCACTCTTCTTCACTGCGGTACTTTCTCCATCACGAGCCACCTCGAATAAGCAAATCTTGCTCCAATACCACTTGTCACGGGGCTAGACTTTCGCTAAACAATCGTGAGGCCTTAGCTGCTTTTTCGACTGAAAACTAGGCTAAGTCACCTAGAAAATCTCTAAGTTAGAACACTTAGAAGCGTCGCGAAAATGAAAGATGGCACAATGAACAAGAGAAATGAGTGAATACTTGAGTTGTATTACTCTGAGGTAAAAGCTTACAAACTGAAGTGAAAGATGAATGAAAATGACCAAGGTTGAGCCTCCTTTTATAGTGAGAGCTCTGTACAATCAACGATCAATATTACAAAGAATCAATGGTCAGGATAAAAGCCTATCCTATCTACAACACTTTGAAATTCAAATGGGAGATAAAGTGGGAATTATCTTTACATATAATCACATAAATGATAAGTGAGATGCCTTATCTATTTACCAAGATAATTATCCTTCTTTGTGCATTTACCAAGGTAAAAGGCCAGCTCCTCGGCCATTCTGCAAGCCCAAAATGCTACAAAGATACTTTTGGGCTGCCAATGTGGTGCTTGTCTCGGTCGCGGGCTGGCGGTCCGTGACACATGTATTATAATGAAATGTTTAATATATTATTTATATTTTAACAAAATGTCTAATATAATATTGAATTAGTATCATTTTGTGTATTATTATATGAATTATTATCTTATACACTGACAGTGAAAAATAAATTTTTTTTACACTGATAGTGTATCAAATTTTTACCCTGATTGATTTGACATTTACTTTGGTGTTAGCCACTATAGTAATATATGTAGTGATAATTCAAGTATCGCATTGAACATTTTGCAAAGTATATATACCATGTTTTTTTTTTACAAAGCCTAAATCTAATCCTAGTCCTACCTTAAGGGAAGGGAAAGATGATTCTAAGAGAAGGAAGTGGAGTGCTCTTAATGAATCTAGAACTCATGACTTAACGGAATATGAGCGAATAAAGGTGAGTAGCTTGACCGGTTAAAACCGTTAATTTAGATGTTTGGTAAAGAGCGGATTGGGATGAAACCTCTAATTTTGAAAAAATTGCTAATATGAGCTTTTTGAAATTAGAGATTTTTGACATAAGAGTTATAAAGACCCTTTTACCCTTAACAATTATAAAAAATCTCCAAATAACCTAAATCTAACCATTTCTAATTTAATTCTTCAACTTCACGTATTTACATTGTGACATTTATAAATTAATATTTTTTGTTTTTTCTTTTATTCTCACGCATTTATATTGATAACTAATAAACTATTCAAATAAGTATCGAATATAATTATTTCCTTATATGTCATTTTGCTTGTTTAAATAATCAAACAACTATCAGCTATCGGTTTATTTTACCAAACACTTTTATACAATCATCTAATACAATCCGCTAGTCAAATGAACTAATGCAATTAACTATCAGCTAATGTAATCCGCTATCAGCTATCCGCTAATTGCTAAACATGGTCTATGTATAAATCTTACCAATGGAGAACTAGAGATGGGCATGCATACCACGCGCATAGTACTTTCCGAAAGCGTTAGTCTCGTTACTTTCCCGTTATAGAACTGTTTTGTCCTAGGTACCGGCCTTAAGGAATGCATTCTCAGTGGTTTTCTCTCCGTCGATGGCCGCAAAGTATCTCCGTAGCTTGTTAAAGTTGTTATAAAATGTCATGTTTCAGATCAATTGCAATCTGGGTTTTTCTTTTAAGCATCCTGGGCACTATCCAGTGGCTGTTTTTTTCTTCATAAATCGAATATGGGAATTTGGTTCTGGGTGTTGGTTTAAGTTGATAAAAAGAGATGGGTTGGATTTGTTAGGTTGAAATCTTTTCTTTTTAATTCTGCGTTAATGATATTAAGCTGTTTTCTAAGTATCTACAGTTTAAAACAGGTTTTGCATATGGATAGAAATGATTCTTACGGTGGATTATGGGGTTAATCTTGGAGCATTGAGACAAGGGTTAACAGAATTCACTGAAAATCAAAACACATCCGAGAAGAACAAGCAGAAATGGCTCAAAAAATACGCTCAAAATTCAAGTTCATCCGAGAAGAAAGACATGAAATGAGTATTGTTCTGTGTTACAGTACCAGAAAGAAATCAAGATCATTTTCTAAAATTATGTGGAAACTTTATTCAGTTTATAAATCAAATATGGTGTTATACGTATACATTCATAGACTGTTGTCGCGAATGGCGACCAATGTCAAGTAGCGATTAATGAGCAATGGAGGCCGAAATGTTTAGTGACTAAAATAGAATGGTTTTAGAGTTTATTGGTAAAACCAATACAATCCTAAAGTTTAGTGTCTAAACAATGTCTTTTGAAATCAATAGCTACACCAAAACGACGTAGTTTTGACAACGTCATTACACCGTTTGAATTTTAACGGCCCAGCGGTATAATTGAAACAAAATGAAAGTTGCTATAATTGAAGCAATTGAAAGTTCAATAGTACAAACGACACGATGTCTAAAGTTCAGTGTTATCTGGTGTAGTTTAACCTAATTATTAATATGCACAATATAAATAAAAGGCGAGAACTGTTCTTGGTGTGAGGTCCCTTGCCTGCCTCTTGGGAAGAAAACTTAATACACAACAGGATCAAGAATCAAGATGTCCCATGGTTCATTTACTTAATCATACACATTCCTTCATGTCCTTTCTGTCAACAGCATTTGTTCAAGTTCTTCTCTTCGTCTCTCCAATTCCTGCACATCACAGTAAATGAGATTAACGTAATTTCTTTTTCTTTGTTTTGAAAAACAGAAAGAGGCATATTAGATGATAAAATTAATTCACAACTATGATACTTTCACAACATTGAAATGTAATGCATATAAATTAATACCAAATTGCAAATCCAATATTCATCATCATGTTAAGGTGTTTCTTGGTATCTCAGAGAAATGTTAACCAATGTCATGTAATTAATGCATTGCTTTTTCTTGAATTCAATATCGTATCGACAATCACTTGTAATGCAGTGCTGCCAGTGCAAGAGTGTGTTCTTGCGGTTCATTTGTCAATTTAAGAACACTCAAGTATCATGTGGTAGGAGAAGTTTAAATCCCAGAAATGCATTCACATTATGACTAAGACCTCCAATGGATCAAACAAAAGAATAAACCAATAGGCCGGAAATGAACTCTCGTAGCTTACCTCCAGATCATTAATTGCTTGTTCCCTTGTAATTTCCTTTTCCTGGCGCGAACGTTTGAGCAAGCCAATGCATAAGAGTCCCTGACAAATTATGATACAATCAAGTAGTAAGCATACACTCAACTCAAGCCACATCTCTGTACCCCCTGCCTCGATTCCACCCCCAAACTATATTTCAAGACACGAAAGTGGATAATAAACCTTGAAACTATGTTGATCCAACTCTTCATTTTTTCTTGAACTACCAATGTAGACGCCCATGTTGGACATATTTTCAGACATGGAGTATATGATCCTCCAAGGAATCCTCTAAATACATGGAAAAGAACTTACAAAAGTTCAAACGTGCCCATGTTAGACACAAACCTGTATCCAACACAACACTCACATCCTAATTCGAGTAACACAGCCCTAAACTAAAATAAATGTTTAAACAATTAGCCAATTGATAGACACCATGGAACTCAAACCATACTTAGAACACAAGATTAAAGAAAAAAGAAATGGTAAATCTGTAATTCAGTTGAATTATTATGAATCATACTCTTGGCTAGTATTCCCTCAACCTTCAGTTGATTTAACCTAGAAATTCTCATGGCAACATAAGACGATAGGCTCATTATCTTACCGAGAAAACATAGACTAAACCACAAGCAAGGAGCAGATAGCTCGCTATGTTCTGAAGAAGAACAAGATCCCGTTGACTTTCAGAATAATCAGGGAAAGCTCTCGTCATAACTGCAACACTGAAGCGAAAAACAGTGAAGTTAGAAAGAAGAAATTAAAAAGGTGTGATTGTTCAACAAAAAGTCGTAAAATCAAGTATTATTGCAGACTAAAAATTTGGTATTGTAGGGGGAAAACAGAAAAATCTTACTGCAATATAAGACATACAAGATTTGAAGCATACCCCTACCAGCCCAGTACTCCAGAACCTGCATTGTTAGGTTAAAAATTCAGCACTTGATGATTTATCTGGAATTAAGTATCATACCATCTTCGAGGATAAAAATTTCCCTTCCCAAAAGAAAAAGAAAACCCTAACCTTCCAGAACGTGATTATGAATCCCCATTCTGTTTCCGCCAAAACCACAAAGAAAGCAATTACAACAGCGTAACATCGGAAAATCCCATCAAAAACCTAATATTAGGGATAAAAGGGGTCAAATCAAATTATTAAAGAGAAAAAAAAGGGGGAAAATGATGAATTATACATACATCGGATCCATTCTTGAAAGATCGAACAGCAGATAGAACATTGACGGCAATACAGAGAATCGCAGTTAGAGAGGTTATAACGCTAAAGCATCGGCACAGCACCAGAAACGGGTCGCGTCCCGACCTCACTCTGGCGGTCGAAGACGGTCCCGGCAGCGCTGGCTCGCCGCCCTCCGGATCTCCATTTCTCGACATTTTGTGTTCAGCTTTTTTCCCCCTTTTGATCCGAGAAAAACCCTAGGAAATCAAATCAGTGAAAACATTCTTCGAATCTCTTAACTAATTGGGAAACCCTTGTTTTCTCAGTGATTTAGTTGTTCGTTGGCGAAAGCGGGATACTTTCACCTGCCATTCAATTCAAGCCAGGTCAACCTTTACATCGCCACGTGTCTTTTGTCCAATGGGAGACCAGCCGACACCTGAGTCCTTCTGATTTTTTGTTGTTGTGGGGTCCGCAGAATAAATCATCGTGCCCCTCGGATTTCATATGATCAAACAATCAATAATCTAACGGTTCACAATTAACTGAAATATTATTATATTTATAATTTAATCGTTTGAATCTACTGTCCAATAAACATGTAGGGGTGAACGTTTAATAGAGTCGAATTAAAAAAATTTAAATTATTCAAGTTGACATGTCATATTTTACCCAAAAATATATAAAAAAATATTTTTATTGCAAAAATTCTTCTTCATGAAAAGTGAGAACAATATCCAACTTAAAAAATTGTTCTCAAAATACTTCGATTTGGAATGTAATGACCATTTGGATAAAAAAGAAAAAGTAAAAGCCTAAAGAATTCATCAATGAAATGTAACGATTTTTTTAATAGACGACTAAAAAAATAGTTTGAGAATGAAACGTTGAACACTTTTATGACAAAAAAATTAAACATTTAAAATAAAAATATATAATTTAAATATTTATTTTATAATAAAATCTTTAATTATTTCAATCCACGGTCTTCAAAATATGTAAACGGGGTTATTCATTTTCAATTTAATTAAGTTTATTATTAAAGCTTAAAGGTATCGTAAACACTTGAACTTAAAAAAATAATTAAATTTAAATTTTATTGCACTCAATTGAATTATTATACTTTAAAATTTCATCAATTCACTCATTTGACTAATATTGATCGTTAAATCTAACAGTTTTTGATTTTGTTGGTGCAATGTGTCGTGTTACAGTGTTGTCACTTTACATTTCTAGAATTTTTTATTTTATTTAAAAAATTCTTTAAAATTTATAGAAATTCCAAAAAATTTAAAAAAAATTACTAAAAATATGTAAATGTTACATTATAGAACTGCAGTGTGTCACGTAATAATAATATCTAAAGAAAAAAATCATAAAAAATTAATGGTCAAAATTAGTCAAATGACTTAATTAATTCAATTTATTAGTTTAGATATTTAATTTGGTGCAATAAAATCGAGAACGAAACTGTTTTTTTTTTCTTCTTTTAAAAGTTCAAAGGTTGTAATACCCTTAAGCCTATTATTAATGTTGTACTTTTTTGACTAATCCTGATCATAGTCCTGCTAGAAGGGAGAAGAATGAAGACTCTAAAAGAAAAAAATGAGGTGTTTTTAGCGGGTCAAAAACTCATAATCTAAGAAAAATGAAAAAAAAATAAGCAGCTTAGTACACCAATCAAATATATTTATAGAATTTTAATTCAAAATATTAATACCATAAATAATTGTATTAGTTGGTTGATAGGATTTTCTTTTGAAAATAAGCCACTAGTTTTATTAATGAGAAAGTACCCAAAATTACAATAACAAACTATCATTGTAAACTAAATACATAATTTTGACTTTCTTCTAAAACTAGTCACTTTAGATCAGATATGAACCATACATGAAAAGGTTATAAACCCATCCAAATACTTGATCGAAAATAGATACGAAACATGACTGCATCGGCAAAACGAACCACAAAAACGCAAATCAGAGCCGAACACCTGAGAAACTCATCACAAGCGCAAACCGCATATCCAAATTCAAACCGAAGGTCCATAGAAGGTAAGATCAACATGATTACAAATAATTGTCATCTTGATCAGTCGTGGCGTTGTCAAATCAACCCTAATAAAAAACAAATAATAGAAAAACGTGCCAAGAGACAGAAAACATGCTAAAAAGCATAAAAACGTACCAAACGGTTGAGAAAAGCGTGTCATAAAGATAAATTTATTGAATTAAAAAGACTAAAAATCAAAAGAACGAAACAAATAAATGAAATAGGGTGACCGACGGTCGACAAATAACTCAAAAGTTATTGCCGCCGCCGACCTATGTTCGAACTAAAAAGAAAGAGAGCGGCGACACTGGTTGATAGGATTATTTTAAAAAAGAAATTTGGATAAGTGCGTCTTCATTTCATTAAAGTGGAAGTTTTGCTACAAATACATCAATAGTTAAAGCCATGTTGTAAAAGAATAATCATAAACCAAACATTAGTCGTATTAAAAATGAGGGGTCGATATATAAGGTTAGGGATAGGATTAAAGATAGGGTTAAGATTAAATATTGATAGAGATAAAAGTTTATAAAATTTTTATATTTAAAAATTAAAAAGACAATGCTCTTATTTAACAGTTTTTAAACTAAAAAAGATCTCAAATGTTATTATACCAAAAAAATTGACAAAGACAACACCCTTTTCAAACTATACATGGCTCATTAGTCATTCCATGTCGTCCAACATTGACTAGTTTTTGAACAATTCTTATATAGGGAGGGGAAATATGAATAAAAATTTTATGCCTCTTTTCGGTACCATACTTATGTCTAATACTAAAAAATAATACAAAATTAAATTTTAAGCTCTAACCTTAAATTTTAAATCCTAAATCGTACACCTTATAACCTAAAAAATACACTATACCCTAAATTTCATCCTATCATTGTAAACCATAAACCTAATTTTAAGCGTGAGACATAAGTAAGGGCACCAAAAAGGAGTAAAAAATTTTATCCAAAGAAATATTGTTTCTAATAAATATTAGGCTTAATACAACTTTTCCCCCCTAAACTATACCCGTTTCCCCAACTTGCCACATAAACTTCATTTTGCCCATTTTTTCCCCTTAAACATTTCACCTTTACCCATATACCCCCAAAAACTGACGCCGTTTAAAAAAACATGACAACCAATCACAAGCCGCCACGTCGCCTCTTTTTTCTGATTTCTTATTTTCTAAATATTAAAGACAAAATACAGAAAATAAAAAAGAAATTAATATAATAATAATAATAAAATAATAATTTCCCCCTGTGCGGTAAAATTAGTCAATCCCCCCAAAACTACCCCATTCTCTAAACCCATACGCATTCTGAAACCAAATTCTGATTTCTTCTTTCTTCATCAGAACAAAATGACGATTGGACTTCTAGGGCTAGAATCTGTTGCGATTTCTTTGTTTAGTGTTAATCGGATTTGAATTTAGGGCTTGTATCGATTCAAATTTTTTTGATTAAGGTTTGATTAATCCTTATTTTTAGGATTCGTTTAGTTTTATCCTATCATTTGAACGGTACTGAAGCAAACAACGACTGAAATCTGTGGAGTTGAATCCCTAAATCGTAAAAAGAGGGAAAAGTAAGTTACCATTTGCAGTTACCATTTTCTCTGAAATTTCGGTTTTTTACTTACAGAGTTGAGAAGTAACCTTGTGTTGAGAAGTAACCTTATTTTTATTTGCTTCGTTTTTGCAGGTTGTGTTAAGGAGCTCTTAGTTGACAGGTAAGAAAATGAATGCATTGTCATTTTGCTGAGTCACATGGTGCAATAGAATAAAGTTGACTATTTTACTTTCGTTACTGTTAAATTAGTGGTTGTTGTAGGAAATTACTCCTTCCATGTTTATTTTAATTAGTGGTGGTTGTAGCAAATTAAATTCTTTAGTTAGTTGAAAGGCTTATACTGTTTAGTTTTAATAACTGTGGAAAATATTGTTTAATTGCTTTGGTTAATTAACTGTTCAGTTAGTTGGTTTGTTCAATGATCTTGTGGGATGCTTTGGTTGGTTTGTTTAATTGAGTTGTTTAATATTGGGATCAAATTGTTGTTTTGTTTTGGTTTACTGTTTAATTGATTTGTTTAATTATCTGTTTAATATTGGGATCATATTGGGATCAAATTTACTGTTTTGGTTTAATTGTTTTGTTGTTTTGGTTTAATTTGGTTGATATTATAGGTATGTTTTTGGATATTTTTGTAGGTTAAATGGCATGGATAGAGCAGTCTTTAGTAATACATTTTGGGGGTAGATTTAGTCATTTTTCTAAGTTTGATTATGTAGGGGGCAAAGAAGTAAAAAAAAGATCGACCCTGACTACATATGTTACCCCACTATTGTTTCTTTTATTCAGGATGTAGGAATTCCCAAATATAACATTGAATATTTAGCATATTTAGAACCAGGTTTTAGTTTGGATGGAGGTTTGAGGGTTTTAGGTAGTGAAAATAGCACTTATTTGGATTTGATTAACCATTTGTCAAGAGAAGGAAGCGTACACATATATGTTGTTGGGGATTTTGGTGAAACTGCTTGTAGTGATGAAGATGGGCCTGTTGTTGGAGAAAATGATGCTAATGAGGTAATGCTGGGAGAAAATAATGGCATTAATGCTAGTGGGCTTGTTGCTAGTGGGCTTGTTGCTAATGGGCCTGCCACAAATACAAATGATGCCAATGATGATGTCCGACTTGGGGGAGTAGAAAATGATGATTTACGGTTGGGAGATAGTGATAGCAGCTTCTGTGAAGATAGTGAAAAAAGTGAAGATAGTGATTCTGAATATTTGAGAGATGAAGGATGGCTTACTGATGAAGATGATAAAGAGATAAGTAGAATTTTTAAGAACAAGAAAAGATTTAAAAAGAGAAGTTTGGAGGATGAGCAACAAGGGGCAGAACCTAGAAGCACTGGCACTAGTTCTCAGGAGAAAGAGGCAACCACTGTAGCAAATGAAAGTAGTGACAGTGACACTGATTACATTGAATCAGATGATCCAGGCAGCTATGAAACTGATTCTGAAAGTGAAATTTGTGTTAAGAAAGGTAAGAAAAAAATTCTTCCATGAAACTAGTGAGGTTTCTAAGATTGAGTTGGGTATGATATTTGAGAGCTCCACACAGTTTAAGGAAGATTTGGGTGCTTATGCTGTTACAAATAGATTCGATTATAGGTATTTGAAAAATGATCCTGATAGGACTAGAGCAAAATGTAAGGGGGTCGGGTGTCCCTTTCTAATATATGCATCTCTGGGGAAAAAAATGGGGTTTATAGGGTTAGAACATTTGTGAACAAACATTCATGTTCTGTAACCTTTAAAAACAAAAAGGCTAATTACAAGTTTATTGGGAAACATTTCTTGAGTAAACTTAGGATTTTGCCTAACTTGAAATTGAGGGACATGATGAGGCTTGCTAAGGAGGAGGTTAAAGTGGAATTGAACAAAAATGTGTGCCACAGTGCTAGAATTTGGGCTACTGAAAAAATTAAGGGTAGATTGCATGAGGAGTTTAGTAAATTATTTGATTATGTGTTTACATTGAGGGAAGCAGATCCAAATGGTACATTTGACATTTTTGTTGAAAAACTTACCCCATCTTCTAACCCCATTTTTAGAAGACTGTATGTATGTTTTGGTGGTTTGAAGGAAGGATTTAAGAGATATTGTAGACCAGTTTTATCTTTGGATGGTTGTTATCTTAAAGGAGATTTTAAGGGTGAAATACTAGCTGCTGTAGGTAGGGATGGTAATAATCAAATATTCCCTGTTGCATGGGCTGTGGTGGAGGTGGAAAATAGGGAAACTTGGGCCTGGTTTTTGGAACACATTAAAAGTGATCTGTAAATAGGAGAGGGGGATAAGTTTACTATACTAAGTGACATGTAGAAGGTAAATTTTTTTCTTAATTGATTTTGTTTAATACAATTGTAGGTAGTTTATACAACATGCTTATCTAAACTACTTTCTCAACTATTTTAGGGGCTTTTGGAAGAAGTTCAAGTTGTTATTCTAGAAGTTGAGCACAGATTTTGTGCAAGACATATGTATGCACATTGGAAGAAGAACAGTGGACGTGAAATGCAACAACTTTTTTGAGCATGCTGCAAGGCAACCAATATGGCAGAATTCCAGAAGCAGTCTACAAAGATAGAAACTATGAAGCCCAATGCTATGTCAAGTTTAATGAAGAGAGATCCAAAACATTGGTCAAAAGCAATTTTCAAAACACATTCAAAGTGTGATGCAGTAGACAACAATTTTATGGAGGCTTTTAACTCAGCAATCATTGCTGCAAGGTACAAATCTATCATCTCTCTATTTGAGGACATTAGGCATTATGTGATGAATAGAAATCTTGCACACAAAGTCAATTGTCAAAAATGAGAAGGTCTTTTATGCCCTAAAATTGCTAAGTTAGTTGAAAGCCACAAAGCCTCTTCTGCATTTTGTCATGTCACTTGGAATGGTAAACATGGGTATGAGGTTTACTGTAGTGGGCAAACATATGTTGTTGATGTACAAGGTCATAAATGCACATATAGATATTGGGATCTAACTGGTATTCCATGTCAACATGCTGTATGTGTCATACTGTTCAATTGTGAGCCACTTGAGAGGTATGTTCATGAGGCATACAAAAAGGAAAGATATCAGTCACTTTATGATTATGCATTACCAATTATACCTAGTGAGGCTTTCTAGAAAGACACAAAAATGGGAACAATTGAACCCCCTTTGAAAAGGAAGCTCCTTGGAAGACCAAAATTAAAGAGAAGAAGAGAAGAAGGAGAAACAAGTAAGGGGACCAAGTTTTCTAAAAAAGGAAACAAGTGCACATGTAGATCTTGTGGGGTGTTTGGACACAATAGTAGAACATGTCCTTCAAAAAACAAAGTTGTAAGTGCATTTTAGTTTAATTTCTTCTTTGAATTCATGAATTATTACCTACTAACTGATTTTATAATTTCAGTTTCAACAAACACATGAGTCTGCATCTTATCAAGCAGCCCCTAATGCCTCACAACTGTCAACTACTCATTCCTCACAACCAGCAGATACTTCAACAAGGGCAAGACAAAGTCAAACATCACTTGGACCAAGGGGAAGGACAATTATGCAAGGCATTGGACTGTACACAAATGAAAAAACAGGCATGCAAATTCTCAATGTGAGTGATGCATCAAATATTATTCATCATGTATTAGATTTTGACTATATTTTAATCTTATGTTACTATGTTTTTTGTAGCCTGGCAGACCAAGTCAAATGATGGTAAGGAGGCCTAACACCAGATCTCAAGTGCAAGGGATGTCAGAACTTCTAATTCCAGCTCAGTCTACACCATTGAGTCAACAATCTCAATCCAGTCACCATGCAGTTATGTCTACAGCACCATCAGCTATAACTAACAACAACAATAGAATTCCTAAGTTAATCACAAGAAGGAGTCCAACTTAAGCTTAAGCAAGCATTGGGACTGCTTTATTTTGTGATCTTTAGTTGTATTAAACCATTATGCCCTTATATGTGATATTTTGTACAACTCAGTGTTATGCAACTATTGTGCCCTTATATGGAATATTTTGTGAACATCTAATATATGTGTTATGTAATACAAGTTTATGTGTTATATAAATTGTCTTATTCAAATCAATTCATTTCATAAGATTTTTAAACATAATTTTATGTGTTATGTAAACTAACACTCCATTGACATAAGATTTTTAAATACAATGTTATGTAAACATTAATTAATTTCAGTTGAAAAACATAACATTCAAATTAAACACAATTCACCATTGACATAATAATCTATTTACATAACAAAACAACATCAATTCATCATTCACATTTCACCAGTCACATATCATAAACCAATCTTCCATAACATTTCATCCTTCACATAACATAACATTAAATAACAACAATAGAATTCATGTCTTCTACAACATTAAATCTACCATTCTTAGTTCACTTTAAATGAAAAACTTGAGTACAACATAACAGAAACATGAAACAATTAAGACACTCTTGTAGAATATTGCATCATTCTTCAATTTGCTTGTTTCAACTTTAAATTTTTCTTTTACCTTTTCTAGCTTTTTCTCCAATCTTCTAACTTCATCAATATTGACCATCTTCTTCAATTATGCATTCTCAATTCTTATTTCCCTGTTCTCCACCAATAATTTATGAACTTCATTCCTTAATCTTCATATTCATTCAATGTTGCATCATCATAGTCAAGCCACCTAAAGAAATTACATCTAATCTACAAAATATGTACAACAAATTAAATTAGACATTTTGCACAATATTTCTAACCTAACATATAACTACATAGTATAATCTTCTACCTTTAGGACATCCATTAAACATCCAATCACACATTGAACATTTAGCACAATATGTCAACCGAATCTTCTACCTAAAGAAATTAATTTAACATTGCCAAAAAAACAACTTATATCTCGGCCTTTAGGACATCCATAGAATCTTCTACCTTTGCTTCGCGGAACAGTAGAAGTGCAAATTCGAGCTTTCAACTCACAGTTACATTGAACATCTCCTTCAACGACAAATTTCGAACTATCGGTTGACATGCTTCTTTTGTATTATTGGGTATCCTACAAAACAAAACAAATGTTAAGATGGTGAAGAATCGAACGGAATTGAAGAGCCCTAAATCGAGTTCAAAACAACATTTACAATTTTTTTCCCTAAATCGAACGATTGACGAACCCTGAATCGAACTAATTTTGGATTTAGGGTTGAAGGTAAGCAACCCGTGCTTTTAATTTGGGGGGATTGACTAATTTTACCGCACGGGGGGGGATTATTATTTTATTATTATTATATTAATTTCTTTTTTATTTTCTGTATTTTGTCTTTAATATTTAGAAAATAAGAAATCAGGAAAAAAAAAGAGGCAACGTGGCGGCTTGTGATTGGTTGTCATGTTTTTTTTTTTAAACGGCGTCAGTTTTTGGGGGTATATGGGTAACGGTGAAATGTTTAAGGGAAAAAATGGACAAAATGAAGTTTAAGGGGCAAGTTGGGAAAACGGGTATAGTTTAGAGAGAAAAAATTGTATTAAGCCTAAATATTAAGCTCACAACTTAGAAAAGAGGGATGATGTCAACCTCATCCTAATCGGGCTCAGTAAGATCTAAACTCGTTGGTCGAATAAAATTGACATTCCTAGTCCATCTTCGACTAGTTCTATCAACTTACTGCCTGCTAGACCAGCAATGCCCTAATACCCTTATGGGGACTAAGGCTATGTGAAAATTCTTTAATCCTGAATCTTTTTTTCCAGAACGTGTGTATTAGTCTAGGATGTTTGGTTGGTGAGAAAATAAAAAAAAATGAGAGAGAAAGTGAGAGAAAATAAGAGAAATACTCAACAATGAAAATGATGAAGAAATGCGACTGAGGAGAGGAGATGAAGCTACAACAATTGTTTTTTTTCTTCTCACAAACAAACAAAAGTTATTATACACATTATTAACGATGAGGATTTTTTTACCATGTGTCTCATAAATTTTTTAACTCCCAGGGCCAAATTAAGTAACAAATTTGATAACGAATTGAATATTCGATTTTCCAAAATTTATAGTTCTAAAATTTATTTTAAAAAACAATAAATAATAAAAGAATAGTTAATTGTAGTATATATTTCCAAATTCTTATTTTAAATTAGTCTATAAACTTTTGAATATTTTAAGTTTAATTTTAAATTAAGGTTAATTAATGGGATGGTCACTTATGTTTCCCCTAGTATAGAGTTGGTCACCGATTTTCAAAAACGACCAGTAAAGTCATTTACGTTTTCGATCTGTAAACTTTTAGTCACTGAGACGTTTATTGTCGTTAAACTTAAACGGGAAGATGATCTGCCACAATAAAAAAAGATAAATTAACTACCATGTTAGCTTTTTGGTTTGAGTTAAGTTATTCACCGCCGATAGTAATATCTGGTCCTCTCGACGTAGGTGCTTTCACTAAGAGATAAAACGACTGACCATAAAATGTATTCCATTCCTATGGGTAAAGATTAAATCTCTGACCTCATGGTTAGGGGATGAGGTGAGCAATCACCACACCACATCTCGTGATTACTATATTACCCCATTAATAACAAGTTAATGATTCAATGACCATTTTTTAAACAAAAACAAAAGTTTAATGACTAATTTGCAACACCTGTCAATTAGATGACCAAAATAAATATTTAAAGTTAGTTTAGTGAATGTTTGTGAGCTTTATCTTTTTAATGGCTTAAACGTTAAAAAAGTAAAATTTAGTGATCATCTGTGAACTTTACCTTTTTTCCAGTTAGGTGTCTAAACTTTGTTCCGGGACAAATTGATGCCTAACGTTTACTTTTGTAATTCAAAGCAGGTTTTTCCAACGATCATCACAAAAATGATGTCATCCAATTATAACACGGCACGTGACCTGATTTTTATTTATTTAATTTATGAAATTCTTTAAAAAATATGATTTTTTTTAAAACTTTAATTTCTTTCAATCAAAACCTCAAATTACATCTCTATTCACCGTCTAACATCCTTTACATGTCGGTAGTTTACCGTTGGTCAAAAATTTAATCAATTTTTTTTATTGTTGGATGTTTGTTGACGGAGCAATTGACAGTTCATTTGTCAATTTTCGACAACAAGGTGATGGTATTTTTAATTTTGAGTGTCTAACAAAAGAAATAGTGGTAAGTGGTTGGAGGAAGAAACTTAGAGATTTAGGTATTTAGGGTCAGGCTCTGAATTTTTTTTAGAAAAATTAAAGCTTTTGTTTTTTTAATAAAATTAAGATTTTTTAAATTAAAAATAAAAAAATAAAAAACATAACAGATGTCGCTTTTTTATTTGATTTTTAATGTCTGTCTTAAAAAACTGATTTAAATTTATAATGACACGTTAGACACTAATTTAAAAAATAAAATTTAAATATTTAACTGAAAAAAATATAGATTAAGTACGTGTACGACTGTTAAGCCTTTTTTTTTAATTTATCCTTTAGAAAGAAAAATAAGTAAAATTTTAGAACAAGGGTAGTAGAAGGACCAAACTAAAATTTGACAAAAAGTAAAACTGTACAAGCAAATGATGAAAGATAATTAATGTTGCTTGGAGATTACCCCCAACATGTCTCTTGTTCCCGTCTTCACTCCTTTTCAATATTTTTGTTTAAGAAAAAGAAAATCCCAAGCCATAAAATATTTAATAATTTTAAAACCAGGGGAATGGTAGAATACAAGTAATATTCTTAGCGAAAACGATGTCCAGTATCCAAGTCTGTAACGCAACTCATACCTGAAAGCTAAAATCACATCGCTTTGCTTTATCTCCAAACCACCACCACTCGCCACCGTCACCGCCCCCGCCCCCGCCCCTTTTTCTCGCTCTTACGAATCGATTTCTCTAAACCCAAATTTCTTCGATTTCTCATTCTGAGGAAAATTTTACTCAAACTTTCTATCCTGAAAGAAACGAACAAGGATTTGTTCTAGAAATAGACGAAGAGGGTACCGTAGTTTTTTCGGGTTTTTTGATGGCTTCAATACCGGCTTCTTCTTCTCGTAATCTTACTTACCCGAGCAATCAATTTCCTTCCTTTAAAAGATCGGTTCACCCTCCGTCGAGGCTTCCCGACTCCACTCTCTGCCGATGCTCCAATAATTCTTCGGATAACAATTCCATTAACTGGCGTTGGGACTCCGCCGTTCAAGACGTTATCAGGAATGCCATCAAGCGATTTGATTCCTATATGAACCCTTTCCGGAAGGACCCCAACACCGCCGGCGAGACTGGAAACGGACGGCGTTTGAGAGACGAAGAGGACGAGTGGGGTTGGGATCGATGGAAAAAGCATTTCGAACAAGTCGATGAACAAGAACGCCTCCTTTCCCTTATGAAGGTCAAAACGAATCTATGCTTCTTTGTTTGTTGCCCTTTTTTATTGAAATAAAAAAGCGTGAACGTTAATGGAATATCTTTGATTACAGATTATAAGCTTTACTAACAGTTTTTTGGGTATTTAAACAGTCACAGTTGCATGAAGCTGTACATAGAGAAGATTATGAGGATGCTGCTAGGTTAAAGGCCTCAATTGCTGCTGCTGCTACAAATGACACTGTTGGCAGAGTCATATCCAATTTAAATGTAATTATTTTTTAAGGAACAAAAAAAAAAGAGGAAGAGGAATTTCCATTGTTCTTACTGACCTGGTTTATTGTCACTTCAGAAAGCAGTAGTGGAAGAACGTTTTGAAGATGCTGCATTTTTACGAGATATTGCCGGTGCTGGATTGGTAATTTAAACTTAAAAAGAAAAGAAAACATATTCTTTTATAATGGATGGTTAAGTAAATATGGTTTGGTTTTATGGTTTTGGTTACAGGTTGGATGGTGGGCTGGTCTCTCGGACGATACCAAAGATCCTCATGGTCTTATTGTAAGAATAACTGCTGAGCATGGCAGATATGTGGCTAGGAGTTTTAGTCCTAGGTAATCACCCCATGTTTCATATATATGATAGATAATTTGTATGTTCTGTTCTCATGTATATTTTCTAGTAATAGTAGCATTTCTTTGCTTGTAGGAAAATTTTGTATTGGCTTCCGTTTTCTTCTGCTTCTTGCTCGGACACACTGATTTCTAATTTAAATGAATGTTTCTGAGTTCATGTTAGACTGATACCTTCCTTTCAGGCAACTCTCTACTGCTTCGGTTGGTGCTCCCTTATTTGAGATCTTTCTTACTGTAAATAAGAAAGGTGAATACAAACAGCAGGTATCTTTTGTTTATGTTCTTTTCGAATTGCTGCATAATTTTCTGATGTTTGAATTGAAGTGACTTAGACTGCAGCATTTTCTGTTTAATAAGCAGTGAGGCTGGCTTACCGTAGTCACCCAGGTGCTCTATATTTGTGTTCACGGTTCTAAAATGATAATTCTTAACCTGGCAATTCTTTTCTTTTTTGTCTTGATGGTCCTTTGTTGGAATAATGATAGTAAATCAAGTCTTCTATATAGTTTTGATGAAATTTTTGTCATCTGTTGATTTGTCCATGATTTTTGTGTATTGTTTATCAAATGTGTTCGATTCAATGTGGCGCCGTAAGCCATAGGCGCGCGCACACACAACCTTCTATGTGTGTTCCAGGAATCTTGCTTAGCACTCATAGTTCTGTATTCAATTTGTAGTAGCATTTAATGTTTTACGAATGTAACCTTATTTGGTGTTTTTCAGGCTGTGTACTTGAAAAGAAGTAGTATTTTCGAAGATACTTCAATGGTGTCTTCTAAAACATCGGGAGCCACTGGCCACTCGGGTCCATCAGTCTCCCTTGAAGAAAGTGATCTTTTTGTTGTGAGTACTGAAGATGATGAAGATGGCGATTTTGAAGAAGAAGAAGATGATGATGATGGATCTGATGTGGGTGAGGGACTAACTAGTTTTCAAAATATATTGAGCGACATGATTCCTGGTGTAAAGGTCAAGGTCTTGAAAGTCAGTGCACCTGGGAAAGTAGACCAAGATTTTATCTCTAAGGTGATTGAACAGATAATAGATGAAGAAGATGAGGAAAATGATGCTGAGGTGGAAAGTATAGAATTGGATGATGAAATTAAGAGTGAAAATGACAAAGAGAGAGATCGATTTGAGATGGATGCTGATAGTGGTGTTATTGATGGTGATAAGCGAGGAGAAATTGCAGTTAAAGTTGTTGTTGGTCGTCTTGTACAAAAACTTTCCAGTAGTGTGCCAGCAGTGGAATCAGTTAGGGTGCCCGCTATGCTAGTGAAAAAGGGGCGCCTAACATTTTCCTTTTCGATAGAAAAAGATGTAAACCAACAAGATTCTAGTCTCAAGACAAAGGGTTCAATGGATAGAATATCAAATGCTCAAAATCAACGTAGCATGGATAACATAATGGTCGATCTTGCTAAATTTGTCGGCAGTGGTAAAGAGAAGATACCTTTGAAGGTAGGTTCAATATGTTAATAAATAAATCTAATGGTTAAGTTTTGTAGAATTAGCTTTATAGATCATTTCTCATTTGAGTTTCTACTTTATGATGCTTGTTTTGCTAACTATTTTCAACCATGCAGGTGCTGAAAGATGTTGGCGAATTAATAAATCTCACTCTCAATCAAGCTCAAAATCATCAACCACTATCTGGATCAACTACTTTCCATCGCATTGAAACTGCACCGTCATCAGATCCTCTAAATGGTGATTTCTAACATCAACCTTTTTGTTCACTCTATTTTCTGGTATCCTCTGCGCTGTTGTTTTATCACTATGGTTATTCGTGTCCCTCACAGAATATTGTATTTACATTTTACAATATGTTTGTTTGCTCAGGATTATATATTGGTGCACATGGGGTTTACTCTTCTGAAGTCATTCATCTTAGACGCAAATTTGGCCAGTGGCAATGGGATAGTGGGACTAAGGAGCCTTCGGATCTTGAATTTTATGAATATGTGGAAGCTGTAAAATTAACTGGGGATCCTTATGTACCAGCAGGCCAGGTGATTTCATTATTTACTTTAACCCTGTTATGAATTGAGGTAGCTTTTATGGAGCTTGAACGGAGGATCATCAAATTTTCCTCTGCCAAATGATTTATGCGTATTAATTCTGCTGAATGTCTTTTACTTTTTATATACGCCCTCCTTTCCTCCATTTGTGTTTTTCTGTTTGTTTGCTTGCTTATGTTACCTTTGGAACGATTATTTACCTTTATCTGGTTCGTCTACATATACCATGGAAAATCTACAGGTTGCATTTAGAGCCAGAGTTGGTAAAAGATATCAGCTCCCACATAAAGGAGTAATTCCTGAAGAATTTGGAGTGGTACATTTTAGCTTGCATTGGTAGCTTGTGTATTCTTTGAATTTTTCTTTATACCCTTTTATAATGTTAAGGACCTTTTGTGGAATTATATTCAATTCAGGTTGCTCGATATAAAGGACAAGGGAGACTTGCTGAGCCAGGCTTTCGAAATCCTCGATGGGTTGATGGCGAGCTTGTTATTCTTGATGGAAAGGTTTCTCTCTCTGGTCATAATGTATTTGATTCAATGTCATTACTTCTCAAATGGATACTAATTGTTTGATGTTCTAAATTGCTAATTCAACAGTACATCAAAGGAGGGCCTGTTATTGGATTCATATACTGGGCTCCTGAGTATCACTTCTTGGTGTTCTTCAATCGACTAAGACTTCAACCATAGCCTGTTCTACATGATAATTGAGCATGTTTATTATTTTGTTCAGATGACATATGGGGTAAGTACTTCGTCACCGAAATGCAAGAAGTGTATCCAAATTTATTTACTGCCTCATGACTTTTTGGTCTTGTTGTTCAACAAGTAAGACTATTATGCTTTCATCGGGATAATTTTCCTAAATTCTCTAGTACCTTTGTTTCCCTAGACTTCATTTAGGCATGTAGCATCAATTATAGTCAGCGAAAAGAAATCAGTGGGCATATTTTTGTGATTGTGTAAATATCTGGTTTTGCTACCACCTCCCTTTCAATCCATTTTTGGACATCCAGCTTAAGTCATTGAGAAGTCGTTTCAAACTTTGCAAGACGAGATTATTGTACCATGTAGTACTGTATGTGTAACTATCATTATACATATATAAATGTGCTATGTATCCATGTGTATACGAGTCTGGCTACGTAAATGATATTTTATGCATTAACTAGCGTATCGCTCCATAGACAAAACCTGATCTGAACTCGTTTTTAAAGTAATTGTTATTCATAAGGTTGGTCTTGGTTCGTACTTCATATAACTAAGAACTATCCACATGGGACTCTCTCTAAAATTCATTGCAGAAACATAACGTGTAGCTGTAGCATTTGTTAGATTTGGTTGCTATTTTGAGTAAATCTTCAAACTTGAAAAACTTCCTTCTTTTTGTGCATGTTTTGCAGTTCCAGCATGATATTTGCCAGTCTATACTCTATAGTAGAGAAGCAAAGAAGGGTAGAGATTTGGGCAGACATGTTGATCAATGCAATGAAGCTTCTCAATTTTCGAGCCAAAAAGGGGAAAAGAAAAACCAGTCCTTGAGCTGGTTGGGTTCTTTGGAACTCCTTTCCTTTCAATGCATCTAGTAAGTATTATCATGCTTGTAATCAAAATCCCAAATTAGAGCTGGTGTCTGAATTATCATAGCCAGCCATAGTTACAGCTTTTGAGTTACTGTAAATTCTACAACTTTAAATGGAGCTGAAATGATGCAGCAAGGCTTATGGATGGCCTTATTTTGTGATGCAATGCAGCTACCTGATATGCTTCAAAGCTGAAATCTAGGAATTTTTTGTTTCTATTTCTTTTTTGCTCAGCATTTTGTGTGTATATATATAGTATAGGCACAGATTTCAGCAGCCGGATATTTTTAGCAGTGTTATTGGATTTTGTTTCAACCCATCGACTGAAATGCGAAGAAAACAACGGAAATAGGAAGGGAAAATTGTGGGGAACCCCCCTCCCCCCCCCCCCCCCTTGAATTTCAATCGATTGAAGGGTTTCAAGGTGTTTCTTTTACAATCTCAGATGGTCAAAGGTCGTTTAAGGACATGGGTAAGTCAGATTGATGTTAGATTAGAACCAGAGAGCGAAACTTTTCTGTACTTTCACTAGCTTTAAAAATTTTGTTTAACCGGTCACTAGTAGTCAGTTGTCGTAATAATACACTTCACTATTGTGTTAGGTCGTCAGACCTCTCATGGTGTTAGTCTAGTTTCTTATGGCTTTTTTTACATTTTCATGTGCTGAATATTTGAGGGGAGATCGTCATCTTACAATGATTCAATTTTTAGATACATGTGGTTTGGGGGTGAGATGGAGCCTCCACCATTGTCGTTTTTCTGTCTCTTTACGGAACGAACGAATCTGTCTACGATTGCTGCATAGGTGTCCGGTTCTTTTCTCCGCGGTTGAGACGTTTGATTTTCATGGATCTAGTGGACTCTCTGTCGGTCTTTGACCTCGACACCGTTTCCTCACTTGAGGTGTCTTCCAACGCTTGCAATAGTTTTCGTTGTTGCTTGGGTTTCTTTCTCAGGATTGTGTTCTCCTGGTTTTGATATGGGTTATGTAGGGATGGGCACGGGCGGGCTGGTTTTTTTGCCGCCCTGATCTATAAGCCCCTAACCCGACCCCACCTTACTCTGGATTAAAATATTAGTTTATCCGTCCTGCCCTGATATACTAACTTTTAAACTCGACTCCGAACTGACTTGAAAAATTGAAGAAAAAAAAAAATCTTAATCTCTGACGACGATAAAAATTAGATATGATCAATCCACCATTACGGCCATAAAATTTAGTTTCAAAAGACTTTAAACCTACATAAAAATAAAATAAAAATTAAATTTAAATTATCCACATGAAAAATTACATATTTAAAAAATAAATTTGAATTATTAACTGTAAAAATTAAATATGTTAAAACTTGAACAACATTTAAATTTTTTATGATAAGTACAAACAAAAAAAATTTATCTTAACAACTATAAAAGTGTTGTTGTGAATAAAATAAAGAAGAATAAGAAGAACAAAGAGATGAGAGAAAGAGGGAGATTTGTATTATTCTCAAATATAGACTTATATACAATGCATTCAATGAATCATCTATTTGTAGGCATAAGAAGTACATAATACATTAAACTCTAATTCATAAAGATAATATTCCTAATATTAAATAAATCAAACTCCTTTGATAAAGTTCTAATCATGATAGACATCCACATAGATAAATATTCATAACACTCCCCCTTGGATGTCTATGAAGATAATGTGCCTCGTTAAAACCTTACTAAGATAAAAATCCAGTGGGAAAAAAATTCTTTAGTGAAGGAAAAAGAGTACACACATCTTTGATACGCATAACATGTTGCCTCATTAAAAACCTTACCAGGAAAAACCCATTGGGACAAAACCTCGGTTAAGGAAAAAAGAGTGCAACGCGTATTTACTCCCCCTCATGCAAACATCACAGAAGATCTTTGAATCTTCTTAATTTAATCTTGAATATCATTTTTCTAAAGATCGTGAGGGATGAAACTTTAGAGTAACATGTTCCATGATATATCCACTTTCAAACTGAGATAAACATCTTGCATTATCTTCACACAAGATAGCTTTTATCATATCTTGTAAAAGTAAATCCACATATCTTTTGGATATGTTGGGTCAATGGTCTTAGCCAAACACATTTTTTTTTGCTTACCTCGTGCATACCAATTATTTCTACGACATTTGAGGATGCATCAACGAATGTTTGAAGATCTAAATGTAATGATCTTTGTATAATCATAGATATTTCTTGACCAACTAATATATAGTGCTTCAAGACCAAGAAAAAATATAATTATCTTTAATAACATCCAACAATCTTACAACTATTGGGATACTCAATAGATATGCTCTATTCATATTGAATCTTCTTTAAGATTCTTTCAGCTTATGTCTATTCATAGACAAAAGAAATATATAAAAATGTTCGATCTTCAGGTCGAGATAAACTTGATGTCAAGATTCAAGTACTTGTATTGAAAGTACTTTATGAGTTTCCAATTTGAAGCTCTTTAGGAGTTCTAAAATTATCATAATGGATCTTGATCCAAACTCCTTTATAAAATACATAAGGAAATCTGATCATTCTTATAGTATTTTTCTCAATTAGTATTCACTAAGGCGATTATACCAAATGCGCCAAAATATTCATGAGACATGTCTAAATAAATTTCCTCAGAAATTTCCAAATGCTTATAGCATTTTAGATCCTTCAAGGATAAATATGGATCCACAAATAATTAGACGCATGCAAAATTTTCATAACTGCCAAAGAAATTGCATCCACCATGAAGTAATTAAACTTTTCATAAATCATAGTTCAAGTCGTATTTACGACTACTTATTTGTGCCTCACTTGCATTACACCTTTTAGGTGTTTGGACTGGTGGTCCAAATACTTCTATTTTAGAAGTTCAAAGCGTCTTTCAACATCGGCCAATTTAATATCTATACTTCTAGATAGATTTTATACAAGATCCTCGATTTCTTTCTTTACTTCTATAGAAGTATTTTATGTAAAATTGTTTGTAAAATCGTTGTCGACAATTTTCCAATTTTCTGGTTCCATTCTCGTAATGACATAACTCATCGAGATCTCTTCAAGATTTCAATCTTTATTCCAGGTACATGAAACTCTTATAGAGTTTTATTATTTTTTATGTCTTGGGTCTCTTCAGGAGCACCCGCCTCCAATATATGATCATCTTATATTACTTTCTATTTACAAGAATTTTGATCATTGGAACCATTTCAACTATCATGCTTCAGGCATGATTTACATTCTCTCGCTCTAACATGTAATTTAAACTTAGAACATTTCAGCTGGTATATAAGACTTAATTACTCTCATTGGGTCAGTAAATATGTCTGGTAATTGACGTGTAATAACATGAATTATCTTATGAACTTCTAGTTCATATACGAGGATCTAGATAATGATAATTCATTTTTCTCTATCCAGCTGATTATTATCTCCCCTGATGTTGAGAAAAATAATGTCATAAATGATTCTCCAATTAATGTTTAAGAATTTAAACATAAAAGAAGACTCGTACTCAATATATATTTTCAACCCTTTTTATTTACCCATTTTGTGCGTTGTGGTGGAGCAATTCATATCGCACATTCAAAAATCATAAAATGGGAAATGTATGGTTTCTGACCAAAAACCAATCATAACGGGAAGTTTATTATAACTCGTTGGCTTGATGCGTATAAGTGTTGCTATATGGAAACACCATATAAATAATAACTCTTTTGTTCTCATAGTTTAGCTATTAAATAGGAGGCATCCAATTGAAATTTTTCTAAACTATATTTTTCATAATCAATAGGCTTTGTAACAACTGATATAGCCTAAAATATAAATCCACTAGCTTTTCAAGACGAATAGTCTAACTGCATAATCTGAATCTTTTAGAATCAATCTCACAAACTTCTGGTTGTAAGTCGATAAAACAATGTAGATGCATCTACTAAAATCATATAAAACTTTCCACATTTGTGGATATATGGGCTCATATTTCGTTCAGATATGCAAGACATACAGTCTTAACTTCAGTACAAGAACTTTAAGTTCTAATTCTTTTGGTAAGTGGGATCATCTATATCATTCGAGAACAAACAACACAAGAACTTCAAGTTCTTTTAGTAAGTGGAATTTAATCAATTCCTTTAAGCAACACAAGAACTTCACGTTCTTTAATAAGTGGAATTTAATCCATTCCTTTGAGAATAAGCACCACAAGAACTACAGGTTCTTTTAATACATTTGCATGTAAATCTCAATAATTTCCGCACCATTATTGATCAGGATGGTCTAACCAATCATGCCAACTATATATATGTGTGTATATATCTCTGAATTTGTAAACTTCTTGTTTACCATAACATGTAATTCAATCTTACTTGTACATGTCTAGTACGACCATCAAAATTATTCCTTTAAATAGGAATATATTTAGCTCTTTCGGAGCTTTCAATTGAAATTATCTTTTGGTAGCAATATATAGCTCTCCTAGGGCTTTCAACTGACTTTTTGGCTACCAGAACTTATATTCATATTGGCTTATTTCAAATGCCAATTGATAACATATGTTATCTATAATTCCCAAAGGGATAGTTTGCGAACTCATATTGCTCTCTTTATGACTTTGACGAGTATAACACACTGTGAATATGGAATAAAGTTCCATTTGACAATAACATATTTGCTCAACCAGAGCCTTTTGTGATATTAGTACTTCCGAATATAATACTCACATTATTCCTTTGCATTTTAATCGAGAAATGTATAATTGTGCACCTTTCAAAATGTGCTTTGTTTCATTTACTTCAGGTAATGAAAATATGTACTTTGTATCATTCACTTCGAGGAATGAAAAATATAAAATATAGCACATCATATCAAGTCGATTATCTATTAGAGATAAACTTTCAAGTGCTCTTCCGAAGTATTGATATTTTAGTACTTTGAGAAATACTACTCATATTTCCCCTTGCATTTAAATGGGAAAAATATTTCTTATGCTTAAGTACAATATGAGTACTTGCATTATCTGCTAGGCATAAATAGCCACAATTCTAGGCATAAATAGCCACAATTTATTGTATATTTTATTCCGGAAGTAATCATATTCTTCAAATAATAAATTAACATAAAGCGTAAATAAATAATATGTGAAATAAATAAACATAAAGCAAACTAACATAAATAAATAATAAATAAAACGAATTAACATAAAATAAAATAAATAAAATAAAAACCAATTATTCATGTTAGAGGTTATAAGAGAAATAAAATAAATGGTAAATTATTCCCTTCAAGGGTCATGAGAAAATTAACAATATCCAATTGAGTTGGACTAATAACGCCATAATTATTTTCGCCATAAACAAATTTTGTTTATATTTTATTTCATTTATCATTCATGATTATGGATAAAGTCCATAATACTTTGGCGTTTGAAAAGTACGAAACCAATGGTTTATAACATCACATTGGTAAAAGGATTTCACTTCCTTAGAATGATCTTTATCACTCTTGTCATCCTTATAACTTTGCTACCAGCGGGTAGAAGTATTCTTAAAACGACTATATTTTTCATGTGTATATTCATAGCCTCGACCACGACCACAACTTTTAATGTGATTTTTTATTCCTTCCATAATGTAATCTCACATTCACTTCAGGGAATAGAGTAGAGTCAGTGGGCCTTTAAAACCTTTTTCACATATACTTATCACAGAGAACAAAGATTTAATCCTCATACGCGGCATTGTTAAACCTGTCCACAAGGTCCTTTAAAAACCTCCTTTGAGACCAGTAGCCTCGCAGAACGGGATGTCCAGCCGATTATACTTGGATTATATCGAAATTATGTCTCTAATCGAATAATGATTTACCATGTTTGCATTCACTTCAGGGAATGAAACAGATCCAATAATCGCATGGAATAAACAACATGCTTGCATTCACTTCAGGGAATGCCCCATCATTGATAATTGCATGGAATAAACATCATGCTTGCATTCACTTCAGGGAATGCCCCATCATTGATAATCGCATGGAATAAACATCATGCTTTGCATTCACTTCAAGGAATGCCTCCCATAAAACTTTTTGGATCAAGAAGAATTTTCGTAACTTGAAATTGGAAGAAGTCTATGGTCAAGTTTTTCAACGAAGAAGAAATATTGCTTTCGAGCAAATATAGACTTTATAATAATCTTCTTGTAAATTCAAAATCATCATGATTTATCACACTTTAAAATAATAATATAAAGAATAAAAATAAAACCAAAATTTACCGATATTGAATTTCGTCTCAAAGATAATGATGACGTAGCAAATGAACCAATGCATCTTCTCATAATCTTTTTTTACGCCATGTCTCTTTCCAACTCATTTGAATACATGTAAAACTCAAAACACGGTTAAAAGCATAGACTTTTATCAATAGAATAAAAAATTATTTGAGACTAGATCAAAAAGTATAAAAGTAGTCATAGATCAAGTTGAATAAACATAACTATAAGTGATGTGATCAAATTATAAACAACCATAGTTAAAATCAAACGACATTTTGATGAATGTATAAACACATCAAGGTAACGTATTCCTTTTGCCTTTGATTCACATACAAAGTAATTGATACAAATAATAAAGTTGTTTTATATCTCGAATTTATTCATATAAATTACCATAATAATAATAATAATAATAATGATAAAACAAATATATAACAATCACATGGCAACACAATCCTTGAATTGAATCAATTATAAATTAGAATGGAATAATAAAAACTTTGAATAAAACTAATATATTGTGTAATAAAATGTTCCAACTTGTGCGCCCAATAGCATTTAGCCGAAATCCTTGAGGGCTTTAATTTGGTTTGCTTTATCAATCCATCTAATGAAGTACGACGATAATTTTAATTTTCGTTAATTCAAGAGTTACTTCAAGTATGAATAAAATAATAATAAATTAAAATAATAACCAAATAATAGATATGAATATACTAACTTTTGGAGAATGATAAATCAATCATTATATTAGTATATAAATAAGTAAAACATACCATACTTTCCAAGGTAAGCTAAATATATGATAGATGTAGTCACCAATATCAAATTGAAATTCTTTTCGAGAACCACCAACAATAATCACAGTAATTGAGCGAACGAGATCGTGCTGATAACGTGTTGTGAATAAAATAAAGAAGAACAAGAAGAACAAAGAGATGAGAGAAAGAGGGAGATTTGTATTATTCTCAAATATAGACTTATATACAATGCCTTCAATGAATCATCTATTTGTAGGCATAAGAAGTACATAATACATTAAACTCTAATTCATAAAGATAATATTTCTAATATTAAATAAATCAAACTCCTTTGATAAAGTTCTAATCATGATAGACATCCACATAGATAAATATTCATAACAAGTGTTTATATATAGTAGTATTTTTATAAATATAATAAAAATATATTTATTTATTTAAATATATACCAGGGCGGGACGAGAACATGTATTGTTAAATATCAAAAACTTATTAATTGTATTGAAATAAAAAAAGGATAACAAGATAACAATGGAATAAATAAGACATGAGGTGGTCCAGGTTGAAAGAGATAAATTGAACAAATATGGTCACCCTTATTAAGATATACTATTAAACCTAAATTGGGGTTATCCGCTAAGAACTACGGTAGAGCAGTTTATGAATCTCTACGTGGCGGACTTGATTTTACCAAAGATGACGAGAATGTGAACTCCCAACCATTTATGCACTCACAAAGCACGGAGAATAATTGATCAGATTCGCGGACGTTCCTACGAAGAAACACTTATGATACTAGAACTCATGCCTTATCGAGCATCTTATCTCATTTTAAAATTGGTTTATTTTGCAGCAGCAAATGCTCGTCACAATAGGGGTTTCAATGAAGCGAGTTTATTCATTAGTCAAGTTGCAGTAAATGAGGGAAGACGATCAAACAATTCCCATTCATGGTCCTTGCGGATCGAATTATCCATATAATATACAAAAAAAACTCAAGATATTTGATATCTTTCTCTTTGAATGAGATCTCAGTACGAGACATCTAAGTCATACAAGTAAAGAGATCTATTCATTTATAAGAAAAAGAAAAAACGCGAGCGGTGATTGGATTGATGATAAAATAGAATCTTGTATCATGGCCCTAGGTCTCGATTTGGGAATTTTAGAGATTAAGGATGATGGTCTGTTTGGGAATGGACAAAACGACTCGTGTGGGCCGCGTTTCATTGAAGCTGATAAGAGGGAAATCTGTGGAAACTCAAATGGGCAAGAATGCTGTGGATTGGGCCGTGGACCGTAGAGCCAGCTGGAATAACGACATTTATCCTACTCTTGTACTAGACAGAATATATTAGGAAGCAGGATTGTTTTGTAAATTTTTTATGCTTATTTTGAATCATTATCATCAATACAAAATCTCTGAAACCCTTTTCTTCTGAATTTCTTAAATCCTTTCTACAAATTCTACTACAACCATTACAATTGGTAATCAGAGCCAGGTCTTCGATCCACCGCCACACTGGGTAAAGTAAAGAAAAACCAACAAATGGCTGAGACTGTAGACCTTTCCGACATTCAGCGTCAGCTGGGAGAACTGAAGGTCGATAAGGAGAGCTGGGAGAAAAGAATGGACGAGATTGAATCAAGGATGGAGGAGACACATGCAGATTTGAGGAAAATAGTTGGGTTGCTGACCAGGGAAGCTGAGGAAATGGAAATCAACACTCCTGAAAAACAACCATCTGCATCCAACACAGCAAAAAAAGAAGGTAAAAAACCTGTGTTTGTCACTGTCATTGATGAGAAAGAACGATACACTATGAAGTTAGATGAACCAGGAGTATTATCTCCTAAACCACAAAAACCTGTTGAGAAGCTCAAGTTAGGGGGACAATGGTCTGAGAAGGGAGACACTTCTCACCTTCAGGATCCATGTCTGACAGATAAGAAAACACCAGGGGGAATTTGGAGCACACTCAACATCAAACCTAAAATAGAACTGCATATGTTTGATGGGGAAAATGCTAGGGGGTGGATAAGGAGATGTGAAAGGTATTTCTCTATTTTTTCGATCCCTGAAGAAGGAAAATTGGAGATAGCAGCTATGTATCTAACAGGGAAGGCTGAAATATGGTTCAACAATTACATAATGCAAAAACATAGAGTCACCTGGCCTGAATTTGTAGCTGATGTACGTCATAGATTTGCTGAGAAAAATTTGAATGATGTCATAGAGGAATTCAATGAGCTGCAGCAAAAAGGGTCGGTAGAGGAGTACCAAACCAAATTTGAAGAGCTTAAGCCCTATGCGATGCAGCTGAACCCTGGAGTTACTGAAGGCTATTTTGTGTCTAGCTTCATTAGTGGCCTTAAGGAAGAACTGAAACATAAAGTGAAGGTGCATGACCCTACAACACTGGCTATTGCATTAAGGCAAGCTCAGCTGTATGAATTAGCCATGGAAGTAGAAAACAGAAAGCATAGGTATATTTCCAAAGGAGTAACTCACACCCAAACAGCTACATCGAGAAATATGATCCATACTGTTGCACAAAGGGGAGTTCCAAACCAACCAAACAACAGGCAAACTCTAATGGAGTACAGAAGGGCCCACAATTTGTGCTATAAATGTGGAGAAAAATTCATGCCAGGGCATCAGTGCAAGGCTAAGCAGTTCAACCTGATGGAGGAAGAGGAAGAGTTGGAAGAAAATGAAAAAGTAACAGAGGAACCCCAAGAGAATACAGAGCCTGAAGTTCAAGGTGATGGGAACTTGGAAATTTCAATGAATGCCTTAACAGGGAATGTTGGTTTCAACACTTTAAGAATTCCAGGAATCATCAAGGGAAAATCAGTGAGTATACTTATAGATAGTGGGAGCACCCATAGTTTTATAACTCCAATGTGGGCTAAGGAAGGAATGGAAGTTGTTCAAACCCAACCCTTAGCCATAACTGTGGCAAATGGGGAGAAACTGTATAGCTCTGCCAAGAGTAACAAGCTGGAATGGAAGATGCAAGGGCAGTTGTTTGATCATGACTTCATGGTGCTGAACATGGGGGAAGTGATATAGTTTTGGGGGTGGATTGGATGAGGAGATATAGCCCTATCATGATGAATTTTAGGGAGATGACCTTGAGCTTTGAGAAGGAAGGGAAGAAGGTGCTGCTTTATGGGGGAGGAAGACAGACCACTTTGAAATTAATCTCAGACAAAAAGTTTCAGAAACTAAGAGAGAAAGATGGGGAATTGCAGGGTGAGTTATACCTACTCAGTACTGAGGTAGAAGGGGCATATATTTCAGAAGAGCTACTATCAGTTCTGGAGGAGTATAATGAGGTTTTTGAAGAACCTAAAGGAATGCCTCCAGAGAGGACACATGATCATGCTATCAACCTTAAGGTGGGATCTCAGCCAGCAAATCAAAGGCCCTACAGATTTCCTTACTTCCAGAAGGCTGAAATTGAAAAACAGATTAAGGAAATGCTATCAGCTTCAATTATCCAAACAAGTAAAAGTCCCTTTGCAGCCCCCTGTTTGCTAGTTAAAAAAAGGATGGCACATGGAGGATGTGTGTGGATTACAGACAATTAAACGAGATGACTGAAAAAGATAAATTCCCCATTCCAGTGGTAGAAGATTTGCTAGATGAATTAGGGGGAGCTGAGTATTTCTCAAAGCTATATTTGAGGTCTGGTTACTGGCAGATCAGGGTGAAGAAGGAGGATATTCCCAAAACTGTATTTAGGACACACCATGGGCACTTTGAATTTAAAGTTATGCCTTTTGGGCTCACTAATGCCCCAGCTACTTTTCAAGCCCTAATGAATGAAGTGTTTGGATCCTATCTCAGAAAATTTGTGCTGGTGATTTTTGATGATATTTTGGTTTATAGCCCCAACTTGAAGTTGTATGTGGAGCATTTAAGGCAAGTTATGGATACACTTAAGGCTCGCAAATTATTTGCCAAGAAAAGTAAATGTTTCTTTGGGCAGAGGCAAGTGGGGTACTTAGGGCACATCATAACATCTAGAGGTGTGTCAACTGACCCTTCAAAGATTGATGCAATGAGAAATTGGCCAGTACCCCAGAACCTTAAGTCATTGAGAGGTTTCCTAGGATTAACTGGCTATTACAGAAAGTTCATTAGAGGATATGGGGAGATTAGTAAGCCCCTGACTGGGATGCTAAAGAAGGAGGGGTTTAAATGGTCTGAGGAGTCACTTGAAGCCTTTCAGCAACTGAAGGAAGCTATGTGCAGATCACCAGTGCAGATTTCAAGCAGACTTTCTACTTAGAAACAGATGCTAGTGCCAAAGGGGTTGGAGCTGTTTTGAGTCAGCAAGGAAGACTTATTGCCTATCTTAGTAAAGCCCTTGGTCCTAAGGAGGTTGATTTATCAATTTATGAAAATGAGTATATAGCCATTTTGATGGCAGTTAGCAAATGGAGGCATTATCTAGAGGGAAGCCAGTTTGTAATTAAAATAGACCATGAACCCCTGAAACATCTGTTGGACCAGAAGATTACTACTACAGTACAAAAGAAAGGATTGACAAAGCTGCTGGGATTGAACTACATAATTCATTACAGGAAGGGAAAATTAAATGTAGTGGCTGATGCTCTTTCCAAGCAACATGAAGTTGGGTCAGAATTAATACAGCTGCAAGCAACAGTTATTATCCCTAGTTGGGTGCAGGAGGTCGAAGGCAGTTATCTACAAGACCCTAAGGCCCAAGAAATTATTACAGCCTTGGTCATTGACCCACAAGGACTAGAAGGGTAGACATTAAAGAAGGGGGTCCTCAGGTACAAGGAAAGGGTGTATGTGGGAAGTAATGGAACTCTCAGAAAATAATTGATTCAAATTCTCCATGACTCTCCCCAAGGAGGTCATTCAGGGATGCAGGCTACATATCATATGGTTAAGCCCTATTTTTATTGAAAGGGTATGAAATCTATGATCAGAGAGTACATTAAACTCTGTGATGTGTGCCAGAGAACAAAAGGGGAACATGTAGCATCTCCAGGACTCCTACAACCTCTCTCCATTCCCAAACAGGCATGGGAATTTATAACAATGGACTTTGTGGAGGGCTTACCAGTCTCAGGCAAGTTCAATTGCATACTGGTCATTATGGACAAATATACCAAGTATGGTCATTTCCTAGCTATTTCTCATCCATATACAGTCACAGACATAGCCAGAATTTACATGGACCAAATCTACAAACTACATGAGCACCCAAAGATAGCGTTGTCAGACAGAGACAAGATATTCACTAGTGTTTTCTGGAAGGAGCTACTGAAACAAACGGGAACAACGGCAATTTTCAGCACTGCCTACCATCCTGAAACTGATGGTCAGACGGAACGACTCAACCAGTGCCTAGAACAATATTTGAGAAGTATGTGTTTCCTGAAACCTAAGAGCTTGGCTAAATGGCTACCCTTAGCCAAATGGTGGTATAACACGAATTATCACACATCTATAGGAATCACCCCTTTCGAGGCTCTATACGAGTATAAACCACCTAATATGGTCTGGGATGCAAACTCAAGGGTGAACAGTGTGCAGGAAGAGCTTAGTAACAGAGAGCAAACTCAGAAGCAGTTGAAAGAACATTTAGAAAAAGCACAGCACCGCATGAAACAAAACGCAAACAAAAAGAGATCAAAACGTGTCTTTGAAGAGGGTGATGAAGTGTACCTGAAGCTACAACCGTACAAGCAGACATCCCTTGTTGTCTGAAAAAATCTTAAGCTTACTGCTCGTTACTATGGCCCCTACGAAGTTGTTCAACGAATTGGAGCTGTGGCCTACAAATTAAAGTTACCAGATCATGCAAAAATACATGTCGTTTTCCATGTAAGTCTGCTGAAGAAGAGAGTAGGAAATGAAGCGATTACCTCACTCAATCCGCCCGATGTTGATGCAGAAGGACAGATGAAAGTCTACCCAGCAGTCGTGTTAGACAAGCGATTGGTCAAGAGACAAAACCAAGCTGTGACACAACTATTAGTGCAGTGGTCGAATTTAGGGGCTGAGAACGCAACATGGGAAGATTACAATGTTTTGAAGACGCAATTTCCCGAATTTGATCCTTGGGGACAAGAATCAGCAAAAGGGGAGGGAATTGTCATGACCCTAGGTCTCGATTTGGGAATTTCAGAGATTAAAGACGATGGTCTGTTTGGGAATGGACAAAACGACTCGTGTGGGCCGCGTTTCATTGAAGCTGATAAGAGGGAAATCTGTGGAAACTCAAATGGGCAAGAATGCTGTGGATTGGGCTGTGGACCGTAAACCCAACAGAGGAATATTACACCGGATGCAGGAAACCATTCTAAGGGCTGATGGAGCGGATTCCATCCTTTAAGGAAACCGTAGAGCCAGCTGGAATAACGGCATTTATCTTACTCTTGTACTAGACAGAATATATTAGGAAGCAGGATTGTTCTGTAAATTTTTTATGCTTATTTTGAATCATTATCATCAATACAAAATCTCTGAAACCCTTTTCTTCTGAATTTTTTAAATCCTTTCTACAAATTCTACTACAACCATTACATCTTGGGTCACGAACAGTGATTCGATTGATGATAAAGAAAGGGAATTTTTGGTTCAGTTCTCCACCTTAACGACAAAAAAAAATTGATCAAATTTTATTAAGTCTAACTCATAGTGATCATTTATCAAAGAATGGCTATGGTTATCAAATGATTGAACAACCCCATAACCTCAAGGTTATGAGCCTTGCGAGCTACCAAACTGCTCTATTCCGCGATGAAAAGAAACCAAACTAATGGACAAACAAAGATTGAATGCGCCCCTCTTCCATATATATACAAATATAATAGCCTATTAATACAGAATGGTAAAGGGGCCCCTCTATGATCATCGATCATAGAAATAAATAGAAAAATGAAGAGATATTTTTCAGATTTTGAAACACATTCAAATTCAATATTCAATAATAATATAGAAGTAAAAGTTGTAAAAATAAAAATAAAAAAAAAAACAACAAATTAGAAGGGGGTCCGTCAAACTTCTGTAATATGTAACTTAAATAAAATAAATAAAATTTGAATGATGAATGAAAAATAATAATAAAATATAAATAAAAAATAATCTAGTATATACCTGAACTCGTCCCGCCCCAACTCAACACTATAAATAACTTGTCCGGTCTTGATCTCGAAATTCAAGATTAAAATCAGATCAAATTGAATCGGGGGTACATCGAGTCACTTTGAGTTTGGGATATTTCACTTATTTGGCCATCCGGGTTATGAGTTTCTTTTGTTCTATAGGTCTTCGTTGCTTATTGTTCTTGGATCATGTTTCCCATTCTACAAACTACATTATTTTTTTCTAAAAGGGTATCAGCTAAAAATGATGACGCAATGAAGTCTTTTTAAAATTTCTGAAAGCTAAAATTTAATAAAATATATATTTTATTAAGTAAAAAATATTTATATTTTAAAAAATAAATGTTGAGATTCAAACTCATATAAAATGAGATAATTTTAACATCTCTATTCAGCTAATTAATGTAAGATAACATATGAACGAATTTTCTATTGGATAGTTTAACTTCTTTCTCCTTAAGAATAAAATCAATTTTTTTAATTTTGTATGTTCATTTAACTATCTATATTTAAATTTCATGATTGTTTCTCTCAATAATGTTATTTCTAAGAGTTGAACTACATTTATTTTACTATTAGACTTAATACTTATTGTTATTATTATAAGGGTAATTATTTGATATACTGGTGGTAGAAATTAAAAGTTTTTACAAGCGTCTTAGTACAGTTTAGAGTTATAATTCAGGATTTATAGATTAAAACCTAAATCATCACCATATTACCCTAACAACTAAACCATAAATTCTAACCACTATCTCTAAGTTCTAAATCCATGCCCCTAAACCCTACACCCTAAATCAAGTCCCTAAACTCTAAAACTAAGGCGTTTGTAGAAACTTTTAGTTCCACTTCTTTATTACCATTAACTTAATTATTTTAATTAAATTCTCAAAATATCAATATAAAATTATATCCTTTCCAATCTAACCAGTAACTTAATTATTAGATGGTAGCTTAATTTTAACATCTAGCATATTATATATGTTTACTGTATAGATAATTTGAGTTTGGTGTTCTAATAATAAGAAAACAATAGTTAAATTTTAAGAGGTTTATTTTTCTAACATGTTAAATTAAAGTTATTAATGTAATACGTATATACACATAATTTGATCTATATATTTTTTAAAGGAAATTTAGCAACAGTCAGCTAAAACATTTTAAAATTTAAAGAGACTAATATATAATTTAGATCATAATTTGAGTACTGCCTTGCGAAATTAACCCATAGTAAAAAGGCGCTGGCGGGCGACTTTGTAATGGGTAATCAATTCAAGTCGTACATACCGTTGGATCCAATGCCCCTTAAAACGATCCACCGGCCAACAACTCCCGTTGGAAACGACGGCGTATCACCTGGGGCCGTAGCCGTAGACCCCTCGCTTTCACCTCAATTTGCAGACAAAGAAAGCAAACTCCAAAACCCCTATCTCTCTGCCTTCCTTTTCTGAATTTTCCAGGCAGACGGGCCAAAACGACGAGAAAATAAATGTCAATATTAATTAATTGATTACTTGGTTAATCAACCAATCAATTGATTAATTAATCAACCCATTGTCTGTAACGTCAAGCTTTTTGGACCTTTTTTTTGTTTCAATCTGTGTGAACTGTGAATTGATCTTGCTATGGGCAGCACCTTCTTCTCTATACCAATAAAGCGAGCCATGCCCGACCCGACCCATTCTTCTAACGGACCCCCAAAGCGTTCCAAGCCTCCGTCTACTGCTCTCCATACTCCTCCCGGCCACGTTGCCTTCCGTCTCCTTTGCCACGTCTCCCGTGTCGGAGGCATCATCGGCAAGTCAGGTAGCGTCATCAAGCAGCTGCAAAAGTCCACCGGCACCAAGATCCGGATTGAGGATGCACCGGCTGAAAGCCCCGACCGGGTTATTACCATCATCGGCCCCAATTCTGTTGATACCAGGATTATGCTGAATCTTGGAGGCGACGACAGTGACGGCAGTGGAGTTGAGGAAATTGAAGTGTCCAAGGCGCAGGAAGCGCTGGTGAAGGTGTTCGAGAGGATCCTGGAGGTGGCCGCGGAGAGCAATGGAGCGGCCTTGGGGATGGTTTCTTGTCGGTTGTTGGCGGAGGACAAGCAAGCTGGGGGCGTGATAGGGAAAGGAGGTAAAGTAGTGGAGAAGATAAGGGAGGAGACCGGGACCAAAATTAGGATTTTGACGGATAAGCTACCGGCTTGTGCCAGCGTTACGGAGGAGATTGTGGAGGTAAGAGGTTTAGAACGTGAGTTCTTTAATTAGGGTTTATTTTTCCTGGTCTTGGGGTTCGTTGACTTCATAATTACATTCTAAAAATGTTGATCTTCCTTTTCACTGCGTCAGATTCTATATTTTCCTAGTTCAGGCAGCTCATGAAAATATTTTGAAAGTGGGAACATTGTCCAACCATCAGACTTTCTAAAGCGTTTTCTTATCATTGTTACTATTTTCTTTTTGTTATACTTGAAATATTCATTCTTGTTCTTCTCTGTATATTTTGTAGATTGAAGGATCTGTTTTAGCTGTAAAGAAAGCGCTTGTTGCTGTCTCATACCGCCTCCAAGATTGTCCTGTCAATAAAACAAGGGTAAGCGAAAACAGAAGCATTGAACCAGTTCAACCAGAGACTTTACATAGACCTATGGAGGTACTTCCTCAGATGACTTTGCACAGACCTATTGACTTACATCCTGAGGATAGTTTCCTCAGAGCTATGGAGGTACTTCCTCGGGAGAATTTTCATAGACACGCGGAGGTGGTTCGCCAGGACCAATTGCACAGATCGATTGCTTTTCTTCCTCAAGAATCATTTCATAGACATACTGAGGTTTCACACGAGGATTTACCTGATTCACAAGTAGATCATCTTTCACGGCGTAGTCTCCTGGTACCTAGTATACCTAGTGGCTCTACCAGTTATGCAACCAGAGTTCATCCTTTGTCTCTGAAGCCCGAGAATGCCTCTCCTTTGGATACGAAAACGTTGCAGCAGGAAGTGGTTTTCAAAATTCTTTGCCTCAATGATAGGGTTGGGGGTGTTATTGGAAAGGGAGGTGCAAATATTAAGGCCCTTCAAAGTGATTCAGGAGCTACTGTTACCATTGGAGCTACAATCACTGATTGTGATGAACGGTTGGTTACTGTTACTGCATCAGAGGTCAGTCATGTTGTGATCTTCTATGACATTATAAAGTTGCTTAAAGTTGTTTTTATTTCCGTTACTGATATGCTCTCATTGACTTGATATCTTTTAGAATCCGGAATCACAATATTCTCCCGCACAAAAGGCTGTTGTCCTTGTTTTTGTAAGAGCTTATGAGGCTTCCATTGAAAAAGGCCTAGATTCAGGCTCAGGTAAGGGTTCAAATGTCACTGCCCGGCTTGTTGTTCCTTCAAGCCAAGTTGGTTGTCTGTTAGGAAAAGGAGGGGCAACAATTTCTGAAATGCGTAAAGTGACTGGTACCAGCATTTGGATTTTGGGAACTGACCGGGTCCCCAAGTGTGTCGGTGGAAATGATCAAGTGATACAGGTGCGCTGGAGCTTTAGTTAATTATTTTATATAGACTTACTGATCTAAAACTAGCTTCTTTTTCTAAGAAATCTTTGCAAAAAAAGTGGTAAATTTCTTTGTTTTCCAAAATTTCAATTGAAGAGTTGTCTCTTAGAAATATGACCAAATGGTTCTAATACTGTAGAGGTTGGAGTTAAAAGGAAATCATGACAGCAGATCATTTCACTTTATGAAAACAGTTATTCTAATGTGTTCCCTCGCTGTTTCAACATATTCTGATTTTGGCCGAGGAAACACCTATATTTCCTTGTTGCAAATGCATTTTCGCTAGAGATATTGAAAAATGATATGAGCCTGGTGTTTCATAAGGCATGAGTTGCTTAATTGTTGGTATTTTTCTTTTTTAAAACAGATTTCAGGAGTGTATACGAATGTAAAAGATGCTATGTATCATGTGACTGGTAAACTAAGAGATAACCTATTTTCTACCTCATTGAAAACTGCCGGAGCAAAAAGCAGTTCCTCAGTTTTAATCGAGACCAGTCATTATGAAAGATTGATGGATAATTCCCCTCTTGAGTTGCAAGCATCAGGCAACTTTTCTCATAGTCTTTGTCGGAATACTTCATTGGTAATGGATAGCACAAATCCCTTTGGACATTCCTATAGCTCAGATTGCCCCCGTTCTGCAGGATTGTGGACATCAGAGGTAGGATTCTTTCCATTCTCTTAGATGAGAGTGTGTACATGTATGCACCCTAGTCTCACTCAGGAACACAAACATATCTGCTGGAATTGAATTGTTGCACGGTTCTACTTACCTGTAGCTGGATTTTATTGCAGATGGCTACTGGATTGAATCCAAGGGGCATCACAGATAGCGGAAGAGGATTGACTTCTTTTAGAGGTGGACTAGAACTTGGCAGGTTGGTAGCTTACTGCAAAATTTGTATGTTGGAAAAATAAGAAGTTAGGTTTGATGATTGATGTTGATCTTCTATTGCTTTACTTAATGGTGTTATATATGAGGCCTAACAAAATTGGGAGTGGGGAATATAGAGAAGGAAGGCTTTTGGACAATATCTCATAAGTAATGACCCTTTCTTCTCATGTTTGCAGTGGAAACAGATCTGCTATTGTAACAAATACAACCGTAGAGATTAGAGTTCCTGAGAATGTTATTGACTCTGTTTATGGGGAGAAGGGTCGCAATCTAGCTCGCTTAAGAGAGGTAATAGTTTTTTCTAACTATTCATGCACTATTTTATTGGCATTGTTCAAAAAGGATGCTTGGAATAGTGTTTAGTTGGTTAGAGTGGTTCTGCTCCTAATTCTACAAAGATTATACATGCACCATTGAAACAACTCAACTCTTGATAGAACTTAATGAAGAACTTAAGACAGCAGTACCAGAAAAGCGGAAATCAAACCACATGACTATGAGACTAAATGGGCAACCAAAGTTAAAATGTTTTCATTACATCCATCACACAAAAATTCCCTTGTGATATTTATCTTCGATTGAACTGTATAGAAACTCCTAAAAGTCTTTACTTAAGCATGCTTTCAACAAATCATTCCCCTTTAACAATTTAAAAAGTGAAACCCTTTTTTGTAATTAGTCATCGCTGATGCCAATACAACAACTTAAGAACATATTCTAAAGTCTTACTAAAATTAGTCTGTTCCAATTCCTGCATGTACAACAGTTAAGATCAAGCCTTATACCTTGAATTCTACAACAACAAAAATTTGAAACTCTCAATCTGTTTGAAAGCTCACACTGAATTTGGTACACCTTTTGGGTTATTGGTTTATCATGCATGCAAAAAAGAATTAGCAAATTAAAAGATCAAAAATTCTAAATGTCTTCCCTAACCAAGATACCATTATTGATGTCAAAATACAATATCTATGAGATATCTAATCTTAAGTCAACATCAACTTTTCCTTTGGTGTACATCAATCAGATCTCTGGTGCCAAGGTCATAGTGCATGAACCTCAAATAGGAACAAGTGACAGGATTGTTGTTATATCTGGGACACCTGATCAAACCCAGGCGGCTCAGAGCCTCCTACAAGCATTCATCCTCACTGGTCCATCGCGCTGAAATCTTTCATTTAAACCTAATGTTTTCACAAAAGGGGAAGAAAAACTTGAAGCTGTTGCCTATTTGACTGTTTTTCTTTTTTTTAGTTTTCAAGCAGTGTACACTAGTCTAGCCATCTATGCAAGCCCTGCTCTTTGGGACAATAATTTGGTTCTAATCATTTACAATATGTTCTGTAGCGAATGTCTTATGGAGATCACTGTTTTCTATCATATCCTTCTTCTACTGTCTAGTTTTGAGTTTCTTTTATAACCACAGATAAGAATTTATATTTACTATGGTTAGTTGGCTTAGTGATGAGGGTCATGGACCTCTTATGTTGTTATTTTCACCCACAAAAGCCTCATTTTAAGCTTTGCTCTTGCTACCCTATTGCTCTTAGTGAGCTTAGCCTTATATCCATCCTCACAATTCACAAAGTGTAATTCAAATGAACATTCGATTACAATTTTGACACTAGATGTCTGATATAACCCCCCCCCCCCCCCAAAAAAAAAAAAAAGGAGAGAATTCACACATTCTTAGATTGTTCTCTTGGAAATTTTGTTCTGGAACTCGTTAGTTGAAAATAAACTCTTAGGTTCGAGTACATACAAAATAAGCAGATGTTTTTGATCAAGTTGATTATATGATGGATTCTTTCAAGTATTTAACTATTTACTAAAGATAACATTTATACTCTGAAGTTTGGATATTGATGCTGTACTAAAAAATTATCCTTCATTGATATGTTTTTAGTACAGAAGATGTGTTTTCAGGCATGTGTTAGTAAACATAAATACTGATATGGCTTAGAATGACTCATCCCTTCTAGTGAAGATTTAGGTCACCCTTGTCTTGTCCATCTTGTACATAGACAATAAATTGGCATCTCAGGTAATCGATATTCTCTCTCTTAAGTATTTCAATTTTATAATAGCTTTTAATGTTTTTTGATGGTTATGAAATGGTATGTTATCTGAACTATTCATTTTTCTTGAAGTACCCGTGTTCATGACATATTTGGACATAGGGAAGGTATATGAACTCTTTTTAGATAACGGAGCATATGCCCGTATCCATGTCTGCCGAAGTGCAGATAACATAGATGGAATTTAGACATTCAACAAACATTTTATTACACTCTTCCTTATCAAAGTACGAACCCGGAACTTTTAAATTGAAAACTAAAGCTTTGGCATTTATGAGATACACTTGAGCCTTCATCCTCACTTGTCAATCATGAATATATTTTCCATTCAAACCCAACATTTTTCACCAATCGAAGAAATTTCATTTCATTTCTTCCCCTTCGGTTTATAATTGTCCAATCATGTGCAGTTTATGCTATTAAAAGCAAATGATAGATGAAGACATCAAACTTTGAACACAACCAAAAGAAAACATATACAAATCTGGGTGTACACACTCCGGAAATTTTATAAAAGAGTATTCAAAAGTACATGCACTTATGCTGAAGCAAGATTTAGAACACGATTAAAATTGAAAAAAAATACATAGAATATCCATCAAACTTTTGCTGCAAAACTAGAATTGCAATTTATTTGTTTAGAACTGCATTAGTTGCTGCTCTCGGCCGGTTTAGCTTTGAGTGTAATTTCCACATTGTCATGGACTCCTTGGAGCAATAACTCACCATCATATGCAACAACTTTACGTTTCTTTGCTGCTCTTAGTGTCCCAACTAATGCTTCAAAGATGTTTGCACACCTATCATCATTAAATAGCACCCCGAATGTGACCTTGAACACATCAAACAACAAATATTAATATATTTGTGCTGGAAAAACAGAAGTAGATTGTAGCATCATAGATGTCAAAAAATGAAATGGGAAAAACCCAAATCATCTGCCTTTGGCATTGCAGTTTCAGATGAGGTGAAACATGCCTAAAACAATATGTATTAATCATCAAACTTCAAATCTCAGTGCAATGCATATGGTGAATATTGATGTAGGTGTTTTACAGTAGCCATCTATATTCATCAGGAGATTAACATAAGAACATTGGACATAAAATACTTTCCATAAGATTTTCGAAGCTTATTTACTTGAATTCAGAAGAAATCAAAAGACCGAAAAACAGAATTCAATTAGCGCATGAACTACAAAAAGTATTGTATATTTCATTGGTTTTGCAGAATGGACTGAATAGAACAAAGAATGTCACTGATTCTACAATAGGAAACGAGGAACTGTTCCGAGATCGGAGTCTTTCTTGGAGAATCTAACCAAACAGTGAAATTTGTAACAAGCTTGATAGACTTGTTAGTTTGAATGTTGATTATACGTATATAATTAATAAATGTTATAGCAGTTCTCCTTCCCAAACCATTTTTCCCTTCTTTGTTTTCAAAGTTCACCATTAGGGAATTGAATTTTGAAGCATATGTAAAAAAAATGTAGCAGCAAACAGATGAGACAGTGATATAGCTAAATCAGGCAGCTTATAGAGGGAAAGATGGGACAAACAAAATAGAGAGGTTGAAGCAACCCAGATCCAGATCCAGATCCAGATGAGATAATAATAGGAAAAGAAGAAATCAGAAATGAAACCTTGTAAGAACCATCAGGTTGGATGTGGCCAAGTCTCTGGATTTCTTCCTTGAGTCGTTCCACCTCCTCTTCTACATTCATTGTGTTTAACGATCTGGGTTCTTTTTCTCTCCCTCTCTTATCTGTTTGGCATCAACGTGATTCTTTTTTATAGGCAACTTTCTCAGAGGATGTAAAGATAGAAGGTGAAATTAAAATAACCAACTTTTTTTAATCTTTTTTGGATGAGAATTTGGTGATTGGCTAACGTAAAGAGGGCTCACCCCATCCCCATTGGTGGGGGGAAAAGGAAATTATTTTCTGCCGTACGATGTGGGTTTGACTATGCCCAGCCGATTAAGACCGTCCGACCAATCACCTCTTTTTTCTCTTCGGCTATCATTTACTTGCCTTTGATTCTTTTTCTTTTTTTTTTTGTTGAGAAAACTTGCCCTTGATTTTAGTAGCTTAGGAGTAGGGGTGGGCATTGTCGGGTACCAAAAAAACGGGTATCCGGTTCATTTGGGTACCTCATTAAGCGGCCCGTGTTTCGGCCTATTATATCCAGGTACCCGTAAAATTCGGGTAATCGGGTACCGGGTACCCAATTTCTATTTTTTTATTTTTTTAATTCTAAAATTAAAAAAAAAATCACATGTTAAACACAAAAATATTTATAAAAAAAATACTTAAAACTTAAAAAAATATAATACAAACATAGAAAAAATGTAGGGATTTAAACTTAATTTTAAAGTGAAAATATTAAAAAACATAAAATAAAAATATAATTTTAAATATAAAAAATATATATTAAATTTTATCGGGTCGGGTACCCGATAAGGGGAAACTTCCGGCCTGTGTCATGGCCCGTGTCCCGGGAAATTTGTCGGGTCGGGTATTTTTTTTCGGGAATTACCTGGCATTTTAAGTTCGGGTCGTCAGGTTTTCGGGTCGGGTCAATCGGGTCGGGTATTTTTGCCCACCCCTACTTAGGATCATACATCTTTTTATTTTTAGGCTTAAAGTCAAATTGACCTTCAACGAAAAATTAAATAACTAATTAAGCCCTTATAAAAATTTTACACCTAATTTAACATTTATAATTCAAATTACACTTAATTTGGCCCCTTCGTTAGTTTGACCGTGTTGACCATTAATACTCTTTAACGGTTAAAATATAAGACACGTGGTAGGCTCAGAGCTTGCAACGTTAACAAATTTGATTTTTTTTTATATAAAATAGTTTTAAATTTTTTTAAAAAAATTCTTAAAAGATCTACAAAATTATAAAAAATTTAAAATTTAAAATTTAAAATATAAAAATATTAATTTAATTTAATTTTTTATGTTCTTTTATTTTTTTATATAAAAAAACATAAAATAAATATTTTTTTCTAGAAACCCCAAAGTTTTATTTTTTTTTAGAAAAAAGTCTCATAAATTCCTAAATCAAGCATTAGCACCGATTCAACCATCGACCACTTCCCGTCGTAGGAAAAATCTCATTCTCCCTCAATATTTCTTCTCACTAGCATCGTCGTCTACCACAGTACCAACAACTTTTACTGCCGATTAAATTGATTTGAGGACTTGGGAATGTATGGTTAGAGTTTAGGGTTAGGGATTTGAAAATTTTGGGATTTTATAATTAAAAATATAATTTTAGAAAAATTATACAATTTTAAATATTATTTCTTATAAATGTTTATTTATATTTTAATAATTATTACAAGTATTTTATATTTTGTGACTTTAAGTAAAACTTTTTTATAATTTTATACATAATTTTAATTTTTACACATTTAAATATTTTTAGATTTTTCTTGAATTTTTTAAATAATTTTTTAGATTTTAAATATGTATTTTTTAATTTTAAATATATTATTTTATAATTTTAAATATTCTTTAAATTTTTAAATAATTATTTACGGTTTTGATGACATGACACGTTAAGAGTGTGCTACGTGTTACCATCATAATAACTACTTTTGAGTTAACGGTTAACTTAACAGAAGGACTAAATTGATTGTAATTTAAATTTTGAGGGCTCAATTGAATGAATTTTTTTTATAAGGTCTTAATTGATTTTTTTTTATTTTTTGTTGAGGGCCAATTTGACCTTTAAGTTTTTTTAATAATTGAGACAAGGAAACTAAGAAATGAAATGAATTAGAATAATTTAAATTATTATCTTAAAATCTTTGGAAAAAAAATTGATCACGAAAAATTAATATTGGACATGTTGAATAAGACGGATGGAGTATAATTTTATGAAGTTTATTTTTTAACACAAACAATAAAATAAAGGTAGGATGAGTTTGCCACGCTCGACGAGTACCGATGAACACTATTAATTTTATTTATAAATATTACTTGTCGTATAATTATAAATTATTTTAAAATAAATTAATTAAAACATATTATTTTTTATTTTTTAAACATAAATTAAAATACTTATTTATTTCTAAATTACAAAATTTTAATTTTTGTTCATTTAAAATTTAAGCCGCTACCGCCGTGGCCACCAAATGATGAAAAAATTCAATCGAATGAAGCCTACATTCACTAAGGATTGAAAGAATACAACTTTTCATAAGTTACTGCATAAGTGTAACAAATGAAGCCACAATCGAATGAAGCCTACATTCACTGTCTACGTTTTTTTAACTACTTTTCAAAGTCTACTGTTTTTTTTTTTACAATTTAAAAAGTAGACAATGAAAAATTGTAACAAATGAGGAAAATTATATTATCAAACCCACAATCGAAGTTACTGCACAAGTGTAACAAATTGTCCAATAAGGGAAGAACCGTAGACAGTGAAAAAAAGAATACAACTTAAAGAGATAATTTTTTTAGTCCGTGAGGCAGCGACGGCGGCTTAAATTTTAAATGAACAAAAATTAAAATTTTGTAATTTAAAATAGATATGTATTTTGATCTATGTTTAAAAGAATATTAAAAATAAAATAATATATTTTAATTATTTATCTTTTGATTTTTAAATAATTTATAATTATACAATGAGTCCTTTAAATTTTTAATCTTTATAAATTGAATTAACGATGTTCACCGATGCTTGTCGTTAATGATGCTCATTGAGCGTGGCGGAATTTTCCAATAAGGTAAAGAAAAGCTGTAATAATTTTGCACATTCTTCATAATTTTGAACTGAGTTGATGTAAACAAAACACATTAGAAATTTATATTAAAGAAAAGAAAAGGATTTCACGTAAAAAGTTATATTTTAAAAAAGGAGTATTCGATTTCCCTTTCATCTTTTTGTCCTAAAACCTGAATTGGGTAGACTTATGTAGCGAGCAGTTTCAATTTCTTACTTTTCAGGGCTCAGTTCTGTTTCAACTTTCAAGTGTACAGTTCGATCTTAGGTGATTATGATGCAAGAATCGCATGAAGCTTTTTAATTGTAGTGGTTGAATTACCGAGGCTGTTATTATAACTTGCAGTCCAAGTAAAGAAGTGTTTCAGGTGGATACAAGGACGGACGCAGAACTTTAAATTAAGGGGTAAACTTATAGAATTCTAGGAGGGGTAAATTTATATTAATTTTAAAGAGGGAAAAATAAATTTTTAATAAGAAATACATAAAAAAAATTTTAAAAAATTCTTAATCATATAAGGATTTTAAAATTTCAAAATTTGTATGCGCAGGGAAAGAGGGGTACTACAAGAACCAAATTACTTTGCAGACTCTGTAATGGGTTATTTTTTAAGGAGGTTGTGTTACCCATTTCCCAAAAATCTTTAAAGGAAAGCAATCTCGTTGTTAATGAAAAAGAAAAAGGCAAGTTGCAGTATAATGAGAAGGAGAAGATTTAATGCGTCAAAAATAAAGTTTTAATGGTTTATTGTTAATGAAAATTTTGAAAGGTTTAATTTTAACTATTACTTTAATTTCATCTAATGATTTAAAGTAATGTAAATTTAATGATTTTCCCCCTAAAACAAATTAGGATACCTGAATCTGTCATAATTTCATACACTCAAAACAAAATTATAATACCGTTTAATGTAAATGAATCTCTTTCTATATACTTTTTGTAGGATTAACATTTTTAACAAGGAAAATAATAAACCTTTTAATTTTAGAGTTTTAGGTTATGGTTTAGGGTTTATGGATTTAGTGTGTAGGGTGTAGAATTTAATATTTATGATTAGAATTTAAGGTTTAAGGTTTAAGTTTTAGGGTGCTAGAATTTAGTTGGAATTTAGGTTTTAAATTTTACTGAAGGGTTGTGTAATTTTTTTGCACAACTTGTGCATTAAAATATAACTTTTTGAACAATTCAACTTCTAAATTTATCATCAATATATCAAAAAAACTTATAAATTTATTAATATACCCGTATTTATCATACATGTAAAATTTTAAATATAGACCAAAAATAATATTTTATTAATATATTTTAAATGTTGAAATGTTTATATAAAGAATTGGTTATATTTTAATACACACGCTGTGTAAAAAAATTACACAACAATTCTATAAAATTTAAAGCAAAAATTCCAAACTCTTACACCCTAAAACCTAAACCTTATACTTTAGCTTAATAGTTTGTTTGGTTAAAATAAAAGTCTAACATTTCATCCTATAGTCATTTTCAAGTCCATCTACATTGTTAGTTCAAACTTTGTAACTTGATTTTTAGCCTAACTCATTATTATAAGCGAGATCAAAGTGTTTTATAATTATTATTTTTAGAGTCAGAGTTAACGTCCGTATAGAAGATTTTTTAGACATATTTTTAGGTCTTGAATTTTTTTTCTCGCAAAAAATGGCAAAACATAAGTCAAAATTGATGCAAGAAAATAGATAAATTCTCGATATCAAAGAAATTGGGACTTAAAATTATTCGATTTTCAAGAAAAAAAAAACAAATCAATTTTTGATATTTCCCCATAATTTTTTTTATTTGTTTTCCTTAAAAAAAGGAAGGAAGTGAAACAATGCCACATGTAGCTTATTCATTGAACAAATTTCTTTTACGACCTCAAAATGGAAACGGGATAAACCATTAAACCTCTATTTTAACTCAAAATAATTTACACCTAAACGAAACAGTTTAAACACTTATTTTACAATTAAACCAAAATAATTTGACTATTCAACTTAACATTCATAATCTAAATGAATATGGATAAATATTCTATACACAGGCGGTAAAAACTGAAAGTTTTCACAAGCGTCTTAGTTTTAGGATATATGAAGTTAATTTATGGTATAGGATTTAGGTGTAGGGGGTTAGAATTTAGGGATAGTTGTTTCAATTTGGGTTATAATTTAGGGTTTATAGGTTAAAACCTAAATCCTCACTATATTATCCTAAAAACTAAACCCTAAATTATAACCTTAAACCTTAAATTAAAACAACTATCCCTAAATTCTAAACCCCTACACCTAAACTCCTAAACTATATCCCTAAACTAACTCCCTATACCCTAAAACTAAGGCGCTTGTGGAAACTTTCAGTTTCCACCGCCAGTGTATAGGATATTAATCCAATGAATATAACCTAAAATGTGACGGTGGGATTGCTAAACTATTAATCGCAAAAAGAGTTACACCTGTATAGATAAAAAAAACTAAACAATTTACACTATTTTCTAACCGGTGATTAAGATCAAATCTACAGTTTAGATTAAAACGTTGCTTTACTTGAATTTTTTTTAAAAAAAATTCTTCTATGATTCTCATGTTCCTTAATGAATTTTATGAATATCATCCCTTTTTTCCCTTTCCACCTAAGATCATAGCAAAACATTAGCTTTGGTTTTGTGACCTACTTGCATCTGGTGGTATTCGGAATTGGAATTGTGATCCTCGTATTGGAAGCCTGATCGGAAAGTTTGTCGTTTGATATTTCGTCTTTCCATTTTCTTAAAAAAATTTAAAAACAGGTTTCTCACTCCCATTGTTCTTTCTGGAACTATAAACAATGCAATTATAACCCTATATTATGATAGCTGGCTTGCAGACATCTAATGATAGAAGATAAAACCAACATAACAAGTCCCCGACTTTGGTCGGAGGGATTCCAAAGACTTCGAGGGAGAAAATAAACCAAGCAATCAAATGAATATAATGCCTCCAGATTTGATGAAAGAAACTTGAACCAAAATGCACGCTTACCTATTCATCCATCTTAGAAATCAACTGTCGGATAGAGGCCCGGCATGTAACTACGCCCATTTCCATTTGAATCGGTATTAGCGTACGAGTGTGTCGATAGTTCACCAGAGTGAGATGACTTGCGAGATTTTGGGTTTCTAGGGGAAGCCGTATAGGAATCATTTGAACCACTCGAAAAAATTGATGATGTTGGTAGTCCATGGATCTTTGGCAGGCCCGTCGGATCAGAATCCAAACTGTACCCACCCCTCTCAACTGCTTCAGCTTCCAATGGCAATTCGTCCAATGTCTATCCAAAAAATAAATATTAAAAAGTATACAAATGAAAACCAATAGATGTTGCTGCATGTACTTAACATTGAAATTAAGCAAAATCGTCAGGTAATTGACGACATATTGCATGCATGTAGGCATGGAAAATGACATTTGTTGTTTGTGCTTTCGACAAATAGATAAAAACCCATGATCACTGTAGAGATTATGATATGTTGATATGATGATTATGCAGTAAAGAGAACGCACCCTGAAAGCCTGTTGAAGAACTCGGAGTGTTTCTCGAGTACGTTTTCTCCTAGAAGCAATCTCATCAGGTTCCTGTAACATTTCTTCAAACAGGTTCTCTCTGTTTTGGATCATTAAAAAGTACAGGATGCCCCACAGTCAACAAAGCACTAGTCAAAAGGTACAAATAATTTAAATCAAGCCAATTGGAACACAGAGCGCTGCATCACCTGTAAAGCTTTTTGATAAAGACATTGTGAAGTTCTCGTTTTGTATGGTTTACCTGGATATAGATATTATCAATAATCATGTATTGTGCTATTGTCGCAGCTTAACAGAGCAATATTGGTAAGAACTACGAAGACGAGGCTTGTACTTACAAGACTTATAACAGTTTCAGATTTCAATATAAGAAATATTTATGGCAAACATAACCTCTTAAATCTCAATTAAACTTACTGACCAAGTCAGCTCCGTGTTCTAAATGTACAAGTAAAACAGGATACAACATTCACGTGATCATGAAATTTACGACTGTTCTACCAAAACTAAACACATTAACCGCCCACAAAAAGAAAATAACCTTGTTCAGCGTTCATGATGTAAGCTTCTCTCCATATTAAAATAGTGAAGGATGGAAATTGAAAAGGCAGCAAATATTGTTTAGGTCAATCCACATAGTTGCAAAACTTATATAACGTGAAAAATGGAAATTAATTTGCCTGGAAAGATTTATAATTTCCTAACTAGAGCAACACAATGCTTTTCAGAATTTCAGGACCTAGGATGTGAAAGTAGATAAAACAGCAGAAGGAAAAAAAAAGGAAACTTAACTAGAAAACTTACTAGGTTTAAAACTTACCAAGAAGTGCATAATTGCTTTAGGCACAGAATCCTCTATATTCTTCCTAACAATGTCGTAGTATGATCTTAAGAGCAATTTGGTGATAGTAATTTCAATAGCTTCAGTTTCTGAACGGTCTTCTGAAGGCCTCAAGACAGATGGGGGCTGAAAAGAAAAAAAATGCTTGTCAAGAATGACTACTCATATTATTTCTCCATATAGCACTGGATCCAATCGGGGTTATCTGATGTGTATGCACCTCTCTTAAATGGATCATGGACAAGGCCTGTTCCATGTCATGAACAGGTTCATTGTGTTGTTTGTTTGTTGAGCTCTCTTTCACTGATGAACGGCTATCACTGCCACCAAATATTGATGAAATACCCCAGGTTGAACCACTTGTACCTGATAAACCCCACATGTTATGCTGCTAGATAATTACATCAAAACACGGTGAGTGCTAACAAAAACCCAAAAAATCAAATCAGAAATCCACTAGACAAAAGAAAAGGGGGCAGGGGGAAAACCATCAATGTTGGCCTTCTATTAGACAACAATCACAAATAGAACATCAGAATATCATATAAGAATTCAAAATGACAGCCTAAAATGCAATACCAGTGGAAGGAACTTTTTCAACATCTGCAACAGGACGGACTCCCTGCACTCAAACGGAGTAAAAAGTTGCAAGTTATTTATCATCAATAACAGACAGATGAGGGAGAAAAAGATTGGAAAAGCAAAAGGGAACGGCAGGGAAGGGAAGCATATATAGGGCAGCAGAAACACAAAATTTTCATGCCTGATCAGCCACAATGCCATTAACTTGTCTAGCAAGAATAGCCCGAGATTTAACACTTCTTTCAGAATTAGGTGCTTTATCCGTCTCTAATCCATCCTGATTAAGTCAAAGAAATAGAAAAGAATGAAAATAAAGATAAATAGTAGGAATAGCACCAGAGAAATGACTTGGTAGAGAACTACCTTTGATCTAGACATAGGCAAAGCAACCCTGGAATTCCTGATCTGCTGATTGGCAAGCTCTACGGCCTTGCTCCCACCAATAAAATTCGGGTGTGAAGTATTTATGTAATCCATCTGCGAAATTGAATGGCATATGTCAAAAATGGCACATAAATGTTTTGCACACCCACGGTACCAAGTTTCTATTTTGTAATAGAATTAGGAATGAAAACATAAAATAATATAAAATTCCCAATAGCACAGGCATACCTCCATTTCAATAATATGACCTATCATTGTCTCAGATGGCTCAAGGCCTTCTCGAAGAAAATTCCCGATCACTTGGTCCATATGCTTCCTCAAAAAAGGAAACCGCTGCAGTTCATTCACCATACAGCGATGGCTTATCTGAAAAGAGAACAATTCTATAAGTAAACTTAGATTGACAATGATAGAGATTTGGAACTACAATGACAGTCAGGAAGATAAAATCACCTTCATTAACTCATCATATATGAACCTGGCACATTGAAGGCTAGGATCTAGCAGACGTGCTATTTGCCTTCGAACAAGTACTTCAAATGGGACCTACATATAAAAGTTGAATTACATTAACACTAGGCTAAACATAAAATACTTCAAAGAAATACCTTGGGAAACAGCTATCAAGGTTTGTATTTAAAAAAATCTTAGATTATCCAATTAAATTAGAAGTTACTTGAACCTACTTCCGGCACAAATAATGCAGATCGAGGACCAGTTGCATTCTGAATGGCAGTTCGAATGTCATCATCAGTCAAGTCTTCACAAGGATCAACCTCCTGTAAAACAAATCAGTTAACAGAAAACTCAAAATCAGCACCACGGAGAACTATGCACATAAAGCCAATTGTATAGAGCACGTCTATCTATCAACAATTTCTAGATAAAGAGCATGAAGGTTTTATTTTATAATCAGAATAGAGGGAAGGTGAGAAACTAATCTTATTTATATCAAGAAACCAGACAACCATTTATTTTTGTAAGGTTGTCCTATTTCTTATCCTGTCCTTGAAGAGAGCATGCACAAAATCATTACTGAGTGAAATGCACACATCACAAAGCCCACAGAAATGTTAATGATAGAATATAGTAATTACTGACCAATAATATTGTACAACGATGTAAATAGTAATTAAGGACCAACTCTTATACAATCACGTGAAGAAACACCCTAAAGATAAAGAGATGTATCCAAACAGAACGAACCTCTAACATGGAACAGAAAACAAATCCAGTTAACTACAAATTCCTCAAGAGTGAAAAGCATGAGAATATCAAGGCACAAATCTCAGTCTACACACCTCTAAGCTCTTAACAAAGATTGATTGGAAAATATAATGAATCCTTGCTCCACCAGACAGCTCAGATGTAGACATTTCTTCATTTTTCCCCTCTACCATTGATGAAAAAGCTGTTTCCAACGAAGCATTGATTTATGGCATCAGTACCAATATACTAGAATGTATACCATAATTGTTTAAGAATATTAACAAGAAAATTTGACAGCCAAGCAAAACATTTACCTTCACAGTACTTTGAAAGAATATTCAGTAGAAGAGCTCCCTGACCAGCCTACAGGTTTTAAAATCATAATCGTCACAAGAAAATTATTTCAAATACTTTTCTCAACCAAGTTTGTGGTAGAAAAATAAAGATGCATGCCTTTGATTCCGTGATTTCTCCATAGCTTGCATGCTCCTTTGCTAGAGACACCAATGCAGAACTAATGCGTGATTTCAGCCCAGGAAGTATTGCCTTGATATGTTGCACTAAAATCTACAATGGAAGCACCATAGAAAGACACAACAATGAGATAAAAGAAATAGAGACATTCCCCCTACCCAAGCTATAGATGTATATAGTCATACAGAAGTGGTTCACAAGGCTGAACTAGAATTGCAGGAAAAAAAGTCCCCAACTAGCATAAAACCTTCAATAGATCCTATAAGCATCAAGGTGCTCGATTCAGGTCAAAGAACAAAGGAAATTAGGAATGCTCCAGATATGACAACGTCAAGAATAGCTCTAAAGTCTAGAGTCTAGATAGAGTAGAAATGAAACTTAACGATTGGTTTCCACCAAATGCCTTGCATGAAGAAAGAGGTTTAATAGGATAAGTAATATTAATAGAACACATGGACATAGAACAAAGCATGGACATTCAAAACTGTGATTTATACTCCCATAAAGTTCCGAAACTTTATGTTCCAAATATTTTACCTGGTTCAACTTCTTTGCCAGCTGAGTCACACCACAGCGATCAGCAAGGCCATTATATACCTATAGAAAAAAGAAATAAGCAAATTGATGATGGGAACCGTATAAAACCATGAGCAATTGCTAAAGGATGGTGCAGCCATACCGGACGACTTTGGAAGAACTTTTCCTCTGCAACGAGGGCGTCCTTGATACTCCGGTTCATTAAAATATCCTGTTTAGATGTGCAATCAAACTATCAGCACAATAGGAAAATAAGCTACCTGATAAGCAGTGTATGATTTACAATAGCGAAAATGAATGAAAGGTGGAAGTTAGGAGAAGTCCTAGAGCCACTGGATACTCCGTCCGAGCACTACAAGAGCGGACAATAGAACGAGCATGGTCCTACGACAAATGCTTCCAGCATGCCTGTACATTGCGTCATCGCCGCCCAGAAAGACTTAGTCCACCTTTCCCGCCTATCCCTCCCGCAAGAGAGGACTCGAAGCAAAACAATGGTAATTTACTAACGACTAATTCATTTTTAATTACTATTTTGGAGGTAAATAAAAAACGATTTTTCAGGCAGCAGTACCCATCCCATATCAATGCTCTTGCATACATTGTACAACTAATTGTTAAAATATGACTAACCATTAAAAAATAAGTCATCAAAAAGAAAGCTATGATCATTTCTAACCATGCAAAAAGATGGCAAGAAATGTAAATGTGCAGGAAGATCTCACCACATAAAATAGCATGAAAAGATTACTTTGTCTGATTCGGTGGAACATTATGAAGAAAGACCAAAATGATATTAGAGCATCTCAAATTAGTGACTACAGAAAAATATTTAAGAAAAATAACCCTAAAAATGATGCATCATCCCATTAACAAAGTACTCAGAAATTATTTGCTTAAAAAAGAGAGAGAGAGAGTACAAATATATCTTCGATTTTGTTAGGTTACACTCTTACCTCCTGACTACGATTCACAACACCTATGTAACCAAGTCGAAGGGGAATCACTTTTCCAAGTAGCAAGTTACGCGCATCAGTACCTCTGTCCATTATATCCAACTGATTCACATGCAAAATTGCAAATAAGCCAAAGCTAGTCAGAAATTTAGAACAACTTATGATATGTATAGGCAATGATATAATTTGAAATGAGATTTTCATGTTAAAAGATGCACCTTTGTAATAATCCCAATGGTTCTACTACCTGCCAGCAGAAAATTATCAAAGTTATTCAATTGAATAAACATCAACAGGAGCTCAAGCAGAAGTGGTTTTATTAGTTGAAGTACCATCAGGATCAGCATTTCCTGCAAGTTGAAGAGCATCAGAGTTTGCTAAATCTGAATTTGCTGGAGTAACAGCCAGAATAAGACAGCTTGGCTGTTTAATGTAAGACATGATCATGGTTCTAATTCGAGCTTCAATGTCAGAGGGTTGGTCGCCCACAGGAACTTTTGTGATTCCAGGCAAATCCACAAGAGTGATATCAAGAACATTTGGTGAGAAAATCTTAAGTCGAATCTGCTTGTCCGAGACACCTTTGTTTCCTCCAGCCTCCCTATCTGTCTCAGCCTGCAATCAGAATTCAGATTAGATTTATATAGCTGAAGGACTTTTCTTTAATACTGAAAAAGAAGAACCTCATCACCACAAATTGTAAACATTCTTTTTTGATCTCATAAAACAAATCATTGCCTGCGAGCAATAACAGGGTAGTGTTTGTTCAAAAGCCTATGGGATAGGCACGGAATCTAGCTAAGATCATTAGGGAAGAACGCATAAATTTAGTGATTCTCTTTTCTACTCACTGTAAGGCCTAGAAGCTCCGATGTAGTGAATTTCAATATAATTGTCACCTAAAGCCTAATTACTCCTTTTTGCAAGCTCCCAATTTTCCCAATCACAACTTATTGTTTCAGCTACTCCTGCATCTTAATTGTGTCACATTTATATAATAAATATCTTTTGTTCTTTTGCGCTTCAAATTTATCTAAAAATATTCATCGTGCTAAGCATCAAGCCAGCAAGGGAAAATTCAGAAATGCCTAACAGTTTTTTGAATTGAAGAAAGAAAATGCCTAACTTCATAATTCTCAATCATATAAAGCTAGCAGTACAGAACCTGAATCTCTCTGCGAATTTCCGAGAAGTCATAGAAGCGCTTTCCAGGCAAGTGAAGAAACTCGCCATACTCCTCCTCAGAACCATCAGGCTTACGCTTGGTCTGGAGGAGCTGAAGGACTAGCGGACGGCGCGTGCAGATATCAGAACCTCGAGGCAGGAAATCGCGGCCAACGAGGGACTCAAGCACGCTGGACTTACCACTACTCTGGCTGCCGACCACCGCCACCTGCGGCAACTCTATGGTGGACTGGCTACCAAGCTGAGCGAAGATGTCTTGTAGCTTGTTCACTATCGGAATAACGGAAGATCCCAACGGAGCCACCGATGATTGAGGCGGCGTCGATGCTGCCGCTGCTGCTTCTTCGGCCATTGACTTCCAGTGACTAATCGATGGATGAAAAAAATCAGAGATTTAGATATGAAGAATTTTATTAACCCTAGGGTTTTGGAGGAGAAACAAAATCTTCTTTTTCAAAATTTTTTTGTTAAATGTATTGCGTTTACTTGGGATAGAAACAGATCTTGAGATTTTAATAAATTGATTGATTATTATGGGTAAAATATATCAATAGTCACTAAACTTTCAAAAAATAAAATTATCATAAAATTTATGAAACTATTACAAAATGATAATTAGATGTTATAGCATAGTGAAACAATTTAATTAATTTAATGATATTTTGATGAAATTTAATAATCATTAGTTATATCTTGATAAATGTAATGATCATTTTATAATTTTTAAAAGATTAGTGGTAAAAAAGATCAATATTTTATAATTTAGTGACTATTAGTGTATTTTAACCTATGTTTTTGCGTATTAGTTAGTAAACCTGTGATAAAAAAAAAACAAATTCAACCACAGTCTGCCACGTGTTTGATAAAAACCCGCACCACCGTCTTCATTCTTCAACCTTTATCTCTCAGATCTATAAATACGCATTTCCGAGGCTTAGGGCTTATAAGCCTTAAAACCCTATCTCCAGAAATTTCTTTGAAATTAGTCGACGCTTCATCAATTCGCCAACATCCAACATGCCTCGCCGAAGCTCTGGTTAGTTTCTCATCTAATCTCCTTTCTTTTATTCCAGATCTATGAATTCCCGAATTTATTTATTTCGTCTTTACTTCATTTTCTTTGTGTTTAGCCGTGTATATAATCTGGTTTCTAGGATTAATCTTTGTTCCTCGATTAAAGATTTTTTTTTTGGCGTGATTAGTTTTATTCTGGGTTTTTCTTTAATTTTGGTTATTTGAAGGATTTGTTCTTTCTTTTTGGATAATTTTGTGTTCATTATCCAAGAAACAGTTGAACTGCTACAAAAAACAACTACGGTGCACAGTACAAAACATCCCAATCAAAAAAAATATCATACTAGTCCTACCCAACAAATCAAAAGAGGTCAAAAGAAAGAATTTATTTCTTTCTGCTAATCTTTTGGTTGATATATTTCCCCTTGTTCTTGTATCATTTCGATGTATGGGATTTTGTATTTTATTTAGAGCAGCTTTGTCATTTCATTTTTTTGGGTGTTTTATTTGCTCTTAATGTTTTACAGGAAGGTCTGCTTCTCGCCCAGCCCCTCGCCCTGCTCCTGCTCGCAGCCCACCACCTCAACCTGGTAATTTGGGTTTTTATATTTCGATTATGGTTATATCGACTGATTAACATTTTTTTTCTTTTGATAACTACTTAGGATTAGTTAGCTCTTTAATTGGCTGTCATTGTTTAATTGTATTTAATTCTTATTGCTGCAGCTCATCATGCTCCTCCTCCAGCACCTGCTCAGAGTGGAGGTGGATCCATGCTCGGAGGAATAGGCTCAACCATAGCTCAGGGTATGTGAATAGATATACTTCTTAAACGGTGAACTTATTATTTATTTCTCTGGTTGGTTCGTGATGATTCCTTACCCTGATATTGGTTAATTTTCTTCCTGTTTCCTTGTTACAGGTATGGCTTTCGGCACTGGTAGTGCTGTGGCCCACAGAGCTGTGGATGCTGTGATGGGACCCCGTACTATTCAACACGAAACTGTTGTTTCTGAGGCTGCAGCTGCACCAGCAGCAGCCACCGCAAATAGTTTTTCTGGCTCTGATGCATGCAGCATCCACACCAAGGCATTCCAAGACGTATGTGAACATCATTCTCTGATATTCTATTACTTGATAGTTTAGTAGTTTGCTAGAATGTTTATAAGTTTTGCATGCTATGGTTGACTAGAACCTCAAATTAAATGAATGATTCCCATAATCTGTTGTGAGGTTTTATTGTGTCTGGATTACTTGATTTGGATGAAATTACAGTCAATTTTTTAGTAAGTAGATAAATCATTGTTTTGGTTTCAAGTTTTACACTAGTAGTAGATTCCATCAGTACTGATTCATCATGGTAGCATGCATGATATTTGTTTGTAAATTTTGCATCCTATGTCAGACAGGAAACTTGAATCAAAACTCAAAAGCATGATATTCCCATATTCAGTACATTAATTGTGTTTCCTTGGATTGAAGTTTTTCAATTAAGTGGTTAAGTCATGGTTTTAGATTTTTACACTAGTGGTAGATGCTCATGCTAGCATGCACGACCTTGCAATCTGGCGGTGACGATATACCGATGTTCTTATATACTTGTGTTACTTGTAGTGCCTGAACAGCTACGGAAACGAGATCAGCAAGTGTCAGTTCTACATGGACATGTTGGCCGAGTGCAAGAAGAACTCAGTGTCCGGGTTGGGTGCCTAAAAAGCTTATTGACCATTTCTTGTCGTGCCATTAGAATTGTCAGCTTTGGACTTTTACATTTGTTTTTCTCCCGTTGTTGATAATGAAGCTGAACTCCATTCTTATCACTCGTGAATAATTGTTGAACCTTGATATTTGACATCTTTTCATTTTTACTTTTTAGAATTAAATCAAATGCAAATTGAAAAAAATGGTGGTGGCTTGTAGCTGAGTTTAGCCCAAACCTTTCTTTGAGATTAATTTCACTATTTAATAAAATAAATATATGGTTTGTGAAAAAGCGTATCAAACGCATAGCTCGAATTGTACTATTGGGGGAGGGGGCGAAGGACGAGTTAGGATCAGTTTAAACGCAACTGATCTAATGACAAAATCTCTCTTTGTTTAAAAACACACGACTCAAACTGAGAATTTGAACACAATAGAGGGGAAAAGATAGATATTAAGCATTTTTAAGTTAACTACACGGCCTTTACAAGGCAAGGAGGGAATTAAAATTGAAAAATGGGAAAGCTGCAAATTTTATTAAGCCCGGGGAAGAGAAGACAACAACAAAGTTCCAACCCTAAGCACAGCTTTTACTACATGTTTTTAATGATCAATGCATCTGTGCCTCTGCCTATTCTATCACAGTACCTCCCTAAGCTTCCCTCCTCCAGAAAGGGTTCCTATTTACGTGTCTTTATTCTTAACGTTATCATCCATCACAATCCACCCTTGAGGAAGCTGGTGCAGAGTTTCTTCCATGCTTCCTTATGAGGCTCCACTTTCTCCAACTTCCCCTTCAACTCATCCCCATACGACTCCTGCATTCGAATCAATAAACCACCATCAACAACATCTATACAAGGACCTCAGTTGTTCCGATCGAATGGTGGATGTAATGTACGTACCTCGATATAACAATGTTGCGTGAGACGATCGATTAGATGAAACAGAATGTCTTTGGTGTACTCGGGGTGGCCTTGGATGCCCATCATATGATCTCCATACCTAAACATCTCGATTCCAGTTTTCTCAGACCATGCTATGATCTCTGCCTTGGGTGGAAGTTCTCGAACCTAGCATATATGTTCAATCATGTTTATAACATAAAACAAAAACCTTACTGGCTTCTACATTAAAGGATGAAAAGGGATCAAACCTCGTCTCGGTGGCACTCGATGATGGAAAGAGTGGGTGGAGTTTTCAGAGACGAGAAAAGCTTGGATGAGGAGGATGATAAATGGATGGTTCTTACTCCAATGTCCCAACCTGAGATGGCTCGCCCGGTCTTCCCTCCCAGTGCACGGCTAAGAATCTGGCCCAAATAAACAACCGCCAAAATACTTCAAGGCATAGACAATTGGATCCAATCACGTGACATGAACTTAACATGGCATTCGATTAGTATTCTAATCCCAGTATTTGTAAACATTTTTCTTTTCTTTTAAAACAAGGCAGCCAGAACTCGCAAATGGGACAAACAAGGCAATGAAGTGGCAACCACGTGTTTTAGGATAAGCAAGAAGTTGTCTAGCCTACAGTTGTCATCGGTCACACACATTAACAAGGGGTCTGTTTGTCATCCCGGAAAATGACATTGTTAAAAAGAATTTAAGATATTAAAAGTAAATCCTTGAATTTAACACATAATATAACAACAAAAAATAGAAAATTAACCTCATTAAAACTTCCAAATCCAAAGGAAACATGGGTACAAATGTTTTCACCAAAATCGACAGATGAGCAACGGGTAATGGACCACTCTGAAGTCTGAACCAGGCACAACAAGCCGGAACTTGCGAGGACCACGTATTATACCATCAACTCAGATCCTCAGTCACGTTTTATCGAACACATGATGTACAATTAATGTGTTTTTCTTTTTCTTTATCTCGTATCCTCATTTTTATTTATTTATTTTCATCGCTAATGAAATGCAATTTAAGATTCTGGATTGGAGTTTCTAGTTAAATCACCATAGCGGTGGCAAAAATTAATATTAAAAAGGGATACAATAGATCTACCTGGTGGCCGAAGCAAATCCCGAGGACTTTCTTCTTCAAGGAATCCAATTTCTTCAGAAGAGAAACCAACCTACAGATCCAGACGTCATTGCCATGAGCATCATTGCAACTCCCGGTTATAACAAAGCCATCGAAACCGCCGATCTCGTCGTCGTCGGGAAACTCACCGTTCGCCACCCTGAAAACATCCCACGTCTCCCCTTCCTCCGCCAGCATTTCGACGAATACCCCGTAATACCCTCCGTACCTCTTCTTCACGTAATCCGAATCCTCCGCGCACAGAAGAACAGCAAATTTCTTCGCAACACCCATGATTCGGAATCTCTCTCTCAAATATGTATATCACCCCCTCTCTATCTCTCTCGATTTATAGGCTAAAAAAGGCTATAGCCTTTAGAGATTAGAGAGAGAAAGAGATTCCGAATCTTTCTCTCTCTGTAATCTGCAGAGTGGAGGGAGATGTGCAAAGACTTGGTTTTTTTGGTAAGAAATGCAGAGATTTCTGGGTTTCTTATAAAATGGCAATATCGAAGTTTTGGTCAGCTGGAAATGGCAACAATAGCCTTCGACTACCCAGTGGATCTTAGCTGGCTCTACCCCTACGCCTACATTGAGGCCACCAACTTTTTTCAAAATCAATTTAATGAAGGAATACTCTCATATTTGCTGTTTTTACTTTTGATCGATTGTCTAATGTGTTGTTTATATTTTTAGAATGTTTGATACGATAGTTGTATTTTGATAAAAATATTTGATATAATATAGATATTTGAAAATAAATTATATCATGGTAATTAGTTGATAGCTGGTAACATAATATATTAGCCTGTAGTTGATAGTATATTGCATTAGTTGATTTGATTAGCGAATTATAATTGTTAATCTATTAAAGTATTTAATAAAATTAATTTATACTATAGTTGGTTGATTATTTGATCAAAGTAAATTGACATATAAACATATTATTATATTCAATACTTGTTTGAATAAATTATTAGCTATCAATATTTTATAATATATCATTATTAAACATCTTTTAATGACATATATATTATTTTTTTATTTATGAAATTATTTTTTTATTATTTTTTATTAATTATTAAATTTAGTTATGCATTAATTTTTTATTTATGAAATTATAATTTTATATAATTTAATTAATTATTAAATTTAGATGTATATATTAATTTTTTATTTATGAACTTATTTTTTTAATTTTATCAGTTATTCAAATTTAGATTATTTAGAAGAAAAAATGTATCTTTTCAAAAAAATGGAAGAACAAGAAAATTGTAATTGTCAAAAACAAAAGAATCTTTACATGAGCATTTTCAATTTGAAAGATTTCACAACAATCCTCTGCTTATCAAACAACTAAATTAGTTAATTTGATCGGTAAAACCTCTAAAAATATTCAAAATTTTAATTTCTTTCAAAAAAAACTATTTACCAAGCAATACGTCAATGTAATACTTGTATTTTGATAAACATATCTAATATAGTATTTGGATTATTATTTTATGTAATATTATATAATCCATGAATTTTTATTGACTGATTTGGCACCTACTAATGATGTTAAGCTATGTAACATAATAATACATAAAATGATAGTTCATGTTCAACACCTGTAAATATTATTTTTTTAAAATGTCATAACAATACACATAATGATGGTTCAGATATCGTATTAGACATTTTTGATAAAGTATAAATGCTACGTCATACGATTAACCATATACACAATTCAGAGAAATTGAATGGTTGATCATTTCATGACAAAAAATCCATTAAAAATAATGCAACACCACGTCAGATTAAGTAAAATGTGTGTTTTGCAGTGTGAGTGGGAAGATGAATCAATGAGAAGTGGAAGTATGAATCAATCAAATGCAAATGGTGCATTGCTAGTCAGGTTACAAAGTGGTACGCTTTGTTTTTGCATTCCTATAATATAAGGATTATTATCATATACACTGACGGTGAAAATTAAAAGTTTCTACAAGTATCTTAATTTTAGGGTTTATGAGTGTAGTTTAGGGTATAGAGTTTAGGGTTCTTGATATAGGGATTTAAAATTAAGGGATACCCTAAATTATAACCATAAACTGTAAATTTCAACCACTATCCCTAAAATCAAAACTCATACACCTAAACCCCTAAACAATACACATTGAACAAAGTTCTTAAACACTAAAAATAAGACACTTGTATAAACTTTTAATTTTTACCGTCTGTGTATCAAATAATTATCAACACCCGAAATGTCAATTACTTTATTGTGAATTGTCATATTTAATCGACACGACATTAATACAGCTTAATTCTGTAGTTGTCCAGTCACAATTCCGACACATTTTTAGTGCTGTATTTTCAAATTACTGTTGTTTTTATGCTGTGTCATATTCAACGTGGTTATCATGAAATCCATGTAATTATATTTTAAAAGCATTTTCATTGTGTTGGACTGACCTGAAAATAATATAGAATTCAAGATTATCATAAAACAAAACAAAAATAAAGTATGCTACGTAGTAACTATTAAATCACAAAGAAAAAGTCATACCAAATTTGATCTAACCACCCGTATTATATGGGAACATTTGTGTATTTTTTATAAAACATTTATATAATTGATAATTAATATTATTATAGACGACTGAGTATAGTTTGGCATTGTTGTTAATATAATATACAAGAGGATATAAGATCGAACATGTTTAAGCGTTTAATATTCTATGATTTATGGGTGGGAAGGAGTTTGAATAGTATAGGCATAGAGGTCCATTATAAAGAAAGCTCTATCAACTTAATTTACTTCGTTCGCAACATTAAAATTAGACCTTAAATACTATTATTTATGAGATTCAATGCCTCATCCAACCTAAATAATTTATATTAATGTTATTTTTATATCAATAACTTTAGTGATGTGTTTATTTATGACCCAAAGCACTATTCTAAGTGTGCAATTAAATCCCACTAATTAAGGGATGAAAGTGAAATATATATACATTAATGAAAAGGATAGAAAGATAAAATGTAAGGTGCTAATTGGAGGCAGCTCTTTTGATGACTTTACATGCATGGATTAGCTAATGAAACAAACGTTTTTATTTAATTATTAAACTGATAGCTTAAACAACAAAAGCCGTTGAATCAAAAAGATTAATTAAAATAGTAATATGGCCTAATCACCGAGTTGTTCCATTGTTGTGAAACTTGTTCCAACCCCACCTGCAAACTCCATGGAATTTGACCTAACCAAACAATTCTAATTTATTTTATTAGCAACAAAGCCAATTACGTGAAATCCCATGTTCCAAACTGTGCCTTCCAAGGTAGGCGTTCGTAAACCGGACAAATTATTAGATAAACTCAAATCAGCACGTTATTTATGATTTATTTAATAACATTTACTAATTTTAGGTCATTAATGGTCTCAACCAATAAAAATTACATATTTTATTAATTTTTTTTTATATCATATTTTTACCAAGTGAAGATTTACTTGGAAAAAGAAAATTAATAATTTAATATAAAAGTAAATATGAGTTAATATTCACTTGGTAAAAAGATGATATGGAAAAATTAATAAAATGAGTGTTTTTATTGGTTGTGACCAGATATGATGTGGCGAGACGAAACTATGATATAATTTTTCTATTTCAGTGTAACTTTCAAGTAACTACCTATTTCTTAATTACACGTAAGAAATAGATGAAGATTCACCTTAAAAATATGAGATGAAAAATTTTCATTTGATGAGATCATAAATGACGTGGTGAATCAAATTCATTTAATAATTTTTTCATAAATTGTTATTAAATGAGTTATTTTGGAGATAGTGACACGTTAAATCACTAACAGATTAATATGACAAATGAAATGCGGCGGATTCTTGATTTATCATGTCATTAATTGAAAATCATTAAAATAAAAAATATATACCTTATTTGGCAATTAGCGGATAGTTGATAGTAGATAGCGGATTACATTAGCTGATAGTTGATTGCATTAGCTGATTTGACTAGCAGATTGTATTAGCTGATTGTATAAAAGTGTTTGGTAAAATTAACTGATAGCTGTTAGATTATTTAAACAAGTAAAATGACATATAAGGATGTGATTATATTCAATACTTGTTTGAATAGTTTATTAGTTATTAATATTTTGTATCTAATTAATATTAATTAGATCTATAAAATTATTTTTAATATAACTTTTATAAATATATTCGAATGATTTTTATATTAATTTATTATTTATATAATTATTTTAATATAATATAATTAATTAATAAATTTAAATTCACGTATAAATATGTGATATTAAAAAGAAAAAAAAGTAAATATGATTAGCTTATAATTTATAAATAGGGTGAGAAAAATATTTAATTTAGGTTATTTTGAGATTTTTGGCAACTGGTAAGGGTAAAAGAGTCTTTACAACTCTAATATCAAACTTCTAATCTCGAAAAGCTCTTATTATGAGTTTTTTTTTTTAATTAGCATTTTCACCCCAATCCGCTATTCATCAAACAACAATATTAGCGGTTTTGACTAGTCAAACCTCTAATTTTTGCCAAAACCTCTCTTTACCAAACAGGGCCATAAAAAATCGTTATATATTTTTTTTACAAAATTTTCAATTTTTTTGAATAATTGTATATATGATAAAGTACACGAATGGGGCGCTATGACCCTTAAGTAAAGTAAAAGATTTAAACTTTAACGTTGTGAATGGAAAAATATGAGTTAGAACTTAGAAGAGTCACCCCATATGAAGCATCTGTAAAACTTGATTGAAATTAATATATTAATGAGTCAAATACTAATGGTTAAAAAATAAATTTAACTAGTAAAATTTGTTTGTGAAAGTTATCGTGATAATGTGACCACAATGTCTGATGATGTCACATTTCTCGTGTCCATGTTGGTGTATTAAGAGAGCTGAATTGATTTTTAAAAAAAAATTGTTGACGTATTTAATGCTAAAGCAAATACTAGCTAGAAAAAGTCAAAAATTTAAAACTATACAAAAATAAAAGTTAAAAAAACAATTATTTTTTTAAAAAAATTAAGAACATGTGGAAATATTTATAATAAAAAATCAAAAATATGTTAAAACTATTGAATTTTTAAAAATATTTATAATAAAAAAATATGTTAAAAATTGACCCTCCAAGACACAATTATTTTGACAATTCGAAATGTTAAGACGGCATACATCAAGGTAACCAGAAGAATCATGTCGAAGAGAACTTCGAAGGCACAAAATGAATCAATCAATCTTGAAAAGAAAATTGCTTATAGCCAACATTGTTTTATTTTAAATCTTCATCTTTGTTGTATGTGTTTTCAAGAGAAGAGATTGTCCTTTTTTACGGTCTAAAAGAGACTGAATATAAAGAATTAATCTTTTAAATTAAGTCTTTAAGTTAAAGAATAATTCTTTTAATTAAGTGTCTAAATTATTAATAAAATAATTAACTAAAAATAAATATGACCAGCATTGTATACCAGTGCATGGGTAAAAATCCCTTGCCCCTAACCATGCCTCCTTCTATGCTTCCTGCCTAAAAATACTTAAAAATTAAATCTTGCCACATAACCCTAATTTTCATATCTTAAACCCCAAACCCTAAAAAAATACACCCTACCCCTAATTCCCTACACCATAACCCTAAGCCCCAACCTTAAACCCCAAATTTTAAACCTTAAACCCACTATTTTAAAGTGGGGGCACAAATGGGGGCATACTTTGGGGACAGATGATTTCCATCCACCAGTGCATAAGCTTAATTTTACTTCAATTTAACTTAAAAGATAATTTTCTAGTTAACCATTTGACCATAAAAATTTTCCTCCTCAATCGTCTCAAATGTTTGCTCCCTTGTAAAATAATTTTATTGAAAGGTTTAAATCAATTGACTTTTTTTTTCATCCGTGTACGTATCAAATTATAAAAATGAAAACTATAAAAAAAATCCAAACACCTTCGCATAAGAAACATTTTGAAAATGATGAGATGGGAAATGAACCAAATTCAAACCGACGATGTCTTCATATGCCAGTTGCATTTCAAATTATAAGAAAGATTTGCGAAAAGCAATTGTTACCCATGTCTCCAATGCAATATTGACTCTATTGAAACTGTATTAGAGAAATGTCATTTTACTTAAATTGGCTAGAGATAATTTAAGACTTGTACGTAAATTATAGTTGGGCATCGTGATAAAACTATTCACGAATGAAAACTTATCATAAGGGCAAGCGAATGTGTCTTAAAGTAGAAGCGTGCCACGAGACAGATAAAAACGTACCACAAAAATCAATAAAAATTAAAAAAAAAAAAACTAAAATATAAAAGAAAACAATTACTGAATATAAAAAGTCAAGGAAAAAATAATGTTGACCGTCGACAATCAACACTAAAATTAATGGTGTCATTGTTGGCTAATCAAGAATAAAAAAATGTAATAAGAGAAAAAGAAATAAAATCCTTCGATAAACTAAGATATCATGTAAGTACAATAACGATAAAAACATAAAAAATTATATTTAATTATATCACTGAATTAATTATTTCGTAAAAATATAAGACAAAATCTAAAGCAATGCTTTGACTGGTTGGTCAAGCTGCTCATCTTTGTTCTCTTATTATCTCTTAAGTCATGAGTTCTTGATCCACTAGGAGGACCCCATTCTTTCTTCTGAAGTCTTTCCTTCCTCTCCCCTTTATGTAGAATTAAGAATGAAATTTGTAAAAAAAACACAATATCTAATATTAATTACTCGAATTAAATGCAAAGCATATATTGTACAAGACTGGCTAACACTAATTTTGTTGATCTGTTTTTTTCTTTTTAAAAAATTTTAGAACGAGTGACATACACCACTATACACTACTAATATAGTAATATTACACACTGCTACACAGTACACACCATTAATCTTGAATAACTTTTAAATAAATATTAAAAATTTTAAGAACTCGACCTACAATTAATCATATTTTTTTGTTACCCTCTCAAATCTTTAGGGATTTGTCTGACTAATCCGGACCGAACCATGTTGCACACCTAGTTTTGGTGGGCGACTAATTTTTATTTTTCAGATTAAATAATATATTTTCTATGATTTCACTTGAGTACAGTTAAAAAAATGATTTCATTTGAGTTTCATGTCATTTAGTTTGCTTCTTTCCTTGTGTTGGTATCAATTGATTTAATGGCACTATATTTAGTAAATTCTTTAAAATATTACTATAACTGATACATCCATTACCATAATCCAGTAATCCACCTTTCTGTTTTTATTTTGAAAAATATGTTTATATGGAAAAAAAATTAACACAAACGTGAGTAGTTTGGGAAGTTTATAAATAAAAACACATTTTAAATTTTTTATTTATAAAAACACATTTTATTATTTCGTATTTTTTTATTTTATAATCTTTATTAAATGATACAATCAATGTATCTTTTAGGTTCGTTTTACAATCGATACAACCTAATATTTCAAGATTCGAAGTTGCCTCTCCAATAATATTATCTCTAAAGATTGAACATGAGTCTGAACAGAAACAAGACAAAACTTTATAAAACTGGATTTTATGCATATAGGAAATCAATGACACCAACAATAGTTTATGAATTAAAATGGTGGAAATTAATCAAATCATATTCCAAGGCTGAAGTAAGTGTTGAGAGACAATGTAAGCTTGTTAATGCAGGAAAGAAGATTTGTTGGTAGAGTGCTGGATTCTTAGTTTTCTTGATCTCGGTTCGAATCAAGACGACCTTAAATATCGAATATTATAGCATATAACAGGTAAATGATCACAATTTACTAATAAATGACTTTAGAAACCAATGCTTAGTAATTCACTCATTAACAAACTTCTAAGAGTTGTGATGAACCAAAGGGGTAATTCAAATTGGATATGAAGCTACATTGTGTGAGAAAAATGAGCTAGAGAATCAAACTTTCTGAGAACAAAGAAATGTATAGAGCAGATGTTAAGCTACACTTTAGTATTTTAACCCATGTCCAAACTCGAAAACATGAGCATTTGAGGTCCTAAATATAGTCAATTCAACAACCCTAAGGTAAACTGTGGATGCCTGCATCGAGTTCGAATTGGCCTAATGCACATTTAGCTACACTAGTGTTTTAACTCGTTCCTGAACTCGAAAAGACTGGCATTTTAGCACCTAAAAGTATACAATTCAACTTAACACCAAAGCTGAACTATAACAAACAACTTACAACAACAAAGTTTAAGTTTCAAGTGAGCTAACTAAAGCATTCTCCATACCATATTGTTGAGAATCCTGAAAAAAGCTGAGGCCTGCGTCGAGTTCTAATCGGCGAAATTCATCATCTTTCATAAAGAGCTTCAGCTTCTGCTTGCACAACTGCAATTGGTTTTCCAAAGAACTCCTCTCTGATTCATGTTTCATTACAATCCATTGCAGTGATTCAATGATTTGTTGATCATACTCGTGCTTCTGTTCTGCCACTCTCTTGAACTGATTAGCATCCATTTCCACCAAACTTTTCTCGTTCTGAAGGCGCAAAATCATGGTCATCGCCTCCTCCGCAGCGGATGAAGCGGCGAGCCTCTCATTCTCGAGATCTTGATAAGCGGCTTTTGTTCTTCTCCTTTCGATTTTAACCAATTTCCTCAGTGCCATTACATCGAATTCTTCGTCTTCGGGACAACATTCTTTTTCCTTCTCATCAGTAACCTCTTCTATAGCATATTTAGCTTCGAAATCAGTATCTTTCTTCACAATGTCTTTGCAATCATCTATAGGTTTCCTAACATTCGAATCAAAATGTTCGTTCCCAACATGTTTCGAACGAACCCAGCCTCTCGAATCATTCGATTTCCCTCTAGCATCACATAGAAATTGAAGTATACCCTTATTGCACAAACCAAATTGCAAAACCTTAAACCCCAGACCAAACACCAAAACCAGCCCCAACACATTGAAAACATGCGAGAAACGACCAAACACCAAAAACCCAAATCCGAAAAACTCATTTCCGGAAAACAGAAACTTCAAACATGAAGCACAATCCATCACAAAAGTCCCCAAGAAAACCTGTAAAAACCCCTTATGCAACTCAATAACAGAGCAGACAATCACCAACAAATAAAACCGACCCAGAATCTGCATGTGGGTCCAATTTACGCCGTTCCACTCTTATCTATACACCCTTTTTAACAAATATTCTTGAAAGTCTCAAAAAGCTTGCAACATAAGCAACTAAACAGGTGATTCAGAATTTCAGATTTCACCCCAAGTTTTGATTTTTTTTTTCCTGGGGTGCTCTTCGTTTAGAATAATTTCACAAACAATGTAAAAACACTGACCTTGTACAACGGAGAAGAAGACCCATGGTTGTAAAGCATCGTTTTTTGGTGGAGGAAAATAGAGGGATTGTTCTTTATAGAGTGATGGCAGTTGTGTAGTAGTGTCCTTGACAGTGCGGATTCTATCGGGAACTGTGAAAGGGGACCGGGGGGAAGAAGCTAAGAAAAACGAGGGGGTTTTATTTAGTAGGAAATTCACGTGGGTAGAGAGTGGGGAAAAAATTGATGCATAAATATCTTACAATGAAAATAGATAAATAAAGAATTGTGTTGAAACAGAATTTTCTGTTGATATAGAGTTTGGATTCTATCATTAAATACCCTCTATTCTTATCCTTAGAAAATAAAAAAATAGAAATACATTGTTAGATCTGTTAATTGCCGTGGTGGAATTTGACTAAAGATTTTGTGAGGTAACTTTAAATTTTAAAAAATAGAGATTTAGACTAATTTTTTTATAAAAAATGAAAGGTTTTATTTGCAATTTCTCAAAAGAATTAGGTTTAATTATTTTTTTTGAAATTTTAAGGTATAATGAAATTTTTTAAAAATTAACAAAATATCTATCATTTTTTCACTTCTTTCCTTTGCTCTGAGAAAATTACAAAAAATAAATAAATTAAGTTTTAAAGTTTTTTTTGTTCTTTTTTTCGCAGCGACGGTCGTTGACTGCTTTGCTAGTTATGTACATAAATAAAATTTATTTTTACTGATAAATTTTAGTTTCATGTTTTTCTTGTTTCTTTTTTGATTTATTTTGCCAGGTTTATACCATATCTACTTTTATGACAGTTCTTTCGTCTGCTTTTATGGTAGTTTTTTCGTCTGCTTGTATGCTTTTATGACATTTTTAGTATATCTTTTGATAGTTTAGAGTTCGGGTGACGAGCGTCGTCGAACTTTTTGACAATAAAGGAGGTCGACATGTACATGTTATGATTCTTTTTTTGTGTGTGATTGTGCCGATACACCAAGAACAAGTAGCAAAGGAATTTTACTTTCATCAAAGAACACTCAAAGCAAAGTAATAGTTTTCTGGATTTAATTTCAAGAGCTTTTTCAAGTTCTTCTCATAATGTTAGGTTTGGTATTTTAACGTCTTTCACATCCTTAAATTTTATTGCATTTTTTGTTTTGCACTGTGCTTCCAATGTTTGAGGTGTGATTCCTTTGTAACTTTTTACTATTAAATATAATCCAGATTAAAAAAAATAAAAATTATGAGAGAGATTTAATTAAAAAATTAAAAAAATTAAAAACTTAATATGAATTTTTAAAAGTTTTGTGGGGTCAAATTAACTTTTTTTAAAAAATCTAAGAGACTGAAATTTAGTTTTCCAATTTTTGGGATCATGGCCTTCACATGTGACCATTATGTTTTACCCCTGACTAATTGACCAGTGACTAAAAATTTTCGTATTATTTTATTTTGTATGGTCTAAATTTTCACATTTACTTTAAAAATATAAATATACATCTATTTAATAAAAAAAAGAAATACATTATTATCGGGTTTATTTGGATTAGAGTTCTTTTTAGTGTTTAATTTCTCTAGGTTTGAAACCTTTTAATCCGGGTTTTATAAAAAATGAATTTAAATTCTTTTAAGTTGGATATTTAAAAAAATATTTAAGGATTTTCTTTATATACAAAGGCCATGTTTGGTAAATAACTATTTAAGCTAAAATGTTAATTTGGATGTTTGGTAAATAGCATATTTAAGTGAAACCTCTAATTTAAAAAAAATTACTAATATGAGTTTTTTGAAATTAGAGGTTATGACATAAGAGTTGTAAGGACTTTTTTACCCTTAACAATTACTAAAAATTTAAAAATAACTTAAATTTAACATTTTCTATTCTAATACATAGTGACATTTGTAAGCTAATATTTTTTTATTTTTATCCTCTCATATTTTTTTATTTAAATAACTCACATATCTTTTTAAAATGAAACATACTCTGGCATATAATTTAAATAATTATTTTTTCTTCAAATATATGATATCAATACACATGCTTCAAATATCATTTAAATTTAATAATTAAATGAATTCTATTAAAAATAATTATATAAATAGTAAATTAATATATATATATCCTCCAAATATGTTTAGTAATGTTATATTAAAAAATTAATTTTCATAATATAATACAATAAATATTAATATATACAAAATATTGATAACTAATAAACTATTCAAACAAGTATTAAATTAATCATGTCCTTATATGTTATTTTGATTTTTTAAATAATCAAACATTTATAAGTTATTAGTTAATTTATCAAACACTTTTATACAATCAGCTAATATAATTCGCTAGTCAAATCAACTAAAGCAATAAGTTATCGTTAGTTTAATACGCTATTAGTTATCAGCTATCCGCTAATTGTCAAACATGAATATGGCAGTATCATCGAGAGTAGTATTAGTTATATCTATAATTCTTCTTCTAGTTGTGATTAGTTTTTTTTGTTCTCTTATATGGTCATATTTTATACTTGGTAGTTAGTTCATAAACTTTAGTGATTTTAGGGGGAACAATAGTTAACACAATTAGTGTAGTTCAGTTTTGTAGGAATTTTTCTCTCTCAATTCAATAAAATTAACTTCTGTTATTAGTTAAAAAATACAAATTATTTTAAGGATACACAGTATTTTTAGTATGATGAGGCACTAGATCTCTTAAGTAATGTTATGGATGGAGTAAATTTGGTTAAAAGGTCACCCTTTAATAGGTCTCTACAATATTCGATCTAGATTAGTTAGCCAATAGATTAAATATTGATGGTTGAACAAAAAAAAATCACATATTAACTATTAATATACAATATGTTGTGAATAAAATAAAGAAGAACAAGAATAAGAACAAGAAGAACAAAGAGATGAGAGAAAGAGAGAAATTTGTATTATTCTCAAAATATAGAATTGTATACAATGCCTTCAATGAATCATATATTTATAGGCATAAGAAGTACATAATACATTAAACTCTAATTCATAGAGATAATATTCCTAATAATAAATAAATCAAACTTCTTAGATAAAGTTCTAATCATGATAGACATTCACATAGATAAATATTCATAACACTCCCCCTTGGATGTCTATGAAGATAATGTGCCTCGTTAAAACCTTACTAAGATAAAAACCCAGTGGGAAAAAAATTCTTTAGTAAAGGAAAAAGAGTACACACATCTTTGATACGCATACCATGTTGCCTCATTAAAAACCTTACCAGGAAAACCCATTGGGACAAAACCTCGGTTAAGGGAAAAATAGTGCAACGCGTATTTACTCCCTCTCATGCAAACATCACAGAAGATCTTTGAATCTTCATAATTTAATCTTGAATATCATTTTTTCTAAAGATCGTGAGGGATGAAACTTTAGAGTAATATGTTCCATGATGTATCCACTTTCAAACTGAGATATACATCTTGCGTTATCTTCACACAAGATAGTTTTTATCATATCTTGTAAAAGTAAATCCACATATCTTTTGAATATGTTGGGTCAATAGTCTTAGCCAAACACATTTTTTTTGGCTTGCCTCGTGCATAACAATTATTTCTACGACATTTGAGGAGGCATCAACGAATGTTTGAAGATCTAAATGTAATGATCTTTGTATATTCATAGATATTTCTTGACCAACTAATATATAGTGCTTCAAGACCAAGAAAAAGATATAATTATCTTTATTCACATCCAACAATCTTACAACTATTGGGATACTCAATAGATATGCTCTATTCATATTGAATCTTCTTTAAGATTCTTTCAGCTTATGTCTATTCATAGACAAAAGAAATATATAAAAATGCTCGATCTTCAGGTCGAGATAAACTTGATGCTAAGATTCAAGTGCTTGTATTGAAAGTACTTCATGAGTTTCCAATTTGAAGCTCTTTAGGAGTTCTAAAATTATCATAATGGATCTTGATCCAAACTCCTTTATAAAATACATAAGGAAATCTGATCATTCTTATAGTATTTTCTCAATTAGTATTCACTAAGGCGATTATACCAAATGCGCCAAAATATTCATGAGACATGTCTAAATAAATTTTCTCGGAAATTTCCAAATGCTTATAGCATTTTAGATCCTTCAAGGATAAATATGGATCCATAAATAATTAGACGCATGTAAAATTTTCTAAACTGCCAAAGTAATTGCATCCACCATGAAGTAATTAAAACTTTTCATAAATCATAGTTCAAGTCGTATTTACGACTACTTATTTGTGCCTCACTTGCATTACACCTTTAGGTGTTTGGACTGCTGGTCCAAATACTTCTATTTTAGAAGTTCAAAGCGTCTTTCAACATTGGCTAATTCAATATCTATACTTCTGGATAGATTTTATACAAGATCCTCGATTTCTTTCTTTACTTCTATAGAAGTATTTTATGTAAAATTGTTTGTAAAATCGTTGTCGACAACTTTCCAATTTTCTGGTTCTATTCTCGTAATGACATAACTCATCGAGATCTCTTCAAGATTTCAATCTTTATTTCAGGTACCTGAAACTCTTCTAGAGTTTTATTATTTGTTATGTCTTGAGTCTCTTCAAGAGCACCCGCCTCCAATATATGACCATCTCATATTACTTTCTATTTACGAGAATTTTGATCATTGGAAGCATTTCAACTATCATGCTTCAGGCACGATTTACATTCTCTCGCTCTAACATGTAATTTAAACTTAGAGCGTTTCAGCTGGTATATGAGACTTAATTACTCTCATTGGGTCAGTAAATATGTCTGGCAGTTGACATGTAATAACATGAATTATCTTATGAACTTCTAGTTCATATACGAGGATCTAGATAATGATAATTCATTTTCCTCTATCCAGTTGATTATTATCTCCCCCTGATGTTGAGAAAAATCATGTCATAAATGATTCTCCAATTAATGTTTAAGAATTTAAACATAAAAGGAGACTCGTACTCAATATATATTCTCAACCCTTTTTATTTACCCATTTTGTGAGTTGTGGTGGAGCAATTCATATCGCACATTCAAAAATCATAAAATGGGAAAATGTATTGATGTGAGCACGTTCAGGCCACCCAACGATGTAACTTTAAACTTTCAGGGAAGTTTTCTTTTTCATTTGTTACATACTGATGTGTAACATTTCTTATACTTATATTATTTATATTAGTATGTTTGGTGTGTTTTAGCTTAGTTTGATATAAATTATGGCGTGTTTATATTTGTTTGTAAGTTAATAAATAAGGTTGCAAGTTGATGTGAGCACATCATCACCAGCACATGTTGTCGATCCGCGGGTCTTACCGTTAGGACCAATTACGCGATCTAGGGCGCAACGTTTCAGGGAAGCTCTTTTCCTTATTTGTGCTAATATTTCTGAATCATTTGATAATGTTTGTGCCTTAGAAGATAGGACTTTTAATGTGTTGCATATTGATATGTGACATATTTATATTATATTAATTATCGGTGTGTTTGATATGATTTATAATATTTTTTTATTGGCTTAGTTTTGAATTATTATATGGTGACTTATTATTATTATATATTTGTTTGATAGGAGCCAAGTGTGACCAACCCTATTTTGCATGGACCATGCAACATTCGACAATTCAAAGTGCAGCCGAGCCTTTGTTTTATCCACACCATGCTCAGTACGTGGACTTGAAAATTCCTTCAACGCACATTACATGTGCAGCAATGGAATTGACAATTCCAAAACAAAACCATGTAGCCGAATTTCAACATGTGCGGCTTTGTGGAATTTAAATTCCAAAAGAAAACAAAGCACATGCAGCCGAGTATTTCCATATGAAAACATGTGCGGCAAGTGGGAATTAACTTTCCAAATTAAAAGCACAATTCAACATGTGCTTATCCAAATGCCACCATCTTTTAATACATGGTCAGAAATCAATTGCGGCCTCCTTTTTGGAAGTTTTTTTTTCTTATTTGAATTTTAATTTTCAAATAGCTTAATTATTAAGCCACACAAATATAACTTTCGGCCTACCCTTGTAAGATATATATATAGCCGAATTTCACTTGTAAACAGAACAAGACTTTGATGAATGAAAATTTGTGAGATTTTATCTCAATTTTAGTTCTTTTCAGAACTATTTTTCCTTGATACTTCGGGTTCTTAATTGTTAGATAATTGACGGGTCTAAGTACTTTATTCGAATAAATTCAAGATAAGGTTCGGGTTCGTTCAACAGATTGTTCGAGTTCTTCCTTGGAGTTTGTTCATCTATCGACTACGAAGAACAGATTCGATTCGGGTTTGCATAACAGATTATGCAGGTTCTTTCGAGTTCAACGTGTCAAGTCCAAGAACGTTGTTACTATTGTTGAATGTTTGAAGATATCATCTTCATCCTTAAATTATTTCAGCAACTTTCTTCTTTTTCTCGTTTCTGATTTATTTTCTTATTTTCTTTATTTTTGACACCTATATAAAAATCTAGGTTTGTTTCTATTGCAGAGAAAATACGTGCTATTATCCTAGATCCGTGAATGAACGAGGAAAGTTGATTTCTTCAACAACACCCTTGTATCATATGGTAATCAGAGCTTTGGTTGGATTCTAGCACCTTCTGCACTACCAGACAATATATATATATCCAAAAGACAAAAAAAAAGTCAAAAAAATCAGAATTATATATATATATACGAAAATTCAAAAAAAAAAAGAAAAAGAGTGATGAGTTATGAAGAATAAAAAAAAAACAAAACAAAAAAATTGTTGAAAGGTTTTGATATGTTGAAGGATGTATCTATCTTACCTTGAAATGCTTTGAAATCACCCGAAATCAACTTTTCTTGTTTGTTCCGGAGATAGGATGGTGGTAAGCATTTCTACTACGTAAGTTGCTAAATTCTTGTTCTTTTAGCATCCTTTCTTTCATTTCGTATTGTTAATTTTTTTTTCTTTCAGCCCAATTCTCAACTTTTATTTTTATTATTATTATTTATTTCTCTTTTCTCCTAACCCTTATCTTTGTTCTAACAATATTCACCCGTTACCCGTTATTTCAATTTGATAACACTTGAAGAATCTGAACATCGGAATTAGTTTCCTTTAAAGAACTAAATACGAGAGATCGAGGAAAAAGGCAAACAGAGCGTGTGAGAACAGAAGGGGAGACAAAAAGAGCCATTCAAGTATTCTCCCGAGTGAAACACGAGTGCTGAGTGTTAATTCCTTATTTTCTTGAGTGCAAATTCTTTGGAGTGACTAGTAAAGAATTTTGTTGTGTGATTGGTGAGGACTATTTTTCTTTTGTTTCTAAACTTTAACCCATTTGTTTGTTTGTTTTTGTTTGTTTGTTTGTTTTCTGTAACCCCCTCATTCCGGTCTGGACGAGTGACCGGTCCGAGTGGGTCACACGGGGAAAACCGAAGCGAAACCCGTTAAGGCTCCCCCTCGGTTAGCAACCCTAATTCTTTTTTCATTAATTAATCTTGTCTAAATGCCTTATTAAGTCCTATGTGAAACACGACAGCGGTAACACAACTCCATAGCAACGACCAACCAAAACAGCACCCTAAAACAACCCATTTAACCTTTTTAAGCAGGTCGTATCGATACGCCTTCAGAGGGTATCGATACGCCTTGACCAAGGTCAACACCCTATGGTCAACATAAGAAGACCGTATCGATACAGCCCTTGAGCGTATCGATACGCCCTTCTCGGTCAACACCACTTGGTCAACTAGGTTGAACCGTATCGATACGCTTGGACACCGTATCGATACGCCATACACTCCACAACTCCCCAGGATTCCAGAGAGTTGGGACCGTATTGATACACCTCACGTATCGATACGCCCAGCCAAATTTGTGTTCTCTGAGCAAGGCCGTATCGATACAGCCCTTAGGCGTATCGATACGCCCTGCACTGTAAGTCCACAATTTTAGCTAAACGACCTCAAACACGACTCTAGATGCAATTCTCGACTCACCTAAGCGTATACAAACACTTAAACTATCATACTTAAACCAAAGGTAGCAACCCAACAAATAGCAAGACGTCCACACATAGCATTCGTACAAAAGGACAATTTATGCATATATGGTCATACAAGCACTTAAGATTTCATGCCTTAGCAACCAAACATATAAGCATACAAGTCATGCATCAAGCAAGCTTTACAATTCAACAAGGCATCCAAGAGCCACACCACTTCAACATACAACAAGGCATTTAAATCAATAACACATATCGACATACATCAAAACTCAAATCATCAATACCTATCCCATTGCTTAACTATTACATTCCATTACTTAAAATTCATACATTGAGCTCACCAAAAGCAACACTTGGAGACCTTCCCTTGCCTTTGCCACCCACAAGCTATATATCTGCATTGTCGAACAAAAGAGAGCGTAAGCATAAAAGCTTAGTGAGGGTGAGCTCTTTAAAAACAAACCTCGACAATGCAGGGTCCAAGCACGAGCTACAACCAAGATAAAATGCACGTTCTTACCTCCGGTCCACACGAGCCATGATTCTAAATGATGCACGAGCATATAATCAATATCATGTCATGCTCAACATGTTCAAAACCACAATACATGAAATCACATATATTAAACCATGTTAGCAACACATCCCAAATCACATTGGCTCACAATTAACCACATAATGGCAACATAAACTACAATCCGTATTAGCACCTAGCTATGACTCGAATACACGGATAACCGTTGGAACTCACATCCAACAACACAACCATTACCTGGCGGTGGGATTCCACTCATCACCGTTTACGCGGAGGGGATTCCACTCATCCTCACGCCTCATTTCACGCGGAGGGGATTCCACTCATCCTCACGCTTCATTCCACACGGAGGGGATTCCACTTATCCTCACGCCCGTCGATGGGATTCCACTCATCACCGACTAATGTAAATATAATTTCCGGGCGTACCCGTACTCCTCCTTGGTGACTCAACGCCACCAAGGCCACGCGCGACTTTTGACTCATGTGTACACACTAACATCCTAATGATCGATCATTTGTACCCAAGCATACTAGTGCCAATACTAATACATTCCACATACCATTTATTAACAACTTCCGTGCTTAGCACGTACTCACCATGACTTACTATCATGCACAAACCACATTTCCATGCCTAACATGTACTCACCATGATCCTCGGATCATACATTCACCTCATAACATCATTACACATGTCAACACTACATGCATCTCAATAACACAAACATCACATCATATTTCATACATATGTATATCTCTATCACATTTATCATCAACGTGCATGTAACAATGCATTAAGCCATGCCTCCACATACATGTATAACAACATAAGCATAACCACCACAAGCATGATTAAACATGAGGCATAATTCAACACTTTAAAGATCAACCAAGGTCTCTAACTAAAGTTTGGGATTAGGCTACCACCCTAATCCCAACTCTAGGTGGGTCTACCAATCCCAACCTAGTTCACATGCTTGAACCAACACTTGAAAACCATTTAAAATATTTAACCACTCACCTAAGCTTCCAAGCTCCAAGCCAAGCAAGCAACCTTCCTCAAATTTCCGGATTTCTTCCCGAAGCTTCCCCAACACCAATTCCCATTCTAAACAACCTCAAACACATTTCAAACAATTCCAAATCAGCCCAACATCAAAAGACCAACCCGGAAAACAATTCAAATGCAATTTATCGTGTTGCAAACCATGAACACATCCCATTTTTAGCAATTTCGGGCAGCCCCTAAACCATGTCCAAAAACCATGTTTCCAACATCCATAGCACCCACAAACAATCCCAAATCAACCCCTATCCATAGTACTAACATTGGACCATCAATTCCCGCCTAAAACAACCCCCAAAACTCACCCAAACCCTTCCAAAAACCCCATTTATACCCAAATTCGGGAATTGCTCAAAACCATTCAAAATTCACATATGTGGTACCATTTAGTTCCTAGACTTCATAACTAACCATATTAAATCAAAGCATTGAGCTTAACAACACAAAGTTTCCATTTTTAATCAAAATCTTCAAAACTCCATTTTCTAAAAATCTTCACGAAAATGAAAACTAAGTGTACTTTTGAAGAGAGGGAGTTGAGGAGAAGTCGAAAACGAAATTACCTTTCAAAACACACCATAGGTGGAGGTGTATGGTGGTGGAAGAGTGAAATGGAGAGGGGTGCTCTCTTTGTCGTGAGAAATGAGATGGGAGAGAGAGGGAAGAAGATGACAAGGGATATTTTAAACAAAAAGGGGGTTTTAAGTGAAAGTCCATTTAATTACATTTGTGCCATTAATGAGGATAGCTATCTCCATTTCCAAATCCCATGGAATTGGGCTTTAAAATCAAAACATGTCAAACACAAATTATTTGTTTTGAAAACCCGAGGCCCAAAATAATATTTTATTATTTTAAATTTTAAAACTGAAACCCGAAACAATATTTTAATATTATTTCCATCCGACCCCCAAACCCGGGTGTTACATTTTCTTTGTGTAAAAATGACAGTTTCTGATAAACAACAACCACCGAACCTTCAGATGCAAGCCTTAGAGCGTATGATGCAACGAGTGATGACAAATGTATTGAAACCTATACATTCTAAATTGGATAGATTAGATGGGGGTGGTTCCCATTCTGTCCATGAAGAGATAATTGATGACTATGTGCAGACATTTGCTACCGAAGAAAAACTTGTTGACGATAGAAGTCTGAATGATCAACCACCACAGGATGAACCGCAACGAAACAACCTCTTCCATACGAGATGCAATGTGAATGGCAAGATATGTATTGTGATTATTGATAGTGGTAGTTTTGCTAACATTGCTAGTACTCTCATGGTTGACAAGTTAGGACTGAAGACGACCCCGCATCCCAATCCGTACAAGTTACAAGGGTTGAATGATGGTGTTGAAATCAAAGTTACCGAACAAGTTGTTATACCATTTTTCATTGGTAAATACAAGGATGAGGTAACTTGTGATGTGTGTTCTATGGATACTTGTCATTTGTTGTTAGGAAGACCGTGGCAGTATGATAAAAGAGTTTTGCACGATTGTTACACCAACCGATACTCTTTTACTCATGAGGGCAAAAAGGTAACTTTGGCACCTATGACTCTAAGTGAAGTATATGAAGACGAAGTTCGTTTAAAAGCGAGTACTGCAGCTTGGAAAGTCAACAAAGAGAAGAATGAATGTTTAAAGAAGAAAGCAATTTCACAGGTATTATCTGATTCGACATCTTCTTCTATTTCTTCTTCTAACTTGCAGGATAATAAGGTGATGCCATGTGAAGTTCCCAAGGTTGATACTGGTGGTATGTCTAGTGTATTTAAATTCTTTCCAGAAATTCACCAACCTTCTATACCACGGTTTGACGTTCCTTCCCATTGTACTATTAATTTTTCATTTTTTTATACTGATTTCTTTGGTTGTACATTGGATTGTGAACAACCTTATGTTGTGATTTTGGATGATCATCGAGATTCTTGTTGTTCTTTGGAGTTGCCTTTGTATGTTATTGTTTGTAGGATTACGAATGTGCAACGAGCATTGTCTAACTTTATGTTGTGCATTATTCGGAGAAGTACAAGAAAGAAGGCATTTCCATTTGTGTTCTTTGTAAAAGAACTTGGTTCGAAACGATGGCATATGTGCCGAGCAAGACGACTGAAGAAGTTCCCTGCCAAGCGAAAGTCGAAATTGTTCCCTTTTGTAATAAAGGTCGATTTGGGGACAAATCGCATTAAAGAAGGGGGAGATGATGTGAGCATGTTCAGGCCACCCAACGATGTAACTTTAAACTTTCAGGGAAGTTTTCTTTTTCATTTGTTACATACTGATGTGTAACATTTCTTATACTTATATTATTTATATTAGTATGTTTGGTGTGTTTTAGCTTAGTTTGATATAAATTATGGCGTGTTTATATTTGTTTGTAAGTTAATAAATAAGGTTGCAAGTTGATGTGAGCACATCATCACCAGCACATGTTGTCGATCCGCGGGTCTTACCGTTAGGACCAATTACGCGATCTAGGGCGCAACGTTTCAGGGAAGCTCTTTTCCTTATTTGTGCTAATATTTCTGAATCATTTGATAATGTTTGTGCCTTAGAAGATAGGACTTTTAATGTGTTGCATATTGATATGTGACATATTTATATTATATTAATTATCGGTGTGTTTGATATGATTTATAATATTTTTTTATTGGCTTAGTTTTGAATTATTATATGGTGACTTATTATTATTATATATTTGTTTGATAGGAGCCAAGTGTGACCAACCCTATTTTGCATGGACCATGCAACATTCGACAATTCAAAGTGCAGCCGAGCCTTTGTTTTATCCACACCATGCTCAGTACGTGGACTTGAAAATTCCTTCAACGCACATTACATGTGCAGCAATGGAATTGACAATTCCAAAACAAAACCATGTAGCCGAATTTCAACATGTGCGGCTTTGTGGAATTTAAATTCCAAAAGAAAACAAAGCACATGCAGCCGAGTATTTCCATATGAAAACATGTGCGGCAAGTGGGAATTAACTTTCCAAATTAAAAGCACAATTCAACATGTGCTTATCCAAATGCCACCATCTTTTAATACATGGTCAGAAATCAATTGCGGCCTCCTTTTTGGAAGTTTTTTTTTCTTATTTGAATTTTAATTTTCAAATAGCTTAATTATTAAGCCACACAAATATAACTTTCGGCCTACCCTTGTAAGATATATATATAGCCGAATTTCATTTGTAAACAGAACAAGACTTTGATGAATGAAAATTTGTGAGATTTTATCTCAATTTTAGTTCTTTTCAGAACTATTTATCCTTGATACTTCGGGTTCTCAATTGTTAGATAATTGACGGGTCCAAGTACTTTATTCGAATAAATTCAAGATAAGGTTCGGGTTCGTTCAACAGATTGTTCGAGTTCTTCCTTAGAGTTTGTTCATCTATCGACTACGAAGAATAGATTCGATTCGGGTTTGCATAACAGATTATGCAGGTTCTTTCGAGTTCAACGTGTCAAGTCCAAGAACGTTGTTGCTATTGTTGAATGTTTGAAGATATCATCTTCATCCTTAAATTATTTCAGCAACTTTCTTCTTTTTCTCATTTCTGATTTATTTTCTTATTTTCTTTATTTTTGACACCTATATAAAAATCTAGGTTTGTTTCTATTGCAGAGAAAATACGTGCTATTATCCTAGATCCGTGAATGAACGAGGAAAGTTGATTTCTTCAACAACACCCTTGTATCATGTATGGTTTCTGACCAAAAAACAATCATAAAGGGGAGTTTATTATAACTCGTTGGCTTGATGCGTACAAGTGTTGCTATATGGAAACACCATATAAATAATAACTCTTTTGTTCTCATAGTTTAGCTATTAAATAGGAGGCATCCAATTGAAATTTTGCTAAACTATATTTTTCATAATCAATAGGCTTTGTAACAACTGATATAACCTAAAATATAAACCCACTAGCTTTTCAAGACGAATAGTTTAACTGCATAATCTGAATCTTTTTAGAATCAATCTCACAAACTTCTGGTTGTAAGTCGATAAAACAATGTAGATGCATCTACTAAAATCATATAAAACTTTCCACATTTGTGGATATATGGGCCCATATTTCGTTCAGATATGCAAGACATACAGTCTTAACTTCAGTACAAGAACTTTAAGTTCTAATTCTTTTGGTAAGTGGGATCATCTATATCCTTTGAGAACAAACAACACAAGAACTTCATGTTCTTTTAGTAAGTGGAATTTAATCAATTCCTTTAAGCAACACAAGAACTTCACATTCTTTAATAAGTGGAATTTAATTCATTCCTTTGAGAATAAGCACCACAAGAACTACAGGTTCTTTTAATACATGTGCATGTAAATCTCAATAATTTATGCACCATTATTGATCAGGATGGTCTAACCGATCATGCCAACTATATATATATGTGTATATATCTCTGAATTTGTAAACTCCTTGTTTATCATAACATGTAATTCAATCTCACTCGTACATGTCTAGTACGACCATCAAAATTGTTCCTTTAAATAGGAATATATTTAGCTCTTTCGGAGCTTTCAATTGAAATTATCTTTTAGTAGCAATATATAGCTCTTCTAGAGCTTTCAACTGACTTTTTGGCTACCAGAACTTATATCCATATTGGCTTATTTCAAATGCCAATTGATAACATATGTTATCTATAATTCCCAAAGGGATAGTTTGCGAACTCATATTGCTCTCTTTATAACTTTGACGAGTATAACGCACTGTGAATATGGAATAAAGTTCCATTTGACAATAACATATTTGCTCAACCAGAGCCTTTTGTGATATTAGTACTTCCGGATATAGTACTCACATTATTCTCTTGCATTTTAATCGAGAAATGCATAATTATGCACCTTTCAAAATGTGCTTTGTTTCATTTACTTCAGGTAATGAAAATATGTACTTTGTATCATTCACTTCGAGGATTGAAAAATATAAAATATAGCACATCATATCAAGTCGATTATCTATCAGAGATAAACTTTCAAGTGCTCTTCCGAAGTATTGATATTTTAGTACTTTGAGAAATACTACTCATATTTCCCCTTGCATTTAAATGGGAAAAATATTTCTTATGCTTAAGTACAATATGAGTACTTGCATTATCTGCTAGGCATAAATAGCCACAATTCATTGTATATTTTATTCCGGAAGTAATCATATTCTTCAAATAATAAATTAACATAAAACGTAAATAAATAATATCTGAAATGAATAAACATAAAGCAAACAAACATAAATAAATAATAAATAAAACGAATTAACATAAAAATAAAATAAAATATAAAAAAAACAATTATTCCTGTTAGAGGTTATAAGGGAAATAAAATAAATGGTAAATTATTCCCTTCAAGGGTTATGGGAAAATTAACAATATCCAATTGAGTTGGACCAATAACGCCATAATTATTTTCGCCATAAACAAATTTTGTTTATATTTTATTTCATTTATCATTCATGATTATGGATAAAGTCCATAATACTTTGGCGTTTGACTAGTACGAAACCAATGGTTTATAACATCACATTGGTAAAAGGATTTCACTTCCTTAGAATGATCTTTATCACTCTTGTCATCCTTATAACTTCGCTACCAGCGGGTAGAAGTATTCTTAAAACGACTATATTTTTCATGTGTATATTCATAGCCTCGACCACGACCACAACTTTTAATGTGATTTTTTTTATTCGTTCCATAATATAATCTCACATTCACTTCAGGGAATGGAGTAGAGCCAGTAGGCCTTTAAAACCTTTTTCACATATCCTTATCACAGAGAACAAAGATTTAATCCTCGTACGCGGCATTGTTAAACCTGTCCACAAGGTCCTTTAAAAACCTCCTTTGAGACCAGTAGCCTCGTAGAACGGGATGTCCAGCCAATTATACTTACATTATATCGAAATTATGTCTCTAATTGAATAAAGATTTACCATGTTTGCATTCACTTCAGGGAATGAAACAGATCCAATAATCGCATGGAATAAACATCATGCTTGCATTCACTTCAGGGAATGCCCTATCATTAATAATTGCATGGAATAAACATCATGCTTGCATTCACTTCAGGGAATGCCCCATCATTGATAATCGCATGGAATAAACATCATGCTTTGCATTCACTTCAAGGAATGTCTCCCATAAAACTTTTTGGATCAAGAAGAATTTTCGTAACTTGAAATTGGGAGAAGTCTATGGTCAAGTTTTTCAACGAAGAAGAAATATTGCTTTCGAGCAAATATAGACTTTATAATAATCTTCTTGTAAATTCAAAATCATCATGATTTATCGCACTTTAAAATAATAATATAAAGAATAAAAATAAAACCAAAATTTACCGATATTGATTTTTCTCTCGAGGATGATGGAGACATAGCAAATGACCGAGTCAGCTTCTCATAATCTCTTTATGTCATGTCTCTTTCCAAGCCATTTAAGCATATCATATAAAACTCAAAACACGGTTAAAAAATACCCGCTCTAATCAATATAATATCATAGACAAATATATACGGTCAAAATATTACACAAAGCTAAGGCAAGAATATATACACACGTAGGAACAACAAAATAATATATACGGTATTAAAGATTAGGTTAAACTTGTGTTCAATACTAAACATATTCTAGCCACAATAATATGCGTGGTTTTTTTTTCTTTATTAAAGAGTAATTATAATTTACAAATATTTTGGTTATAGAAAAATTTAAACATCAACTTGATGGCTTCTGAATATACGGAAAAAAAAATATTACCTTCAAAAAATTAAGTTAATAATTCAGTAGAAAAATTAAACACAATCAAACGTGAAATATTTTAAAAACAATAAATTGTTTTCACTCGAGTATAACAAGGTAGAACAAAGAGGAACATACCGGACAAATTATTTTTGGGCTATTGTCTTGGGTGTGCGTGATATGAACCACAATAAAGAAATCTTGTATTATGAATCACCAATAAGAATCATGATAATTGGTTAGAGCATCGTGCTGATAACGTGTTGTGCATAAAATAAAGAAGAACAAGAATAAGAACAAGAAGAACAAAGAGATGAGAGAAAGAGAGAAATTTGTATTATTCTCAAAATATAGAATTGTATACAATGCCTTCAATGAATCATATATTTATAGGCATAAGAAGTACATAATACATTAAACTCTAATTCATAGATAATATTCCTAATAATAAATAAATCAAACTCCTTAGATAAAGTTCTAATCATGATAGACATCCACATAGATAAATATTCATAACACAATATGAATTATTTGTTTATTTGTTTATTTCTTAAAGTGATTTTTAATTGATATTTACTTTTTATCATATGTATAATTAAATTAACATATTTAATTGTTTTATTATATTACTTTGATTCTTATTTTATAAAAATAATAATTGATATTTAATTATATCTAAAGTTTCCAAAAATATCACACGTATAATTTTTTTTAGAAAATCATATTCAATATTTGTATTATTTAAGAGGAACTACCTTGTAATCACACCAACATATTAAAAAAACATTAATATTAATTATTTAATATACCTTATTCTATACATAAAATTAATATGTGCATACATAAATTAATTAAATTTATAGGGTAAACTACAACGGATGTCACTCAATTATGAGTAAGGTTACATTTAGGTCACCCAATTATTAAAGGTTACATTTGGGTCACTCAATTGGGTAAGATTACATTTGGGTCACCCTTCATATTTAAAAAATATATATATATTAATTTAGTCATTTTCTTCCAAATCAGTTGTATAGCATCGTTTACACTAGAGTACTTCGTTTGAAATCATTAATTAATCTAATACACAAATTGATATATACTTTTTTAAATATGAAAGGTAACCCAAATATAATCTTACCCATAACTGAGTGACCCAAGTGTAACTTTTAATAATTAGGTGACCCGAATGTAACTTTACCCATAATTGAGTAACCCAAATATAACTTTTAATAATTGGGTGACCCAAATATAACTTAACCCATAAATGAGTGACCTCTATTGTATTTTACCCAAATTTATATTAGTTTTTTTTCTTCTCAATCTATTAACTGCAAATCGAGTGAGTAATCCTCCATGGTTTTGTTGATCCATATAGGGGTAGACACTTGACACAATTTTTAAAATTACTTCATACTCAAGATGAGGAACGAACCCTCGGGCCTCGACCACTTGTTAAGTTAGGAAAGAATCTTAAAATTTATAATAGTTTTTAGAGTTAGCTATGAAGCATAAATTAGCTCTTGAGTCAATATAGATATTAGATCGAAGGATAGAGTTAGGGTCAAACATTGCAAGGAGCAAGGGTTTATCATGTCTTTAAATCTATGAGTTGATAGAGACAAAAATTTTATTTGACTAATATTTAAACTAAAAAAACTAAAAATATTATTATACCGAAAATTTTAAAGGAGCAACAACTCTTATCATCCTGTTAACGACTTCGAGACTAATTAAATCGATCAATTTGTTGATAAATCTTTTAACTCTAAATACATCGTTTGACAAAAAATTTATAGCGAATCAATTACAAATACTAAAATGGATGGAGTCAATGTTCGAATCCAATTGGAGAACACATTGTTAATAAAGTTGGTGATACAATAAAAGATTTCGGTTGAAATGAAGTTTCAATTGATAATAAATGTTTTTTTGGTTAAAAATAAAGAATATATATTATTTAATCTCATCGACCGAAATTACACGATAAATAAAAAAATTAATATTAATAGACATTAAACCCTAATAATAAAGTACATTAAAATTATATTTAATACATAAATATTTACCGTAAATAAATATTCATAACAATTTGTTTTATATGAATTTAACATTTTATTAATATATATTACCAAAGATATTTTTATTTAAAACTCCTAATTTCTAACTATCCGTCGAGGGCAAGTAATAGGAGCAAGAAATTCAGTGCTGGCATTCTTTTCAGGCCAGATCCGAACACTTTCTACCGACTATAAATTAAGTATTAATATTTCACGTAAAGAAATACGTTTTAAAATTTTATATTATGAATAATTATCGGTAGAATAATAAATTACATATATAATCCTTATCAAATGCATATTTGGTTTTTAGACTTGTGAATTTTAATTGTTTTATTTAAATTTTATATAAAACAATAAAAAATAAAAATATTATCATAATAATATTTATTAACATTTAAAGATAAAATAATTTACCAACAACCGGTTAGTCTAAGGGATCAGATGATGGATTTCTTAAGCAAGATAGGAGCTTGAATCCTAACGTTGTGAATATAAAAAAATTAGGTTGAAAGAAATGTCCTCATAATAGGCCTATGTAAAATTCGATTCGGATAAGTTGGCTAATGAGTCAGATATCGTGGTTAATTCAAAAAAAATAGTTTGACTAAACTTATAGTGTACCGGTAATGAATATCATTTTAGTTCTGGTTGATTTTAAGTTATGGATTTGAATTTTGATCATTAACAACTTTTTTGTCTCTTATTTAAAAAAATATTTTAATATTTTTCTAACCGGTTGATGTTGAATTTATTCGTGTCATTTTATTTGATCATGTACTTTATATCTAAATTAAAAAAAATCATCACACGTACTGATTAACTTTGAATAATTAGAAAAATAACGTAATTAACGATAAGTGACGGGTATAATAACAAGATATATTATTTTTTATATAAAAATAGAGTTTAAACTTTAAAAATAATATTGTTAAAAGAAAGTCTCCAATCTCGAATATAGACCCTAAAACGTTTTGCACAAAAAAAATAACTTAACAAATACGTAAAACGACAGTTCAATTTTCGGAGAAAAGTTTTGTTGGTTTCGACCTGATTAATTTGTTTCCTCGAAACTTGATGGCAAGGACTAACTGATTTTTTGTTTGAATGAAACTGATATATATATTTTTTTATCATGTGGACTAACTAATATTATAATGTCAACAAAGTTTAGTATTCACATGTTCTTAAGTTTTAAATATTTAAAGTGAAAAAAGTCATAATTAATTATTTAAAAAAATTATATTTCAATAAATTAATATTGATATAATAATAATTTTAGTCCTCAAAATATATGTATTCTATTAATTTTATCATAATTTAAAATAATTCAATAATTTTAACCCCTTTCATATTTAAAAATTCTATGAGTGAAGTGATTATATCTACTAACAGGTAACATTAAGGTCATAGTGAGGAATATAAATCCTCTGCCTCATTTTGGTGCCCCTATCTATTTCCCGACACTAAAAAAAGTAAATTTAGAGTTTAGAGTTAGGGTTATAATTTAGGATGTATGGTTTAATGTTTAGGTTTTAGGATTTGTAATTTAGAATTTAGAAATTAGGGTTATAATGTAGGGTTTAGTTTTAAATGTTGTGACATAAATAGGAGCACCAAAAAGTGATAGAGGATTTTTGTTCCATAATGAGTATGTTTCATTAGTTTGTCAGTTGTCCAATAGTAAAATGAGTGTGTCTATTGAGCTATCATATTTGCCGATTATCGAGCTGATGGACAATAGCATGAAGTATGACAAGTGATCAGATGACATGTCAATAGGGTATGGTGTTAAAAATTTTAAATACGAAGGGTTAAATTTATTAAATTATTTTTAAATATGATCAAATTAATAGAATATATAATTTTTTGGACTAAAATTTTTATTATACCAAGCCATGTTTTAATTTTAATCACAAAGTAATATATATATATATATACCCATAATTTTAATTAAATGAGTAAATTTTATTTTTAAAATAATTTATTTATTACTGAACAAATACTTAAATCACATGTGATGTGATATGTAATTTACCAAAATATGAAACCATTCTTTGAATCCTCTAATAACTTTGTTGGCGGGGGAGCATTGACCCACCACGCAAAGTCTAAACGAAATTGAGGGAACCCGAAAACCCTTATGAAATGGGTTTTTCATCTTCTTCCAATTATTCTTTCGATTATTTAGATTTTTTTTAATTATGAGTGTTGAGATGGGATGATGAACGGAAAAGGAATTTTTGGGATCAAATTATTATAATTTTTAAATATAGAGAGTTAAATATATTAATTTGTTTAAAACTAAAAATAAATTGATGAAATGTACAAATTTTAATATTAAAACTATTATTATATCATACCACATTATTATTTTTGTTTAAATTTTCACAGCTAATGTTTAAAATGAAATGAAAACATAACGTTAGTGACTAAAATGTCAAAGTTAAATGTTAGATGACAATAACAAAAATATAATAACAATTGGATGATTAAATAAATTGTTCACGCTATATTTTCTAAACGGCGGGCGTTTGGTGGGCGAATTTGTGACTTGATGCTGGTTATAACTTATAACAGACAAACAGTACTATAATATTATAATGCTTGGTCAATGGATTAGCAGTTTTTTTCCATTTCTAGAATATGATATTTTTTAAGATAAAAAAAATATTCTTTTGACAAAAGAAAAATCACTTTCTTGAAAAGGAAAATATTTTGTGCACGGGTCATAAGCGTCTCATTTTTAACGTTTAGCTATAAAAATTTACGGTTTTAATATTTGAAGTTAAGTTTTAAAACTTGAGATTGCATGGTTTAAATTTTAAAATGTAGAGTTTAAAATTTAAAGCGTCGTTTGATTCATAGAAAAGATCAATTACCATAGGTAATTATTTTTTCCGAAAATTTTATTCTCATGTTTAGTTTGTATCCATTCCCATCATGCCGGAAAAGAATATTACCAACCTTAGCGCTTTTTTGACAAAATTTTAGAAATGTGATTCTCGTCAAATCCTTAAGTATTTGTCGATTCATGTCATTTTGGACCGAAATAGTCTTAAAATAATGAAAGTTTTTCATATATAGTTCATTTGTTGCATATTTTTTTAGCTTAAAGGTCAAATTGGCCCTTAACGAAAAATAAAAAACCAATTAATCCCTTATGAAAATTTTGCACCCAATTTAGCCATCATAATTCAAATTACACCTAATTTGGGCCCTCTGTTAGTTTGACCGCGTAGACCGTCAATGCCCTCTAAAAATCAAAATATAGACGGACACATGGCATGCTCTGGACGTGTCACGTCATCAAAATTAAAATTTTAAAATAAATTCTAAATTTTTCTTAAAAAATCTACAAAATTATAAAAATATTAAAAAAAATCGTATTTACTTTTATTTTTTCTAAAACCCTCAAAATTTCATTTCTTTAAAAAAGCCTCATAAATTCCTAAATCAAGCATTAGCACCGATTTAACCACTGACCACTCACCGTCGTAAGAAAATCACTGTTCTCCCTCAATATTTTTTCTCACCAGCACTGTCGTCTGCCACAGTACTAACAACTTTCACCGTTAATTAATATGATTTGAGGACTTGGGAATGTAGGGTTAGGGTTTTGAAAATTTTGGGCATTTTGAATTTTTTTGAAAATTTGAGATTTTATAATTAAAAATATATATATATATATATTTAAAAAATAATACAAAATTTAAATATTATTCCATTATAAATATTTATATATTTTTTAATAATTATTACAATTATTTATATTTTTTTATTTTAAGTAAAAAATTTATGATTTTATACATAATTTTAATTTTTACACATTTAAATATTTTTTTATATTTTTCTTGAAAATTTTTAAATAATTTTTTATATTTTAATTTTAAATTTTTTTATAATTTTAATTTTTTCAGATTTTTTAGTATTTTTAGTTTTAAATATATTATTTTATAATTTTATTTTATTTTTTTGTTTTAAAATGATTATTTACGGTTTTGATGACGTGGCATGTCCAGAGTATGTCACGTGTCACAATCATAATAACTACTTTTGAGTTAACAGTTAACTTAAAGAAAGGGCTAAATTGATCGTAATTTGAATATTGAGGGCCTGATTGATCGTAATTTAAATTTTGAGGGCTCAATTTGGTGCAAAATTTGTATACGAGCTTAATTGATTTTTTTGTTGAGGGCCAATTTGACCTTTAAGTCTATTTTTTTTACTAAATAACTAATTATTTGAGGTGTAAATTTATTAAATATTTTTATTTCATGTTATTTAATATTTAATTGGTATTGCATATTTAAATAGTGTTTAAATGTTAATGTATTTTTATTGATATTGTGTTTATAATATCTCTAATAATATTTCTAAACATATTATATAAATATCTAGTTCACAATGAAGCTGACAAAATTTATTCAAATTCGCCCGAATTTGGTTTAATAATGAACGTGTCAAAATCAAAATTCTGAAATCACCTTTTGGGTTAAAAAAATGTTATGGACACTTGTTAGAAAACTCGATCATTTTCTAAGGGTGAGTTTCTGACTCTAAACTATTTTTTTAAATAATTTGAATCATTATTTTAATCACTTAAAATCAACTTAATTTCTTACTATATAATATGATAAAACTAAATACAATATATTTATTTATGTAAAATTTTAAACATATTTATTATACTAATTATATTAGTAATATGTTAAGTACGCTACTTTTGTAAAATTTAAATAAAGTAACAAAAATAGTTATATGTTTTTTAATACAAGTATTTTAAATTTAATATTAAAAGTTTAAATTATTAAAAACAAAATATATTATAAGGATGATTTGATAAAATATACTTTCACGTAGTTTTATCTTCCTTCAACCAAACACTTTTATCTTACATTCATGTCAAATAAATCAAATAAAATAATATAATATTCCAATAATATGTCATGTAATGTTACATTCTGTGAACTAAAAATCTTAAAATGAAAGCCTTGTGAAAAAAAACTTTCCACTTACATGCATCAAATAATAATCTTTTTGAAAAATCCCCTTTCATACATTTTAGAATCGAAAGGTCATACGAATGACATATTAAAGTACAAAATAATTGAATTTAGGACAAACATAAAGCAAGCAATTCAAAACTTTTACAACAAACAAATGAAATGAAATCTAATTTCAAACTCGATGAGCTAACTAAAGAGATGTATATGCAGAAGAACTCGACGATGAAGTAAACTGTGAGGACTCGGTGCTACCACTATAAGTATTGTGGCTTGAAATTGGTTTAATGGGAGAACATTCAATGGAGGAGCGTAACACATCGGCACCAGCATCATCGACAGGAGAATCGGCAATAGAGCTTCGAAATTAAGCGCATGAATCGCTTGTTGTATTGTCGGCCTCGAATTTTCGTCCGGGTGCGCGCACCTTACCCCCACGATCAACAATTGCTCGATTTCTTGCTCCGCAAACTCCTCTCTAAGCCTCTGGTCGCAAGCTTCGAGTAATTGGGCTCTTCCGTAAAGATCCCAAACCCACTCCATCAAATTCACTTTACCCTCACCGGCTTTTGGTTCAATTGATTTTCGTCCACAAGTGAGCTCCAAAGAAACGACGCCGCAGCTATAAACATCTGATTGTTTGCTAGCTTTCCCCGCCATATGACATTCTGGGGCAAGGTACCCCATTGTTCCAGCCAACACGGTCGTTTGCAACCCTTTCGAATGGTCCACGAGCCTCGCAAGACCGAAATCCCCGAGCTTGGCATTGAAATCAGAGTTATGAAACAATCATTAAACTTATCGAATTATTACAAAATAGTCATTGATTCATTGTACATTATAAATTATTGATAAATATTGAAAAGTTCAATGATCATTTTTAATAATCATTTTGTGCTAATTTGATAAAGTTTAATGACTATTTTATAATATATAAAAAAAATTAATGATCATTTTATAATTTTTAAAAGTTCAGTGACAAAAAATAAATAAATATTATATATAAAATATATAATATATAAAACTTTCGGTTAATTTGGCTAATTAACCGATTTCGAACTGAATTAACCAATAATCGAAGTTTGAAAAAATAGTTAACCATTAACCGAACAAGTTAAAATTAACCGGAAAAAAACTTTGATTCGATCGGTTAATTCGATTTAAACCAAAGTTTGAACACCCCTATTGGCTGGGGAGCTTTGACCCACCACACAAAGCCTAAACGAAATTGAGGGAACCCGAAAAACCAAACGAAATGGATTTTTCATCTTCTTTCAATTATTCTTTCGATTATTTATGAGTGTCAAGATAGGATTATGAACAGAAAAAGATTTTTTGGTGATTAAATTGTTATAATTTTTAAATATAGAAAGTTAAATATGTTAATTTGTTTAAAGTTAAAAAAATAAATTGACAAAATGTATAAAGTTTGACTAAAATTGTTATTACATCATACTACATCATTATTTTTGTTTAAATTTTCATGGCTAATGTTGAAAATGAGATGAAAACATAACATTAGTGACTAAAATGTCAAAATTAGATGTTAGATGACAAAAATAAAAATACGATATAATTGAATGACTAAATAAATTGTTCACGCTATTTTTTTAAACGGACGGCGTTTGGTGGGCGAGTTAGTGACTTGATGCTGGTTATAACAGTACTATAATACTATAATGCTTGGCAATGGATTAGTAATTTTCTTCCTTTTCTAAAATATGATTTGTTTTCAGATAAAAAATACTCTTTTGACCAAAATAATTATTTTGTGGAAAGGAAAAATATTCTAATGCGGCCACAAGTGTATAATTTTTAGTGTTTAAAGATTATGTTTTAATGTTTGAAATTAAGTTTTAAAATTAAAAAATAAATTGTATGATTTAAAGTTTAGAATTTAATGTCTTAAAAGGACATGTGATAATCTTTTTGAAAAATTTTCTTTCATAAATTTTAGAATTGAAAGGTCATACAAAAGACAGATTGAAGTTCAAAGTGATTAAATTTAGGAGAAACATAAAGCAAGCCATTCAAAATTTTTACAACAAACAAATGAAATGAAATCTAATTTCAAACTCGAGGAGCTGACAAAAGAGATGCAGATGCGGAAGAACTCGACGATGAAGTAAACTGTGAGGACTCGGTGCTACCACTATAAGTACTGTGGCTTGAAAATTGGTTTAATGGGGGAACATTCAATGGAGGAGCGTAATACGTCGGCACCGGCATCTTCGACGGGAGAATCGGCAATGGAGCTTCGAAATTAAGTGCATGAATTGCTTGCTGTATTGTCGGCCTCGAATTCTCATCCGGGTGCGCGCACCATAGCCCTACGATCAACAATTGCTCGATTTCTTGCTCTGCAAATTCCCCTTTAAGCCTTGGGTCGCATGCTTCGAGCAATTGGGCTCTTCCATAAAGATCCCAAACCCACTCCACCAAATTCACTTTACCCTCACTGGCTTTCGGATCGATCGGTTTTCGTCCACAAGCGAGCTCCAACGCGACGACGCCATAGCTATAAACATCTGATTGTTTGCTAGCTTTTCCCGCCATATGACATTCTGGGGCAAGGTACCCCATTGTGCCAGCCAACACGGTCGTTTGCGACCCTTTCGAATGGTCCACGAGCCTCGCAAGACCGAAATCCCCGAGCTTGGCATTGAAATCAGAGTCCAACAAGACGTTGCTTGATTTGATATCTCTATGCACCACACATTGTTGCCACCCTTCGTGTAAGTAAAGCAGTCCCGAGGCTAGTCCTTGAGCGATTCTGAACCTTAAGTCCCATGGCAATAAGTTGTCTTGGTTGAAAAGGTGAGAATCTAAGCTACCATTGGGCATGAATTCGTAAACGAGGAGGAGCTCTTTGTTTTCGTGGCACCAGCCGATGAGTTGGACTAGATTTCGATGCCTTAATCGGCTTATGATCTTTACTTCGGATGCGTATTCCTTTATACCCTGTTTTGATCCACTTGAGACTCTTTTGATAGCAACATAGGAGTTAGAGTCCTTTAAAAATCCTTTATAAACACCCCCAAATCCTCCTTGGCCTAGTTTCCCGACGTCCTGGAAATCATCGGTCGCATGAACCAGTTCCTTGTATTTAAACTTCCTCGGTCCGGTCCCTCTCTCGAATTCATCCTCTATTTCCTCATCAATGACATCACCATTGTCTTTATCTTTCAAAAACCTCTTCCTATAAAGAACAGAAAGCCAAACTAAAACCATCCCAACAACAGAAGCACCAGCTATCCCAAGCCCAACAGCTAGACCTGCCCTGCTTTTCCTTCTTTTGCGGTTACTTTCCGGTCCCGGTGGTGCATCCGTCGTATTACTAATGATCTCTAAACTCGAACTGAAATCCCAAGAAGAAATTTTATGCAAGGCGGATGCATTTCCCGTGGTCGCTGAGAATCCGAAAGTTACCTTTTCGGGCAAGTAAAGCCTTAAATCGATGATAGCACTAAGGTGTTGCATGATTGTAGTATTATTTCTGAATCCAGTGAAGGAAACGCTTAAATTATGCGTTCTCGAATCATAACTAATCCATGCTTCATTTGTTCTCCCTCCACTGATATCACACCACCATGTTACATTAGCCACTGATCTCATGGAATCGACATCTATACCTACATGCTCATGCTCCGGATCAAAATAATTCTGATAAATATCGAACTCCACCGCAACGAATCTATTGACCGTTGTGTTTAGCTGCATACCGTCACTTGCAAGGCCGAGATTACCACCTTTCGTGACATTATCGGGGATTTTCGAACCTTCGGGCGCAAGAAAGAATGCGATTCCATCTCCGTAAGCAGATTTGTTTCGCGAATCGATGACGAAGGTGAAATGGGTATTGAAATCGGTGTGGTTCCTAGAGGCTTCATCCCATAGGAACATGGGTTCGTGGTATGTAGCTCGACCAACACTTGCAGTCATCTGAAGATCTCTCTGGTTTGCTGTAAGCTGGATGACTTGGCTAGCAGGGTAAGCATTTTCGTAACTGATGGCGTTGTTGTCATCGGTAGTGAAACTGGTGAAGTTGAAGGATATCGCGTTTGAGAACGGATAAATCAGGGAAAATAAAACGGCGACGATCGAGAGGTTTACGGTTTTCGAGCTGCCGGTGGCCATTAGTTGCAGGAAATTGAAGTTGGTGAAGGAAATAAGGTATCCTTTTTCACCTAATATGGCAATCTGTTGAAGAACATGTCTCGAAATTGCTGTATCTTTTATTCATTAAGACAAGTGGTCGTTTTCTTCAATGTTCAAAGGTCCATTACGGTGTGCTACCAGCATGATGCAACTGTTTCAGAATTTAAATACTAAAAAAAGGGTGTTCCAATTGCATGTTGGATGACCAAAGTAGAATGGTGATTGGGAAGGAGCAATGTAAATAAATAAATAAATATGTGTGGAGCAGAAAAGGAAAGACAGCGATGTAAGAGAGTAAATCCATGTGCTAAAACAAGTCTAAATGATGAAACACAAAAGAACAAATCTTACAACTTTCCGAGTTGGTAGGCTAAGCAGGTTCATTGCTCAGAAATTGTTCCCTTCCTTTTTGTTATTTGTTGGAGTATTGTTAGTTAGATGAATTCAAGGCTTGAACTTATCCATCATGCTTTTTTAGATGAGAATCGGTGTTAAATTTTTATAACTTTCCCTAATTATTGAATTTACCCTATGACTAATATTCTCTTAGTTGCTAACTCTTTCAGCCTCCTGTCGCCAAATAGCTGCAAACAAGTTTCTGGATTAGACATTTAAAGTTCGCTTGCGCCGAGGATAAATACGCCACATAAACATTTGAAATAATCATATTTACATTTTGAATTATTATGTCACATACCGGTGTAAAAATTTTTTGTTTCCACCTACTTCGAAATTTTAGGTTATAAGATTTTAGTTTAGATTTATAGCTTATAAGTTTTAATGTAGATGTTTAGGATTTAGTATTTAAGGTTAGAATTTAGTATTTATGATTAAAATTTAGAATTTAGGGTAATATAGTTAGGGATTTTAGGTTTTAACCCATGAACTTTAAATTTTAACTCTAAATCCTAATATCAACAACCCCTAAATTCAAAACTACTACACTTAAACCCTTAAATCTTGAACCATAAATAGAGTCCCTCAACCCTAAAACTAAGACACATGTATAAATAAAGTTTCCACAAGCGCTTGTGCATAGAATAATTACACATTTATATTTGAGTTATATTTTTGGATTTATATCCAATACACTGGCGGTGGAAACTACATGCGCCTTAGTTTTAAGGTTTATGGACTTAGTTTAGGGTGTATGAGTTTAGAATTTAAGGGCAATGTTTATAATTTAGGGTTTAGTTGTTATGATTTAGGGTTTATGTGTTAGAGGTTTAGAGATTTAGGGTTTAGTGTAATATGTTGAAAATTTAAGTTTTAACCTATAACCCCTAAATTCTAATCATAAACCCTAAATTCTATTCACAATATCTAAATTCTAAACTACTAAACCTAAACCCATAAATCCTACACCCTAAATTAAGTCCTTAAACCCCCATCGCTAGTGTTTCAAATAATTATCATGTATTTTTATTAAGAATTTATATTCGATACACAACCGGTGGAAACAAAAAGTTTCCGCAAGCTCATTGGTTTTAGGGTTTAAGGTTTAGATGTTATGGCCTTATAATTTAAGGATAATGGTTAAAATTTAGGATTTGGAGTTTAGTGTGATATGATTAGGTATTTAGGTTTTAATATATAAACCCTAAATTATAACCACAAGCCATCAATTTTAAACCACAAAACCTAAAACCCTTAACTTTTAAACCCTACAATCTAACTCTAACCCCTAAAACTAAGGCGCTTGTGAAAACTTTTTTTCCCCGGCCTATGTATTGAATAATTACCCTTTTATTAAACAAAATATTATATTCCCATTTCGGGATTCGAACTTGTAACGCCCGGGTTTAGGGGCTAGGTGAAAATAATATTTTAATATTGTCTCGGGTTTCGACTTTAATATTTTCTTTATTAAAATAATGGTTTGGGCCTCGGGTTTTAAGATTTGGACTAATTTTTAATTGAGCCCAAAAGCCATGGATGGCATTATTGTGGTTTCCCTTTTTCTTTAAGGGCATTTTGGTCATTTAGCAATAAACTTTAAAACAATTATAAAAAAAAGATGGAGAGATCATCTTCTTCACTTCTCTTCCATTTTCATTCCAACGTTAAAAGCTTCTCTCCCTTTAGAGATACTATTTCATTCCATAACTCATCCGTTTTTGAAGATTTTTCAAAGGTAAGGACGTTTTTGACTTGTCCTTGTTATTCTCTACATGTTGATACCAATTGTTTTCATTTTTATACATGTTTTGAGAATTGAGGTTTGGAGGGTTTTGGATTCAAATATGTTATTTATGATGTTTTTAACTAAGTTTTCTATTTGTTTAAGTTAAATGAGTTGTCTATACTCAAAAAGGATCAACAAAAATCGATTTTTACAACGTTTTATGGAATTTTCGGATTTGGAAAAAAATGAGGTTTCTGAGAGGTTTTAAGTTGAGTTTTGGGGATGTTAGGGTGAAATTTTGATGGCTGATGATTAGTCAAAATGTAAGTGTTGTTTTGGAGGCTTTATGGAGTAAATTAAAGTTTGGAATCATTGGTTTGAGGGGTGTTTAAGGGCTACCCGAGATTATGGATTTTGATGTTGTGTGCTTGGTATGTAATTGTATTGGTTACTTTAGAATATGGACTGAATTGGGATTATTTAAAAATGTGTAGAAATGAGAAAGTTGGTTGGTGAAGCTTCGGGGACAGATTGAGGATTTTGGAATTTGTGAGCTTGGTCTTCGATCTCCTTTTGGGTAGCAACGGTGAGTGTAATTGTTGAATTTTGCATTGTGCTCGATATGGATCCTCTTGGGGTTGGGTGAGACCTTAAAAGGTCACCTAAACCCTTGTGTAAGCCTCTCTAATCTCATATTGTTGTGGTTTGATGAATGTTTATAATTCATGAGCTTTAAGTGCATTTGAGTGGTAAATTGTATAGTTGAGTTTAGTTCGTACCTCACGTGATGGTTGTCGTTGCTCTGGTGATGTGTAGTCCCGCCGGTAGCAAAAGTATAAGACTCCGGTGATGTGTAGTCCCACCGGTAGTCACTGGTTGGGTATTCCTTTGATGTGTAGTCCCATTGGAAACTCACTAGTTGAAACGGTGATGTGTAGTCCCACCGTACTTGTAGATTGGTTGTGCTTGTGCAAACCATGTGTGTTGTTGTTGATGAGATTGATTCTTGTTCATTCATTGTCTTCTTATATATAAACGTGTTTTGAAAAGAAAACTGTACGTTGTGAAATGTAGAGTCTCTCTCACTAAGCTATTTGGCTTACGCTCTCTTTGTTTCCAACGTGCAGATCGTTAAAGTTCGGAAGGCAAGCGGGTGAGGAAAGAGCTTTTGGAGTTCTCAAGCTAGTTACAAGTATGGTTTGTATTTTGATAAAATTGCCTAGACAATGGGATATAGAGTTTAGAAAGTTGTAATTAAGCTTGAGATGTTGCTTGTGTAAATATGTCTTTATATGTACACCTTTTAAATGTTTAAGGTTGTTTTGATGGCATCTTCTTTATGATATGTGTTAATGCCTTATGTTGATGATTCTTTAAACCATGTTATGTAAATGTCTAAGTGTTGTTGGGACCATGTCTTTTGAATGACATTTGTCTATGTTGGGTGCCTTGTATGTCTATAACTTAGTTAATAGAGGTGATTTGAATGCTTATATGAGTCTATGGAGATTTTGTTATGCATTTAAAGGGTAAACTTTATGTGTTTTTACTGAAAGTAGAGTATTGCAAAACAGGGCGTATCGATACACTCAATGGTGTATCGATACGGTCTTGCCTGCAGAACCCAATTTTTGTAGGGTGTATCGATACAAAGGGTGTATCGATACGGTCCCAACTCTCTGAGTTTCAAGGAAAGATGAGCGTATCGATACAAAGGGTGTATCGATACGGTCCCAACTCTCTGGAATTCAGAGAAGTTGGTAGGTTTAGGTCGTATCGATACGGGGTTGTAGCGTATCGATACGGTTCCATCTCATTGACCTCTGAATCTTGACCGTGAGGAGCGTATCGATACACTCAAGGGTGTATCGATACGGTCTTCTTGAGTTTTGACTGAAGGGTTGACTTTGGTCAAGGCGTATCGATACCCTATGTATGTGTATCGATACGTCCTGCTTAAAAGAGAAAATTTGGCTATTTAATTTCATGTCTTGTGGATTTTGTATCCGTGTTTGTTCGCTGCATGTCCTATCACATAGGATTTATTACAGGAAGCTAAAAAAAATAGGGTTGCTAACCGAGAGGGAATCTTAATTGATTTTCGCTCGGTTTTCCCCGTGTATCCCACTTGGATCGGTCATCCGGCCAGACCGGGACGAGGGGGTTACATTTATTGGTATCAGAGCCTGAGGTTTCCGAGATCTCGGGCTGGTAAGTGAAGAAAGATAAGGTATTATTAGTGTTTTGCTATGTATGCCTAAATTTTGTCTTTAAGCATGGTGTATGAATACATGATGTGGTGATCTTGTAATTGTTGAGAGTTGGTTCGAGTCTCCATTGTTAGGCGTTGTTGTCAAAATAAAAATGGAAAATTGTCTTGGTTTAAAAGAGCTTGAGAACCGGAGTCCTTTGCCCCTTTGCTAACCTAACGTTTCTTTACTGTTGTGTGTTGTTGTTATAGATTACTTTATTTGCTATGGTGCGACCAAGGGGACGGCCTAGGAGGGTTGGCCAAGCACTTGAAAATGCGCCTCCTGCTCTTAATGCTCCTGGTGATGATGGAGGAAACGTTGGAGGTGAAGGTATTGGGCCTCAGGTTGAGGCTAATGTGGGAGGAATTGGGGCTCAAGCGGGCCAAGGTCAGGTAGGTCCAGATGTGGCTCATCTGATTCATACCATAGCTGGAGCCTTTCAGACAGCTCTGGCTGGTATGCATGTTGCAGCACCACCTCAGGGTGCGGGGACAGGACTACCCCTAGAGAGACTTCGTAATTTGGGGGCGATAGAGTTTCGTGGGTTGTCTCCAGAAGGTTCAAAAGGGTGGCTAGAGAGCACTACTCGCATCTTGGGTCAGATGGGGTGTTCGGATGCCCATAGGTTGGGGTGCATTGTCTCGTTACTTCAGGGAGATGCTTATGCTTGGTGGACCACTGTTGTTTCCGGTATGGCCGAGGTGGAGATCACATGGGAGTTTTTCCGCAATGCCTTCAAGAGGAAGTACCTAGGAGCAAGGTACTTGGATGAAAAGAAAAGAGAGTTTATGGCTTTGGTTCAAGGTAATAGGACCGTGTCTGAGTATGAGGTCCAGTTTGTAAGGTTGAGCCAGTACGCGCCGGAATTGATTCCGAATGAGACGAAACGATGCGAGCGTTATAGATATGGATTGACTACTGATGTCAAGACTTACATGTTGGCCTCCGACTACACTGAGTTCGATGTCTTGGTTTCTAGAGCTAAGGATATAGAGCAGAACCTGAACTCTAAAACACGTGCTGGTGGATCGGATTCCGGGAAGAGACATGCGAACTGGGATAGAGATTATGCCAAGGGGCATAAGGATAAGAGGTACCAGCAGGACACGAGACCTAAGGGTGGCAACCAAGGTCAGGGTCGTCAGGGCCAAGGAGCCGTTGGATACATTTCCGAGTGTACGAGATGCGGGAGACGCCACTCAGGTGAGTGTATGGGTAGATTCGGGCCGTGTTGGAACTGTAGCTCCAGAGACCATTTGAGGCGTGATTGTCCACACCCAGTTAAGGGAGGACCAGCCCCAGCCAGGGGTTTTGAGCATCAGAGAGGCCGTGGGCGCGGCCGTGGGAACTTTCAGCCAAGGAATGAGGGTCAGAGAAACTTGGCTCATGTTGTAGCAGTTCAGCCCGAGGGAGGAGGACCGTCTAGGGTGTATGCCAAGCGTGAGGCTGGGAGTGATACTGATGTCATTGCAGGTAATTTCACATTACAGTCCTTGAGTTTGTTATCTCTAATAGATTCGGGGGCAACACATTCGTATATTTTGGGTGAGCACACAAAGTCATTAGGATTACCTTGTGATTGGCTAGAAGTAGGTGTAAATGTCACTAGCTCTTTTGGTGATACAGTGGTAGTTAGGAAAGTGTATAGAAGGTGTCCTTTGATGGTTCAAGGCCATGTATTTCCGGTCGATATGATGGAATTACCTTTTTATGGCTTTGATGTGATTTTGGGCATGGATTGGCTTGTGGAGCATAGAGCTAGGGTTGATTTCGAGACTAAAAGAGTCTATTTGAAGCTTACCGATGACTTTGAGGTTGTGGTAGTTGGGGAAAATGTCAAGTTTTTGTCCAATGTAGTTTCGGTTTTGGAAGCTCAGAGGATGTTGAGTGCAGGATGTCAGGCTTACTTAGCTTACGTAATGAACCCGGATATGAGTGAGGTTAGACCTCAGGACATCAGGACTGTATGCGACTTTCCGAGTGTTTTTCCGGAAGAACTACCAGGCTTACCTCCCGATAGAGCTGTTGAGTTTGTTATTGAGACATATTCTGATTCTGCACCGGTGTCGATTTCTCCATATAGAATGGCACCTAAAGAATTGAAGGAATTGAAGACACAGCTTCAGGAGTTGACTGACCGAGGCTTTATTAGGCCTAGTGTTTCCCCGTGGGGTGCTCCGGTGTTGTTTGTGAAAAAGAAGGATGGTAGTATGAGACTGTGTATAGATTATAGACAGTTGAATAAGGTGACCGTGAAGAACAAATATCCCTTGCCAAGGATATATGACTTACTAGACCAGTTGAGAGGTGCTTCTGTGTTTTCAAAGATTGATTTGAGGTCTGGATATTATCAGTTAAAAGTAAAGGATGCGGACATACCGAAGACAGCCTTTCTTACACGTTACGGGCATTATGAGTTTTTAGTGATGCCTTTCGGGTTGACCAATGCTCCAGCAGCCTTCATGGATATGATGAACCGAGTGTTCCATAAGTTCTTGGACAGGTTTGTGGTAGTGTTTATTGATGACATCCTAGTGTACTCTAGGACCGAAGAGGAGCACGATGAACACTTAAGGTTAGTGCTTCAGGCCTTACTTGAGAATTAATTGTATGCCAAATTAAGTAAGTGTGAGTTTTGGATTAGGGAGGTGGTCTTCCTAGGTCACGTGGTCTCGGCCAGTGGGATTAGTGTGGATCCCAAGAAGATAGAATCCATTGTGGATTGGAAACAACCGAAATCAGTGACCGAAATCCGCAGTTTCTTAGGTTTGGCGGGGTACTATAGAAGGTTCGTTGAAGGGTTCTCGAAGATAGCGGCACCATTGACCAAATTATTACAGAAGAATGTTCCGTACGAATGGTCAGATGTGAGACAAGAAGCATTTGAGAAATTGAAGAAAGCTTTGACCGAAGCTCCTATTTTGGTTCAACCTGAGCCGGGGAGAGAGTTTGTGATTTACAGTGATGCGTCGTACGTGGGACTAGGTTGCGTGCTTATGCAAGATGGTAAGGTGGTGGCTTATGCTTCGCGACAATTGAAGGTACATGAGAAGAATTACCCCACACATGACATAGAGTTGGCTGCCGTGGTGTTTGCGTTGAAAATCTGGAGACATCATCTTTATGGTGAGAAGTGCATTGCGTATACTGACCACAAGAGTTTGAAATATTTAATGTCTCAGAAGGAATTAAACCTCAGGCAACGAAGGTGGATAGAGCTTCTTAAGGATTATGACCTTACCATAGAGTATCATCCGGGCAAGGCGAATGTGGTGGCCGATGCCTTGAGTAGAAAGGTGGCAGTTGAGTTGCGAGTGATGTTTGCAAGATTGAGTGTGTCTACAGATGGTGGGTTGGTAGCCGAACTGCAAGCTAAGCCATCATTGATCCAGTTGATTCGTGAAAAGCAGTTGAGGGATGAGTCTTTGGCACCACACGTACAAGACATAGCCGAAGATAAGCCAACTGAGTATTGTTTTGGAGAGAATGGGATCCTATGTTTTAAGGATAGGATAGTAGTTCCGGAGGATGCTGAGTTGAGACGTATGATCTTGAGTGATGCTCACAATAGTCCTTTTTCTATGCATCCGGGTAGCACGAAGATGTATCGAGGATTGAAGGAAGAATATTATTGGATTGGCTTGAAAAGGGATGTAGCCGAGTTTGTAAGTAAATGTATGGTTTGTCAGAGAGTTAAGGCTGAGCACCAGTTTCCCTCAGGGTTGTTGCAACCGTTGAAAATTCCGGAGTGGAAGTGGGAGCGTATCACTATGGACTTTGTGTCAGGACTTCCGTTGACTCCTTCGAAGAAAAATTCAGTGTGGGTGATTGTAGATAGATTCACCAAGAGTGCTCACTTTATACTGGTTCATACTACTTATACTTTAGACAAGTTGGCTGAATTGTATATTCGTGAGATTGTAAGACTACATGGGGTGCCAAAGTCGATTGTGTCGGATAGAGATCCGAGATTCACCTCCAGACTTTGGGAGAGTTTGCATCGAGCTTTGGGCACTTGGTTGAACTTCAGCACTTCATATCATCCACAGTCGGATGGACAGTAGGAAAGAGTAATTCAGATATTGGAAGATATGTTAAGGTGTTGTATCATTGACTTCCAAGGGACATGGGAGAAACACCTACCGTTAGTGGAGTTTGCGTATAACAACAGCTTTCAGTCGAGCATTGAGATGGCTCCCTATGAGGCCTTGTATGGTAGGAGGTGTAGGACCCCGATTTGTTGGGCCGAGACTGGACAGAAGCTTATGCCGATGCCCGAGTTGCTTAAGGGTACAACTGAAAAGGTAAAATTGATTTGTGATCGCTTGAAAGCGGCTTCAGATCGGCAGAAGTCCTATGCCGATTTGAAGAGGAAAGAGGTAGAGTACTCCGTGGGAGATAAAGTGTTTTTGAAAGTCTCACCTTGGAAGAAAGTGATGAGATTTGGGAGAAAGGGCAAGTTGAGCCCAAGGTACATAGGGCCTTATGAGATAGTTGAGAGAATTGGTCCGGTTGCGTATAGATTGAGACTCCCAGTTGAACTGGAGAAGATTCATGATGTATTCCATGTGTCGATGCTTAGGAGGTACAGATCGGATCCGTCCCATGTTATGCCAGTGGAAGAAATAGAGTTAAATCCGGACTTGTCTTACAACGAGGAACCAGTTGAGATACTTGCTGCTGATAGCAAGGTATTGCGTGGCAAGACTATTGAGTTAGTCAAAGTCTTATGTAGACATAGAGGTGTAGAAGAAGCCACGTGGGAGAGGAAAGCCGACATGCTTGAGCAGTTTCCGTACTTGTTTCCGCCAGGTAATTTCGAGGACGAAATTCCTTAAGTGGGGGAGAGTTGTAACGCCCGGGTTTAGGGGCTAGGTGAAAATAATATTTTAATATTGTCTCGGGTTTCGACTTTAATATTTTCTTTATTAAAATAATGGTTTGGGCCTCGGGTTTTAAGATTTGGACTAATTTTTAATTGAGCCCAAAAGCCATGGATGGCATTATTGTGGTTTCCCTTTTTCTTTAAGGGCATTTTGGTCATTTAGCAATAAACTTTAAAACAATTATAAAAAAAAGATGGAGAGATCATCTTCTTCACTTCTCTTCCATTTTCATTCCAACGTTAAAAGCTTCTCTCCCTTTAGAGATACTATTTCATTCCATAACTCATCCGTTTTTGAAGATTTTTCAAAGGTAAGGACGTTTTTGACTTGTCCTTGTTATTCTCTACATGTTGATACCAATTGTTTTCATTTTTATACATGTTTTGAGAATTGAGGTTTGGAGGGTTTTGGATTCAAATATGTTATTTATGATGTTTTTAACTAAGTTTTCTATTTGTTTAAGTTAAATGAGTTGTCTATACTCAAAAAGGATCAACAAAAATCGATTTTTACAACGTTTTATGGAATTTTCGGATTTGGAAAAAAATGAGGTTTCTGAGAGGTTTTAAGTTGAGTTTTGGGGATGTTAGGGTGAAATTTTGATGGCTGATGATTAGTCAAAATGTAAGTGTTGTTTTGGAGGCTTTATGGAGTAAATTAAAGTTTGGAATCATTGGTTTGAGGGGTGTTTAGGGGCTACTCGAGATTATGGATTTTGATGTTGTGTGCTTGGTATGTAATTGTATTGGTTACTTTAGAATATGGACTGAATTGGGATTATTTAAAAATGTGTAGAAATGAGAAAGTTGGTTGGTGAAGCTTCGGGGACAGATTGAGGATTTTGGAATTTGTGAGCTTGGTCTTCGATCTTCTTTTGGGTAGCAACGGTGAGTGTAATTGTTGAATTTTGCATTGTGCTCGATGTGGATCCTCTTGGGGTTGGGTGGGACCTTAAAAGGTCACCTAAACCCTTGTGTAAGCCTCTCTAATCTCATATTGTTGTGGTTTGATGAATGTTTATAATTCATGAGCTTTAAGTGCATTTGAGTGGTAAATTGTATAGTTGAGTTTAGTTCGTACCTCACGTGATGGTTGTCGTTGCTCTGGTGATGTGTAGTCCCGCCGGTAGCAAAAGTATAAGACTCCGGTGATGTGTAGTCCCACCGGTAGTCACTGGTTGGGTATTCCTTTGATGTGTAGTCCCATTGGAAACTCACTAGTTGAAACGGTGATGTGTAGTCCCACCGTACTTGTAGATTGGTTGTGCTTGTGCAAACCATGTGTGTTGTTGTTGATGAGATTGATTCTTGTTCATTCATTGTCTTCTTATATATAAACGTGTTTTGAAAAGAAAACTGTACGTTGTGAAATGTAGAGTCTCTCTCACTAAGCTATTTGGCTTACGCTCTCTTTGTTTCCAACGTGCAGATCGTTAAAGTTCGGAAGGCAAGCGGGTGAGGAAAGAGCTTTTGGAGTTCTCAAGCTAGTTACAAGTATGGTTTGTATTTTGATAAAATTGCCTAGACAATGGGATATAGAGTTTAGAAAGTTGTAATTAAGCTTGAGATGTTGCTTGTGTAAATATGTCTTTATATGTACACCTTTTAAATGTTTAAGGTTGTTTTGATGGCATCTTCTTTATGATATGTGTTAATGCCTTATGTTGATGATTCTTTAAACCATGTTATGTAAATGTCTAAGTGTTGTTGGGACCATGTCTTTTGAATGACATTTGTCTATGTTGGGTGCCTTGTATGTCTATAACTTAGTTAATAGAGGTGATTTGAATGCTTATATGAGTCTATGGAGATTTTGTTATGCATTTAAAGGGTAAACTTTATGTGTTTTTACTGAAAGTAGAGTATTGCAAAACAGGGCGTATCGATACACTCAATGGTGTATCGATACGGTCTTGCCTGCAGAACCCAATTTTTGTAGGGTGTATCGATACAAAGGGTGTATCGATACGGTCCCAACTCTCTGAGTTTCAAGGAAAGATGAGCGTATCGATACAAAGGGTGTATCGATACGGTCCCAACTCTCTGGAATTCAGAGAAGTTGGTAGGTTTAGGTCGTATCGATACGGGGTTGTAGCGTATCGATACGGTTCCATCTCATTGACCTCTGAATCTTGACCGTGAGGAGCGTATCGATACACTCAAGGGTGTATCGATACGGTCTTCTTGAGTTTTGACTGAAGGGTTGACTTTGGTCAAGGCGTATCGATACCCTATGTATGTGTATCGATACGTCCTGCTTAAAAGAGAAAATTTGGCTATTTAATTTCATGTCTTGTGGATTTTGTATCCGTGTTTGTTCGCTGCATGTCCTATCACATAGGATTTATTACAGGAAGCTAAAAAAAAAAATAGGGTTGCTAACCGAGAGGGAATCTTAATTGATTTTCGCTCGGTTTTCCCCGTGTATCCCACTTGGATCGGTCATCCGGCCAGACCGGGACGAGGGGGTTACAGAACTCATACAAGATGGGGGCAACATGGGCATCCTTAGATTCCTAACCCTAACATCCTAAATCTTAAACTCTAAATTCTAAGCCTTTAATTATAAACTTCATAACATAAAAACCTAAACTCTAAACCTCGACCAAAATCTCTAAACCCTAAAATTGAAAAGGTAGTGTATCAAACTATTTTCTTTAAAATATCCAAAAAAATATTTTCTTTATATTATTCGTTAAAGATTTATACTTTATTTATATCTCCATCATATTTACACACATCATAAAAATAAATCATGAAAAACAAGCAAAATGTTTCCGTTTGGAACTTGTGGCACCAAATCTTGAGTCTCTCTTTGTTTTCGGGCATTGCAATTTGTTGGATCAAAATTCAAAACAAATGGAGTTGACACATAAAAGTCTAAAACTAGAGGAAGATAATAAAAGCAAAAAGTCGATCAATCATTCACTTGCCATGAATATAGCTCTCCCCCCTGTTTTCACCATTTCTTCTTGGTGGTAATTTTTCTTTACTTCTAAACCTCAGAAATTTACCTTTCCTTGTTATCCAATTTCCCTATACTAACCACGACTAAAGCAGAAGCTGTGAATTGTGATTAGTATTGGCAGATGTTATTTATTCCTTTCTTCTTTTCCATTCATTGTATTCGATAACACGTTATGGATTTAGCCGAGGAAATACCATCTGGAGATGGAGAAACCGTGGGATTGGCTCGACAGTCGTCTGCTACCGTTCTCCCCGCCTCGGACAATCTTCAGACACATTTTCATGGTATGGTGAGACAGAAAGCGTATTTTTTCGATGGTCTCGGCAATTATTTCAACAAGGACTGGGATCTAGCAGAAGGTGCAGGCAAGGAGTTTTGCTGGTACCATGTAGAACTTCCAAAAGTGAAACAAAAGTGTTCTCAATCCGCTCAATACCTTATAGATGTTCTTTGTCCACCTTTAAAGCTCCAACACATTCTCTCACTCGTTAGCAACGGGCCGTTTTGCGGAAATGTCGATGGAACCCTCGTCTTTCGGGTTAATTCACCCGGCCCTGCCTCCAGTAGTTTTACATTTAAAATAGCCGCAATGATCACTGAGAATTCTGTGATTACCGTGTCTCTGGGGCGTGTTCCAAGATTAGGCTTCTCACCGGTCGGTCGATCTCTTCTCTCGGAGATTCCTAGTGTCGAGAATTCGTCTAATCATAGAAGAGAGAAGGGAGGGAATGAGATTGTTATTAAAGAACATGTCCTGGAGTTCTTATTAACAAGGAATCACTCCGAGGAGGCTGATAATCCTGTTCCGAAATCTATCTCGAACCTTGTAGTTCACATCATCGACATGCACGTGGATCACCTTCAGGACGTTGTTACCGAACTCGAGATGGAGCTCGAAGCAGTGGAGCTTGAGTTGGATAGAGGTAAATTTCATGTAACAGAATTTGTTCAGCCAAATAAACACTTGCCTGATTCCTTGCATGTTAAATTGGTTCATGGCTCACTCTGCTATGGACTGAAACAATTTCGAGTCCATAGCACACTTTACTTGGCAATGAAGTTATCCGTAAATGAAGATATGCTTATTCTCAGGTGGATTCGATATGAAGATGAAGATGCTAGACGATAGACGATTCCCCAAAATGCATCTAAATTTGCAACGTCTCCTGCAGGTAATTTATCTCTGTAGAGTCTAATTGGACATCTATTCCGAGTTTCGGTTTAACGACTGTCCAATTAAACCCTCTCTGCTCATATTTGTTTCTCCGAATTTCAGGTCATTGCCCACGGGGAGCAAGTATTTCCCCGAGTCAAGGAAAAATGTTCTTCCAAACCATGGTTTCTAAGTCAAGACATCGACTCCCTCGAAGGGCTGATCGGACGCTTGAGGAGGCTGAAAGAGAACGTCGGGTTTCTAGCGAACCGTGTTACCGCGATTCAGACCGGTCTGGATACATGGCAGTCGGAGCAAATTAACAAAAAACTCTACTATCTCTCTTTCCTTTCAATTGTATTCCTTCCTTTATCTGTCATCACCGGAGGTAATACCTCAATTTTTATCTACATTTCTCCCTTACCATATCGAATTCGAGATACACATTGAACTCTTTACACTCCGTCCAATATTTTCAGTGTTTGGAATGAATGTGGGTGGAGTTCCATGGACCATGCAAAACGAGCCCGAAATAAAAGATGGTTTCATCAACGTCATGGTTCTTTGTGTGGTAATGTTGCTCCTGGTGTTGCTATGCTTCCTTTTCCCCCCTCTCTATACGAAAGCGGCGGCCTGGTATAAGAAGCAGGCTCTCGTACGAAGTTTGTCTCATAACCGGAGATCGTCTATGCGGAGAACCGCCGGAATCCATGAAAGAGACAGTTGCCTCAGGATTTGACAAGAAGAAGTCATATGAATCATGTCATGGTAGCCTTATGCAAAGTGTATCATTGTGTAAATGCATATAGTTTCTTCATTTGCTAGTTGTTATCTAAGCTTAGAGGCCGGTTCTGTTGTATGCCTATGCCTCTTTTGAAGATTTAATTGTAAATATGATTCTGGTTTAAAATTAAAGTGCACAGAAATATTTTTTAATGCTTAGTGCAATTTAATTTCGATGGTAATTGTGAATTAACATTTCGGTTGTTTTCTATATTTATTATTTAGAATATCTTAATATTATGCACTATCTAATTACCGTACAATTCTGATTACGTATTCAAAGAACTACAAAAGAAGATTAACTACAAAAGAGGTGATGTAGTTATTTGACGACGTAATTAGAATTGTGTACTGAAATAGTCTGCAGATTATTTGTTCCGTTCACCACTCTTACATCACCTCTTGTTTTCCGTTGAATAAAGACAGTAAGATTTTATAACGGTTGTTGGGTTTCTATGATCTCAAGGGAATGTTTTGATGTTCTTTGAACTTTTGAGTTTTTTGTATTTTTTTGTTATATCTGTATGAATTTTTTGGTAAACATAATCACTATATCTCTTGTATTTGCTGAACTTTTCATTGTTTGTAATAAAACTCAATTATCCATGTTCAAAAAAGAAATTGATAGTGTTTGAACCCATCAAATGCTCTTGTGGGAAAAAAATATTGTTATTCCTAGGTGATTCGGGCTCGAGTAGCTTATCTGCATAATGTGTGTTTCATTAAAGGGCTAGAATTAATGAATTGATATTGGCCTTGTTTGTCAATTAGCGAATAACTGATAGCGGATAGCGGATTGCATTAGCTGATAGCTGATTGCATTAGCTGATTTGACTATCGGATTGTATTAGCTGATTGTATAAAAGTGTTTGGTAAAATTAACTGATAGCTGACATATAAGGACATGTTTATATTCAATACTTGTTTGAATAGTTTATTAGTTATCAATATTTTGTATCTAGTTATTATTAATTAGATCTATAAAATTATTTTTAATATAATTTTTCTAAACATATTCAAATGATTTATATATTAATTTATTATTTATATAATTATTTTAATTTAATTTAATTAATTAATAAATTTAAATACATATAAATATGTAATAATAAAAAGAAAAAAAGTAAATAAGATTAGCTTATAAATAGGGTGAGAAAATATTTAATTTAGGTTATTTTGAGATTTTTGGTAACTGGTAAAGGTAAAAGAGTCTTTACAACTCTAATATCAAACCTCTAAATTCAAAAAGCTCTTATTATGAGCTTTTTCAAAATTAGCGGTTTCACCTCAATCCGCTCTTTCAATCCGCTATTTACCAAACAACAATATTAGCGGATTTGACTAGTCAAACCTCTAATTTTTGCCCAAACTTCTATTTACCAAACAGGGCCATTATCTTATAATCACACTTAAAAATAAAAAAAAATGATCACAACCCATCTTTAGTGATTACAAACGTCTACATTCTCGAGAGTACAAAACAAAAACAAACCAACAAAATAAAATAATATATGACACACATAAAAGACAAAATCAAATCCAACATTAAAAATAATTTTTTTAAAAGCATACAAGAATAAACAAATGTTTTACTACAAGAAAAGACAAAATATCTACTATTTTAACCTTAAATAAAATAACATTAAGTCTAACCAAATATCAACCTAAATAAACTCGATTAGAATTTTTTTATATTTTAATTTAATTATCGATTCAAATTTTAAATCATAAACTCTTAATATAAAATAATATTTTTTAAAAAAATCCAAGCGTGCTTAAAGTCATTAAACTTTTAAAAATTAAAACTAATTAAACACTTGAACATTTTTTCACCCAATTGAACACTCAAGTTAATAAATTTGATCAATTAAGTTATTTAAACAAATTTAACCATTAATTTTTAACGATTTTTTTATAGATATTATTATCACGTGACACACTATATTTATGTCATGTGACATTTACAGATTTTATAATAAGTTATTTTTTTATAATTTTTGTAAGTGTTTTTTAGAATTTTTAAATAATTTTTAAATAAATAATTATTTTTTAAAAATGTCAAGTGACAACAATGCAACATTACATGTTGCATCAACTGATTCAAAATTTAACGGTTAACGTTAGTCAACAAAGTGAATTGATAAAATTTTAAAATATAAATGATTAATTGAGTGCAAAAAGAATATAATGATTAAACCGACCCTTTTAAAAATTTTAAAAGACTTATGATACTAGGCCTAATAAAAATATGAGTTATATTTTGATACACAAACTCTATAAATCATTCTATAAAATTTAAAATTTAAATCTCAAACCCTAACAATATAAAACTTAAACTTTAAACCTTAAACTCTAAATTTTAACCATAAATCTTAGGGTCTGTTTGTTTCCTTGTAATTGGTTTTCCTGAAAACGTTTTCATAACTTTCCGTTGTTTGGTTCATGGAAAATGAAAAAGTCAAAGGAAAACCAACTACAGTCAATGGAAAACAGACCTTGTTTTGTGTAAAATGACTTACCCATTGATTTTCGGTAAGTCGCTTTTCTTCCTCCCATTCTCTCTACAAATACTAACCTAAACCATAAACCTTAAAACCTAAACCCTAAATACTAACATAAAAACTAAACCCTAAATACTAACATAAAAACTAACCCATAAACCTTAAACATTAAAAACCTTAAACCTTAAACTATAAACCATAAACATTAAATCATAAACCCTAAACCCTAAACCCTAAACCCCAATCATTAAACAATAAATATTAAACCCTAAACATTGAAAACCCTATCCCTAAACACAAACCCCTAAACCTTAAATGCTAACATAAACACTAAACACAAACACAAACTCTAAACCCTAAATGTTAACATAAACACTAACAACAACCCTAAACATTAAACACTAACATAAACCTTAAACCTTAAATGATAACTTAAACACTAAACCCTAAACCATAAACTCTAAACACTGAACCCTAAACACAAACCCCTAAACCTTAAATATTAACATAAACACTAACACAAAACCCTAAATATTAACATAAACACTAAACACTAATAACAACACCTAAACCCTAAACACTAACATAAACTTTAAACCATAAATAAGAACTTAAACCCTAAACCCTAACTTAAACCATAAACCCTAAAACATATATGCTAAACCTTAAACACTAACTTAAACAGTAAATGCTAAATGCTAAACCCTAAACAATATATGCTAAACCCTAAACACTAACATAACCCTAAACCGTAAACACTAATACGTAAACACAAAACTCTAAATGCTATGTCATAAACATAAACCCTAAACCTTAAAACAAAACTCTAAACCCTAAATGTTAAACCATAAACACTAACATAACCTTGAACCATAAACACTAATCCATAAACACAAACCCCTAAATAATATATCATAAACCATAAACCCTAAAACAAAACCCTAAACCCTAAATGTTAAACCATAAACACTAAATGCTAACATAAACACTAACATAAACCCTTACCCTAAACACTAACCCATAAAACATAAATGCTAACATAAACACTAAACCATGAACAATAAACACTAAACCATAAACAATAAACACCAAACATAAACCTTAATCCCTAAATACTAATATAAACAATAAACCCTAAAACCTAAAACCTAAACCTTAACATAAACCCTAAACTTTAAATGTTAAACCTTAAACACTAACATAAACCCTAAACAATAAACATTAACCCCTAAACCCTAAATGCTAACATAAATACTAAACCTTAAACACTAAGCACTAACATAAACTTTAAACTCTAAATGATAACCTAAACCCTAAACACTAAAAACTAAACACTAAACCATAAACACTAACATAAACCCTAAACCCTAACCATAGACTCTAAATGCTACCATAAACCCTAATCACTAAACCCTAAACGTTACCATAAAATCTTAAATCCTAACCCCTAGCCCTAACCACCAACCTAAACCCTAAACCTTAAACATTAACATAAACCATAAGCCCTAAATCATAAACACTAATCTAAACCCTAAATCTATACCTTAAATAGTAATTCTTAAATGCTACCGTAAACACTAAATACTGGTCTAAACCATAAATCATAAATGATATCCTAAACCCTAAACATTAACCTAAACATTAAACCATGTTTTGATTGGAACTTGTTTTTACCATCATTGATGCTTGTTTGTGGATTGTTCATGAAATTTTCTGAAAACTCTACCAAACAGTGTAAAATGAATTGTACAACAACATCCAAATACCGAAAAATGATTTTTGCAATTAGTTTTCCAACAACTATAGTTTATTTTTCAGAATTCATTTTCTGAAAATAGTTTTCAGTGAAACAAACAGACCCTTAAATTCTATATCATGTACACTAAAACTATAAACCCTAAACTTTGTAATTGAAAGACTTGCCTATCAAAATATTTTTATAAAAATATATGTTTTAGAAACAGAGCTCCCAAGGGCCAAGGCGAAGCGACCATTTTGTTAGTTTTGCAATTACTACTATCATTAAACCCTAAAAATTTCCCCAAATTACTTTTTATTCTTATAAAATAATAAAACCCTAAAAGACGTCCCAATCGTCGACAGCTCTCTGTGCCTCTCTTTCTCTAAACCCTCATAACCCTAAAACTCTCCCAAGCTCCATTCTATTGTTGAGGCTCACCCTTTCTTAAATAAGCAGCTTAAGAAATTGAACGGTAACTCTTCTTGCCTTTCTATCTGTTTGTATATATTTGTTACCATTTTGCATCAAGTTTTAGAGTATCGAAGTTTCATGCTTCAATCGTTATAATGTAATCCAATTACAGCATTGTCACTTATAAAGTTTACATCTTTGATTACTTTTTGTGTTTTGATTCGTTTTTTGTTGAGAAAGTTGATTTTGATGCATAGTTATTATTGCAGAAGGTTTTTAGATATTGGATTGTTAATGGGTAGCAAGAAAAGAAGTACTAAATCTGAGGTAGAAGCTCTTGAGGGTCAAACTGATTTAGCTATGGATAATACGGTTTCGGTGCCTTCCGGTAAGAAAATTAAGATGGATAACAAAAAAGATGCAGAGATGGGAGATGGGGTTGCTTCGTCTTCTGCTGCTGCTGGTTCCGTTAAACCAATGGAGAGGAAAAAGAAGAGGAAACAAATGGACAAAGAGAGACGGCGTTCGGTTTTAGAAAATGAGGAGCCTCAGCCAAAACAAATGATTGTTGAATCTAAAGGAAATGATGCACCCGATCCCGTGGCCTCTTCATCTAGTAGTAGTTTGCCCGAGTTCCATATCAGTATTTTTAAGGATTTGGCCTCAGCAGATTCTTCGGTGAGAGAAGCAGCAGTGGAAACAATGGTGTCAGAGTTGCAGGAGGTTCAGAAGGCATTTGATAGGCTTGAGAATAAGGAATTGGTTGAGGGTGTTTTGAAACTGGAAGCTCAAAAGGATGATGGCTTGGATAACTGTGCATCATCTTTGAGATATGCTGTGCGGAGGCTGATACGTGGTGTTTCTTCATCAAGAGAGGTTTGATATGCTATCTTTATTATTTGTCTCACATGAATTCATGTAGCTACTTGATGTTTTAAACTTTGTATTTTGCATTTCATCGTGGAAGTCATAGCTTCCCTATTTCTTCAATTTGCATATCGATGCTTTGCTTTACCCTTGTGTGAAAAATACAGCAGTCTTACCTAGAACACTTGGAACGATCAACTTAAGTATGCTTTCCATGTGTTGCCTAAGTTATCTTTTGAATCTAGTCTGACATCTGGCATCTGAAGTGTACTTGTGATCTTCAAAATATACTTGACCAACCATAAACAACTTAAATTGGCTTCTGGCTGATATATGTTTTTCAACTTGTTTTGCAGTGTGTTAGACAGGGTTTTGCATTGGGTTTGACTGCTTTGGTGGCCACAATTCCTAGCATCAAAGTGGACTCCTTGTTGAAACTTATAGTTAATTTATTGGAGGTCTCGTCATCGATGAAGGGTCAGGTAGGCTTGCTTTCCTCAACGCATTTCAGGTTGTCATCTACTCTAACATTCAATAACTAGCTTCTATTCTGTAGGAAGTAAGGGATTGCCTTCTGGGTCGCTTATTTGCATATGGTGCTATTGCCCGATCCGACAGACTCACTAAAGAGTGGTTTTCTGATAAAGATACTTGCATCATCAAGGAATTTATGAGTGCTCTTATTTCCCTTGCTTCCAAAAAACGATATTTGCAGGAGCCTTCAGTTTCCATCATTTTAGAAATTGTTGAAAAGGTATTTTCTGATTGACATGATTTTTTCTTCACGATGTTCCTACTTTTTTCTGCCAGGATGTGGGGGATCTGTAACAATTCTGAACCTATGCTAACTTAATATTTGTCTAGTTAGATGTCAGCAATTTTTAAAATTTTTAAGTTAATATTATATTAATAATATTTGGTGGTTGCAACTTGCAATGCTTCTAAGCAGCAGCGGAGCCCCTCTTTGATTAGGAGAGGCTGTTGCCCCTCCCCATTTTTTGGTATAATAGCATTAGGTCCTTTTTAGTTTAATATTAGTCAAATAAGACCTCTGCCCCTCCCAATTTTTAGATTTGAGTACTTAATTGATCCTTAGCCCCTCCCAATGTTTAATCCTAGCTCCGTCCTTGCTTCTAAGTGCATCATTATAAAGAATTTCTTTTACTCTATAAAGAGTTTCTTTTACTCTTTTGGTTCGATGTTGTGACATTGACAAGTCCTTTTAATTCCCTTGCTTTCGTTTTTTATGCTTTACTAGTTCATTTATTTTATCTTTATAACCTCCAATAACTGTATACATATGTTGATTAGCAATCATCATGCTGGCAGTTCCAAGTATTCTCATTTGTATGTATGTATATCTTGTCAAGGTTCATGTCAGTATTGAAACTGTTCTTATTGCTATTTATGAATGTGTTTAATGTGTTAAGTAGATGTTTCAGTTTTATGTAACACTTCTACATGTTGCAGCTGCCCGCTGAAGCATTGTTTGATCATATTCTTGAAGCTCCTGGAGTTCCTCAGTGGTTTGAAGAAGCTGTTGATGTTGGAAATCCTGATGCTTTGTTGTTAGCTTTAAAAATTCATGAAAAAACATCCATTGACAGCAAATTCAGCAAACTTTTGCCAAATCCATTCAGCCCAAGCAAACTTTTCTCTGCAGACTATTTATCCTCAATTAGTAACTGCTTGAAGGTAATTTTGATGCATCTATACACTGATATTAATAAAATAAGGTTTAAATATGTTCTAAAGTTTTTTTTTTGGACATAATATGGCAGGAATCCACATTTTGCCAACCCCGGGTCCATAGTTTGTGGTCTGTTCTGGTAAATATACTCTTACCTGATGCTGTTCTGCAGACCGAAGATGCAGCATCTGCTTCTAATTCCTTCAAAAAGCACAAAAAGGGTCGCAAGTCTAGCTCTTCTGAAGAAGAAATTGCAAATAATGTCCAATCTTTCTGTGATGTTGTTATTGAAAGATCCCTCCTCCTGTCATCACATGATCGTAAACACTTAGCATTCGATATTCTGCTTCTTCTCCTGCCTAGATTACCATCTTCTTTTATACCGATTGCTTTGTCCTCCAAAGTTGTTCAGTGCTTGATGGATATACTTTCCACAAAAGATTCCTGGCTGTATAAAGTTGCGCAGCATTTTCTTAAAGAATTATTTGACTGGGTTAGGAATGATGATGTCAAACGAGTGGCTGTTATTGTTGCCTTTCAGAAGCACAGCAGTGGAAAATTTGATTGCATTACGAAGACAAAAACAGTTAAAGATTTGATGGAAGAGTTCAAAACAGAGACTGGTTGCATGCTGTTTGTTCAGAACTTGATTAACTTGTTTTTGGATGAAGGTCATGCTTCCGAGGAACCTTCAGATCAGAGTCAAACAACTGATGAGAATTCTGAGATAGGCTCGATTGAGGACAAGGATTCTGTTGGAATTGTGGGGAATGCTGATTTTTTGAAAGGCTGGGTCATAGAATCACTTCCCAGTGTTCTGAAACATTTAAAGTTGGACCCTGAAGCAAGATTCCGAGTGCAAAGGGAAATATTGAAGTTTCTATCTGTTCAAGGTCTATTCTCTGCATCTCTTGGTAATGAAGTTACTTCATTTGAATTACAGGAGAAATTTAGATGGCCGAAAGCAACCACCTCGACTGCTCTTTGCAAAATGTGCATAGAACAACTCCAATCACTTCTGGCAAGTGCTCAAAAGGTTGAAGAGCCACGATCTCTGGCTAATGCACTTGAGCCAAATGACCTTGGTTCCTACTTCATGCGGTTCTTTAGCACCTTACGCAACATTCCTTCAGTTTCTTTATTTCGAACTTTGAGTGATGAAGACAAACAGTCCGTCACAAAATTGCTAGAAATGGAGAGTAAACTTTATAAAGAGGTAAGCTTGATCTCATCCTTTACATTTAAAAATAAATGCTTTTGACATGTTCCCAATTTTGAGGTTATTTTCTTTAATAAATCCAAGTTCTCAAACAATTTGTATTATACCTTTCTTGTGGTGTCTTGCTATGGTTAGGGTAAGTGGTCTTACTCTCTTGTAATTATTTTTTAGCACTTGGGTTCGTGGTTTATTGATGTGGAGGCCAATGGCTTTATCCTTGGTGAATAACAATAAGAACGAATTCTTTAACTTTTGATCTTGTGTTTATGAATTTGTTTGCTACTTACTCTTGCAACTATATCCAGTTTGTAAATGCTTAATTAATGGCAGGAAAGGAACTGCAGGCTCGGCAATGATGCAAATAAATTGCATGCATTGAGGTACTTGCTCATCCTATTGCTACTCCAGGTGCTCCTCCGACCTGGGGAATTCTGCGGTGCAGCCTCTGAGCTTATAATATGTTGTAAGAAAGCTTTTGCAGCTCCTGATGATCCTGACTCATCTGGAGAAGATGAGTCGAATGGTGATGCAGCACCAGAATTGATGGATGTTCTTGTTGATACTTTACTTTCCTTGCTGCCACAGTCATCAACCCCTGTGCGTTCTGCTATTGAGCAGGTGCGCAACAAGTCATTTTTATGTGATGTCAAAGATCATCCATGCACCTTATTTGGTTTTGCAATACCTTAATTATTTATTTTACCCTTTAATGTTTGTTGCCGTCGCTTATTGATTCTATTCATGATTTCTTTCTTCATTTTATTAGAGCAACTTGGAGTTCTTTTCCATTTTTCTTTCTGTCTTAACACAAATCATTTATATTTTACTTGGCATGTATTTATATAGGTTTTCAGATATTTCTGTGGCGATGTTACTGATGACGGACTGCTGAGGATGTTGCGGATAATTAAGAAAGACCTAAAACCTGCTAGACATCAGGAAGCAGGCAGTGAAGACGATGACGATGATGATGACCTTCTCGGTATTGAAGAAGATGAAGATATAGATGAAGCTGAGACTGTTGAAACAGCTGACAGTGACGAACAATCGGAAGACTCTGAAGCAGTAGTTGGTGGTGAGAGGGATGATAAAGATCCTCCTGAAGATTCTGATGAGTCTGATGGAGGAATGGATGATGATGCTATGTTCCGCATGGACACTTATCTTGCTCAGATCTTTAAAGAGAAAAAAAATCAGGCGGGTGGTGAAACTGCTCAGTCCCAGCTTGTCCTGTTCAAACTCCGAGTTCTTTCACTTCTGGAAATTTACTTGCATGAAAATCGAGGCAAGTGTTACCACTTTACCTTTCGTGAACCATAAGATGCCACCTATGATGACCATTTGCTGCCAAGTTCATTATGTGTCATTTCCCATCGGTTTTGTCTATTTGTTGTTATTGTGTGAGCTTAGAAATGTTAATTTTTATGGTCTGAACTTCATTCAAGAAGTGTTTCTATCTTACCTTAAAACTTACGTACAAGATTCTATGATCTTTCCAATTCAGGTAAGCCCCAGGTCCTGACAGTATACTCAAACTTGGCTCAGGCATTTGTTAATCCACATACTACAGAAGGCAGTGAACAACTCGGACAGCGTGTATGGGGAATTATCCAAAGAAAGGTATTCAAAGAAAAGAAGTTGCCGAAGGATGAATCTGTGCCGCTGTCTACTCTTGAATCTTTATTGGAGAAAAACTTGAAGTTGGCATCAAAAGCATTCAAGAGAAAGAAATCCGCAAGCACCCTATCCAAGAAGAAGCTGACAGCCTCATTGAACAGATACAAAATGGTGGTTTCACTTGCTCAGAATTCAACATACTGGCTATTGAAGATCATTGAAGCAAGAAATTTCTCTGATGCTGAGTTGCAGGGAGTTTTTGGTCTCTTACAAACTATTCTGGAGGGGTATTTTGGCAGTAAAAAATCTCAAATAAAATCTGGATTCTTGAAAGAAATATTTAAAAGAAATCCTAGGATTGGTCATCAACTCTTCGGCTTCCTGCTAGAAAACTGTGGCAATGCAAAATCAGACTTTCGACGGGTCGAGGCTCTTGATTTGGTGGTTGAAGTATTGAAGTCACAGGTTCCCGTGAATTCTAATGAAGGCAACCTGGAGGCATCAAAGAAATTTTTGAAAAGCCATCTGCAGAGTCTCGGTCAGCTTATAGAGACCTTGGTGAAAAAGATGCCCGAAAAGAAGTCTAGAAAAACTGAAGTGCATAAATGTTGTGATAAGATCTTCCAGATGATAACATTACTAGACTTAACCAAGACTTTCCTGAAATGTTTGGGACCCGACACCTGTTCCGCTTGCGAGTCTCAACTTGGCCCCGTTTTCCTCAAGCTGAAGAATCTCAAATGAGAGCCAGGTAATAGATAACTGATATTTGTGGAAACAACTTACCAAGGAATTTGGCTTTGTCTTCCCTATGGTGCTTGTTCTTCTCACAGTAGCCAAACTATTGTCACTGCAATCAGTATGTATGGCTTCAAAAAGATATCTTCTGATTGTTGCTGAAGCCTTCCATAGGGGAGATTCAAGAATTGTCAATTAGTTTTTTGTTCCTTTATCATATAAGTTTCACATTGTGATAATTTGTTGACATCCAGGCTTAATTTACCCAAAAAACTTTTAGGAATTTTGTTTATTTTTTATGTTAAATCAAAGCTGATTTATCTTTATTTCCCAATCTCCATGTTTTGCTGGGATTTGGATGATGCAAATATGAACATCCTATTGCTGCTATTACTGTCAGCAATGCATTTTCAAAGCTTTGTAAGTTGACTATGTCAACGAATTGATAATACCATCCAATCAAAAAGTAATTTGAATTTCAACATTACGAATGAAGTAAATTGGATCAAAAAGATTGTCTCGTAATAGTTCTGAGTAAATTAATTAATCAATAAATTAGATATAGAGATTATAAAAAGAAAAAAACATATTCGATCTCTGCGTATTATAATAATAATAATAATAGAAGAAACTTGCTTTTTTGTACAACAAAAACAAGGTTTGTAGATATTATCATCAAACTGATAGCAGCGTCATTGGTTTGCTTGTGTCTAGGAAGGAGCAGCAGTTTCCAATCAATTTTCATCTCTTAGGGCAGGCAAGGCAATACCATCATCCGACGAGTTCCAGTTTGTCTTTGTAGAACTAATGTTTTAATATAATAATTGAAAAATGTTTTGGACTAATTTGAAAAGAATTTAAAACTTGTTTTTAAGTCCAAACAACTTGAAATTATGTTTGAGGTATTTTAAGAGGTTTTTGGCAAAGATTTTTCATGTTTTTAATAGCCAAATTTGTGTTTTCAAAGTACCCGTACCGATACGGTCTTACCCGTATCGATACCTTTTTGCCCCAGTTTGGCCACTGTCAAAACCCGTATCGATACAAGCCTTTGCCGTACCGATACGGATCGGGATCGTTTCGATACGCCCAGTCAGCGTACCGATCCCCTTTCAACTACCCCAACGGCTATTTCCCAACGGCCATTTAAATGTGAACCCGTACCGATACGCCCTCAAGCGTATCGATACGCCTAGGCTGGCAAGAGCCCAACGGCTAGTTCCTCATGAAGGTTGTACCGATACGGTTCCACGCGTATCGATACCCATAGCTGCAAAACAACATTTATGAAGGGAAATAAAGTCCTCAACGGCTCCAAATTGATCCCAACGGCTAGTAACGGCTACAAACTCATTTGGGAGTATAAAAGGGATCTCCAAGCATCAAGAGAAGGCTAATGCTCATATTGTCAAACATCAAATGATCAAAAAATTGTCTTAGTGCTTAATTTGCCATTTCTTGTATAGACAAACACTAGTGAGCCAAAATTGTCAAATTTGCTCAAGTGTTTTAGGTTTTGGGTGAGTGCTTAATTGTGCAAACAAACACCTATTAGATGGTTTTAAGTTTGCTTTCTTTATCTCTTTGTAAAAGAGGGTTTCAATCAAGGCTTTGGGTAGAAAGCTTGATTGTGTATAAGGGTTACCTCCTAAGCCTAGAAAAAGGGACGAATCAATAGTGGATTGATTGAGAAATCCTTAGTGGGGAGCTAAGGTAGTGGATGTAGACCTTGGTTAGAAGGTTGAACCACTATAATTCATTGGTTGATCGAATCGAGCTCCACACAACTCAACAATTGGTATCAAAGCTTGGCTTAATCGAAGGGGATTCACATCCTATTGAGAAGATCCGGCAAGCTCGATCACTAGTTCATCAACCGGCTCAAATGGCACAATCAATCGACAAACCGCCTTTCTTTGACGGAACCCACTATGCCCATTGGAAGACAAAGATGAAGTTCTTCATCAAATCTAGAGATTACAAGTTATGGGATATTGTTGAAGATGGTCCGTTCGTGCCTCAAAGAAGCAAAGCGGAGTGGAGTGCCGACGATCGCAAGAAGATGGAGCTTAATTGCAAAGCCTTGCACATCTTGTTTTGTGCTTTTGGCCCAACCATCTATGAGAAGATGTCTTCTTGTGAGAGTGCCAAGAAGGTATGGGACAAGCTTGAAGTCACATACGAGGGAACCGATGAAGTCAAGGAGACCAAAATTGGGCTCCTAACCTTAGAGTATGAGAACTTCAAGATGGATCCGGAAGAGAACATCGAGAAGATGTTTGATAGGTTCTCCACCATCACAAATGGTCTTAAAGGTTATGGAGAAGCCATCCCGGAAGAAAAGCTTGTCCGAAAGCACATCTACTCACTTCCCGAGTCATGGGACTCAAAGAGGACCGCCATCATCGAAGCCAAAAATTTGAAGACTTTGAAGCTTGATGAACTCATGGGGTCACTCCTTACTCATCAAATCATGAAGAAGAACAAAGAGGATGAGAAGAAGAGGGAAGAAATTAGAGCTATGAGAGAGAAGAAAATCAAAGGGCTTGACATCAATGCAAGTGCCATGGCTCTCAAATCCTCCACTTGTCATCATGTCTACTCAAGTGAAGAGGAGGATGAAGATGAAGAGATAGTTCATCTCTTCAAGAAGTGTGTCCCGTTCATGAAGAAAGCCTTGAGAGAGCTTGAACGAGAACCTAAAAGAAAGGAGAGGGCAAGCACTTCAAGCCATAAGAAGAAGGCACATGTGGCTACTTGGAGTGATGAGAACTCCACCGATGATGAACAAGCCAACCTTTGCCTTATGGCCATCGAAGAAGATTCAAGGGTAACTTCTAATTCATCTACTTCATGTTCTTATTCCTTTGATGAATTACAAGATGCCTATGATGATTTGGTTTTAGATTTTAAAAGCCACATTTTGAAAAACAATAAATTGATTTCAAAGTTAAAAATTCAAAATGATTTGCTTTCTAAAACCAAACTTGAACTTGAAGCAAAACTTGAAGAGTTGAATTAAAATGTTTTGATTTACAAAAATTGCTTCAAAATGTTCAAGAAGAAAAAGATTTGATTTCCAAAGAGCTTGAAAAGAAAAACAATTTTGGAAAATCAAATTTTTATGTTAGACAATCTAGTGCCCCTAGATTCATGAAAGGAAAATGTTTTAGAAGTATTTGGGTCCCAAAATGACTTAGTACTTCAATTAAAAAGGATGACATTGAAAAATGGATTCCAAAGGGGACTAAAATTTGTGCTACTAACGTTCATGGATCCAAAGCAATTTGGATACCAAAAATTACTTGATTGTCTATTGCTAGGTGTGATGGAGATGTTCAACAAGTCAAACATTGAGGGGGAGCTCCATGCACACAAGAAAGAACACTTGAAGAAGGAAGGCTTCACATCCTCCCTTGGGTTCAAGTGTTGGTAAAAATCTAGTTGTTTTAGCATTAATTTGTTTTAATTTTAGTTTATTCAACCAGATGATCATAAATGTTGGACTAACATTTTTAATGATGCTTTGAGAAAGGGGGAGCCAATTTTAAACCAAAATTTTTAAGTATGTCAATTTTTTTGCCTCTTATGTTATTTTGAGCTAAATGTCATTTTAAATTCTTTTTGATATAACAAAAAGGGGGAGAAATGGTTTTGAAAAATTGAATTTTCAAATGAATAAGGGGGAGCTTTATTTGATTTCATATCCTTAATCTCTTATTCACTTTTTTAAAGATAAAGGGGGAGAATCCCAAACAATTTTTCAACTTAGTTTTATTATATCAAAAATGGGGAGATTGTAGAACTAATGTTTTGATATAATAATTGAAAATTGTTTTGGACTAATTTGAAAAGAATTTAAAACTTGTTTTTAAGTCCAAACAACTTGAAATTATGTTTGAGGTATTTTAAGAGGTTTTTGGCAAAGATTTTTCATGTTTTTAATAGCCAAACTTGTGTTTTCAAAGTACTCGTACCGATACGGTTTTACCCGTATCGATACCTTTTTGCCCCAGTTTGGCCACTGTCAAAACCCGTATCGATACATGCCTTTGCCGTACCGATACGGATCGGGATCGTTTCGGTACGCCCAGTCAGCGTACCGATCCCCATTCAACAACCCCAACGGCTATTTCCCAACGGCCATTTAAATGTGAACCCGTACCGATACGCCCTCAAGCGTATCGATACGCCTAGGCTGGCAAGAGCCCAACGGCTAGTTCCTCATGAAGGTTGTACCGATACGGTTCCACGCGTATCGATACCCATAGCTGCAGAACAGCATTTATGAAGGGAAATAAAGTCCTCAACGGCTCTAAATTGATTCCAACGGCTAGTAACGACTACAAACTCATTTGGGAGTATAAAAGGGACCTCCAAGCATCAAGAGAAGGCTAATGCTCATATTGTCAAACATCAAATGATCAAGAAATTGTCTTAGTGCTTAATTTGTCATTTCTTGTATAGACAAACACTAGTGAGCCAAAATTGTCAAATTTGCTCAAGTGTTTTAGGTTTTGGGTGAGTGCTTAATTGTGCAAACAAACACCTATTAGAGGGTTTTAAGTTTGCTTTGTTTATCTCTTTGTAAAAGAGGGTTTCAATCAAGACTTTGGGTAGAAAGCTTGATTGTGTATAAGGGTTACCTCCTAAGCCTAGAAAAGGGGACGAATCAATAGTGGATTGATTGAGAAATCCTTAGTGGGGAGCTAAGGTAGTGGATGTAGACCTTGGTTAGAAGGTTGAACCACTATAATTCATTGTGTCTATTATCTTTTTAGCTTCCTAAACCCTAACACCCAAATATCCACCTCTCCACCACTTGGTGAGCAACATTGGTTGATCGAATCGAGCCCCACACAACTCAACAGTCTTGGATTCAGATCATCGACTCAATCATTTAAGTTGAAGTAATTTTTCATATGGTTAAAATTCTAGTATTATTAAATCAAATTCAGAGTTGGAAGTTGCATGTAATTATAGCATTTCCATCAGCTTTTGAGTTGGGTGGCAGTTGCCGTCTCTCATCAAAATCTGTAGAGGGAGGGCGGGGGTTCACTTTCACTCTCTCTTCCATCATTTTCCCAACCTCCACATTCCACTCTTTTGCTCAAATTTGAGTGACTTTCCATTCAAAGCATTTTGGATTCATTTGTAAAATTGCCTCTATTGTGTTGATGCCAAATACAAAAAAGTATTTTCCCTTCCCCTACCTATCTTCCACCAAATCCCTACCTCTTTTTCACTACAATTCCCCACTAAAATCCCTCTCCCCTCATTTCTCTCTTCCAAAGAGAACAACCATTACAATTCACACAACATTTAAAGAACCCCACAACTACAACAACACAGAAAAGAAGGGGAAAAAGGTTCAATCTTCAGCATTTAAGACTACTTAGAATCCACGTCTATTTCCCCCCTTCAATTTGTTAGCAAATGTTAGCAAAATCTAACTTTCTCTACACAACCCCAACCAACTCTCTTTGATTGCCCCCCCCCAAATCTTACTTCACATGCTTCAAAATCGAACAGCTCATCCTTTCATTCCAAAAGATTCTTAAGACCGGGCATCATCGGCATCGGAATCCCTTCCTGAAGAACTCCCAGAATCTGAATCTGTAAAGATAACATTACAACATAAGGATTTCCTTTTTTTCCTTTATAGATGAACACTCATTCTAGAAAAACCCAGATTGAGTAGAGACATACCACTTGAAGATGAAGAATCACTGCTCGAACTGCTGGAGCTGCTAGAACTGCTACTGGCATGATCATTATCCTTCTCAATCTCCACGGGTGGGAAACTAGTCATTGGCATTTCATCCCCAATATCTACATCTTCCTCTCCAACTTCACCGCCTTTCTTTGGCTTCTTCATCTCCATTACAACCTCAATCTTCTCCGTAATTGCCTCTTCCTGCATTTTCCCAGATTTTCCAATCAGAACAACCATAAACTCATCGAATTCATACCATAAAGTGATAATTAATTAGCACCAATCAAGCATGCTTACCCTATGGCTGTCATTAGATACCACATTGTTCCCCATCAATGCTTGCCGCTTAATCTTGCTGACCATCTTCTTGTAATTAGTGACGAACCGGTCCAACTCCCACAACGTCTCCTTATCCATTGCCTCGATATCAAGTTCAATCTCATCCCCGTCCTGCCTCAAATGTCCATTCCTTCTCCTTATAATCTGAACCACATTATCCATCTTCTCCTGCGGTAAGCTCTGTAATCCCATCCCCAACTTCTGCTTCTCCTCCATACTCATTTCCCTCTTGTTCGGATCCTTAGCCTTTGGCTTCGGCTGCTTCAATTGCTTCACCGGAGGTGGCCTTACTGGTGAAGCCACCATGGCTGGCGCCTGCAATTGCATCTGTGGTTGTTGTGGTGGTAGATTCGGATTTGAAACAAAGCCCAAACCACCTCCAATTCTATCACATCTTGCAACAAAATTAGCTGAATCTTCCCTATCAACCATTATCCTCTCAGCCTCCCGTTCCCTACCTTTCTACAACCTATCGGCTTCACCGTGATCCCAAGAACTCGCCTGCAACTCTTCCTCGTAATAACCCCTTTCATGCGGCTCGTCTTGCTCCTCCAATTTCAAGCACAAAGGCCGGAACAACTCCTCAAATCTCACAAGCAATTGCTCAGCCAACACACAAACCTCATGCCCCTTAGGGTTATACATCATGGCGTTATTGAAAGTGAGCCTAACATCCGCTGCAAATTCCAAGGGAGACCCACAAAAATTCTTTGCCATCCTCGATTTCACCGTGCCCAGATCCATTGGTTTCTTGATTATATCGTAATAGTCATGAAGACCCATTCCGAAAACATCCACAGGCGAATTGAAGATGTACCCATGCTTGTTTTTCATCAATTTGTTCAAGATTTGGGAACAACTTTTCATCAAATAACCCGTGGATGGTTTTCCATTCTCTTGAGGGTTCAGTCTCTTCGATTCTTTGCTGAAATTTGAAGGGAAAGGCCGTTTGTTGCCGGAAATGTTCTTCTTAGGTAACGCTTTCTTGTTGGAGCTGGTCGACTCAATTCGATTCCTCAATTCACGAATCTGCCCCAACTTGGCAACCAACTGAATTCTCAGATCAACCAACTCTTTCCTCGAATAGGAGCTGATACGGAAGCTAACATAGCCGCCAGAGTTGAAATCGTTCAGCTTCCGATTAATTGATGACGCGTCGTCAAAAGCTGCAGATTGGGTCACGGCAGGAGAATCATCGACAACATGGCCGGCAACGTCATCAGGTGCCAAATGATGGTGAAATTGATGCTTCTTATTGAATTTAGGGTTAGGGTTTGGTTTTGTTCCACTGAAGGGAACCTTGCCCATAAATTTCGCGACACTGCCTTTCGGCTGCAATGGCCAATTTGAATCACCTCAATTCGCTAACACGACAGATGCCATTAAACAATCGGGAGCCGGTAGAGTTCCGGCGAGGGATTCCCGGTTCGGATCGACAGAGCAAAACAATGAAAGGAATAGCGTTGACAACACGCGCCACCTGAACAACCACCGCCAGGAATTTAAAATGAAAAAGCCTGGAACTTATTTCTTTTGGAGATAGATGGAGAAATTAAACTTGAAGACTGGGTTTGGGATCTACCCCTTTGCTGAGCGAGGAACAAGAGAAGGCTAGGCTCGATTCTTAAAGGCGATGAGATCTGCCCGGTTTAGTTTGGGGCAATGTTTTGACCGTTAGATATAATCATTTTGTTGGTCGGAGGGTCTTTAGAGGTTTGGAAGGTGACCGGAGGGCTGCCCGGGTGATCTGGCATGAATGGTGGTGATGAGGGATATGAGTACACGTGGCAAGTGAGAGACCGTGGATGGGGGTCGTAGATTTGGCTTTAGGTTTGGGGTGAATTTGAGGTGCATGTGGCGTGAATTTAGGGTTTTTATGGCGGAGGGTGCAGCCCCCACCACCGGGCGATGACGTGGACGGAAAGCCAACTGGGTGGTCCAGCTTTAGCCGAAAGCCTCACGGCATGTGTGTTTTCCAATGGCGTGAAACGTCAAGGGCACTATGGTAAATAACTACTATTATTATATTACTTCATTGAAAGATGATAATAAGAATGAGCAAATCAATCGCTCTAAAAATGTTCTCACCATTCTTCGATTCAGGTGTTCAACTACTCTCCGTATGTTCAAAGATATTTTTTTCTTAAATTATTTTTCCGATCTTTCAACTTTGAAATATTTAGATTATTGTAATTTCCTCATCTTAGACTATATGATATATCGCTTAAACAAGTTCGCTTGCATATCCTCATATATATATACACGGATGAGTCTATCACTCTCAACGAGCACTGATGAGAACCACTAACGACGAATATCGATGAGTACTATTAATTCAATTTATAAAGATTAAAAAATTAAAAGACTCACTGTATAATTATAAATGAACAAAAATTTAGTAGTGGCTGCTTGAATTTCAAATGAACAAAAATTAGGATTTTGTAATTTAGGATTATATAGATATTTTAATTTATGTTTAAAAGAAAATTAAAAAATAAAATAAAATATTTTAATTAATTTACCTTTTAATTTTTAAATAATTTATAATTATACGATAAGCCTTTTAAATTTTTAATCTTTATAAATTAAATTAATGGTGCTCATCGGTGCTCGTCGTTAGTAGTACTCGACGAGCGTGATAAAATTTTCCCATATATATAATAGAACTAAATTCAATCTACGATATTAAATTGTTTTTCACTTTGGAAACTAATTTGCAGATTGGATGCTAAGTTTGCATTTGATATTGGGAATATTTAAAATTTTAAAATCAAAACGTTTCTATGAACCAAGTTTATTAGTTCGATATTTGTAAACATATCATACTTTCCCCGGTATGTAATAAAATATGCATACTTTATTTGGAATATTTAAGTTAGCATACTCTATTTGTATGTTTTTAATAAGTAATAACCATTTGAGCTTTGGTGTCTCTTTTCCCAAATTTTACCTTAACACATCTACTCAATGCAAAGTCAGATTATTGTTCTCTATTGTTGGACTCTACTCCTAATCAGAATAATAGACCACACTCACATTTCAAGTTTAAAGCTGTTTGGCTCCTCGAAGACTCTTGTGAGAGGGAGGTTAAGAGATTATGGGAGACATATGCCGGATCGGTTCCAGAATGTTTACGCTTTATTGACATCAGCTTGGACCTCTAGTTTCGTAAGCTAAGAACTAGTAATAAGGTCTCGACAGAGGATTTAACTAAGCATCTGAAACATATTGCTGAATTACATACTACGGATGATGTGTTGGAAGAGTTGATGAAAGTGAAATTGGATCTCAACTTAGAGGCATATAAATCAAAATTATATTGCGAGCAGTGTGCTCATGCGAATTGGCTCCGTAATGGACCATGGTGACAAAAAATACGTCGTTTTCCCATCACCATGCTTCTCAAACAAAACGCAAAAATCAGATCTCCTCTCTTGTTAACGATCGAGGTGTCTTTGCGAGTCATTTCAGATGCTTGAAGCTACTGCTCGTGAGTATTTTGAATCCCTATTTACTTCATCTGGTATCTCAGACTGTTCCAGAATTTTGAATGGAGTTTTCGCCAAAAATCAGTACTGCTTCTAATCAGTTTCTTATGCGACCTTACTCTAGTAAAAAGTTTTTCTACCTGTGAAATCTATGGGCCCGCTGAAGGCTGTCGATAAGGATGGGCTTGGCGATGTTTTCTACCAACGTTTTTTGGCACATTATTGGCGAGGATGTTGCAAATTATTGTATAGAGGTTTTATCCGGTGTATATGATGGCCGGTGGCGACTCCTCTATTTTTTAAAATCCGATTAAATTTTCAAAAACCAATTAAAACCCGGTTCTTCCAAGTGACACCGAGGTACTTGTATTTTTGAAATTTTTTAGTCGCAACACTCGGGGCCTTAGATAGCGGGATCCCTTAAGTTCATTTCTCTTTCTTGTTTGTAGCGAATACCTCTCTTCTTTGTTACGGCAAATAAATATGGATGGTTGACTTCACGATTTTAATATCAATCGATATGTTCCAACTGTCACCCATTTGCTTTTTGCTAATGACAACCTCATCTTTGGAGAGGCTACGGTTTATGGAGCAATGCAGCTTAAACAACTCATTCAGGAATACAATGTTTGTTCCGGACATGTGATCAATTATGATAAATCAGGCTTATTCTTCTCCACTAATGTGATTGATTCAAACCCCTTGATGATGTTAAACGTATATTATGTGTCACACATACGAATTTTATGGAGAAATATATGGGTCTCTCAGCTCTTGTAGGTCGAAATAAGAAAGAAGCATTCCATAACATGTTTGACAGAGTCTAATCGCACATCTCAAATCGGTGTGTCTTTCCTTTCTCGTAAGGTGGTAAGGAAGTTTTCATTAAATCTATCTTGCAAGCCATACCCGTATACGTAATGAGTGTTTTTCTTCTCCCGGAGACCCTTTGTCGCAAACTTGAGAGTGTTATGTTGAAATTCTGGTGGCAAAATTCTCACAACAATAGGGGAATGCACTGGTGCACCTAGGAGTTTTTATGTCGACCAAAGGAAATTGGAGGCTTGGAATTTCGAGATATTCTGAATTTTAATGTTGCCTTATTGGCCAAGCAGGCTTGACGACTTCTTATGAGTCATGCTTCCCTTATTGGCCGTACCTTCAAAGCTAAGTACTACTCCAATTTTTCCTTTATGCAATCACGCCTGGGCTCACAACCGTTCCTCATTTGACGGGGTATTTGGAGTGACCGAGGCCTTCTAGAGAAAGGAATACGATGGAAGGTTGGTGATGGTCGTTCCATCTCAATTTGGAATGATTGTTGGTTGCCTGGTCCCATTCCTCATCGAATTGAATCACAATCGATCCCCAATTTGCAATGGGTTTCAGACCTCTTCTTTCTAGGCACTCATTCATGGAATTCAGATTCAATCTACAACATTTTTTTCTCTACAAGAAGCAACTCGAATCCTATCCATTCCTTTATCTGGTTTCTCCCAAGATGACTGTCTAATGTGGAGTGGTGAACATAATGAATTATATACCATTCACAGTGGATACATGATGTTGTTGGATTCCTCCTTGTTTCTCAGTTCAGGCGCATCTTTGTTTAACAAACTTTGGTCTATTCAATGTCCCAAGAAGATTAAGCTACATGTTTGGCGTCTACTTTGAAAGTTCGTTCTTACTAAGCATTCTCTCTATAATTGTCGATTGACTAATGATCCTATATATCCCATTTTCAATTTAGATAATGAAACAATAGAACATGTTATACGTGATTATCATGTTGCTAGATTAGTCTGGTTCCAATTGAGGTTTTTTTGGCCAGTTTATGCATTGTCTATCTTTTTTCAAGGAATGGTTATCATGGATCTTTGCTACTTTGCTTAATGCTCGTTTTATAGAGATTGTAATAACTATGTGGTCTCTATGGCATGCAAAAAATAAGAAGTATCACGAGGGCATAAGACAATCATACGAGAATATTATTGCATTCGTCAAACCATACTGTAAAGAGCTCGAAATTCTGGTACCTCAGTTCTAGTCGATCCCTGCCTCTATGTCTCTCCGTTGGCAAGCTCCTGATGCTGAGTTGTTTAAAGCAAATTTTGATGTCAGTTTTTCGATGGCTACTAATATATCTTGGTCTGGTGTGGTGATTAGGAATGTATCGGGAGAGGTGATGGAAGCAAGCAGACGATTCTCTCATCATGTAACATCAGTCTTTGCCTCAGAAGCAATTGTAGCTCTTCATGTAATTTTGCTTCTTGCTGATTTGGGTTTCCGTTCTGTAATCATCGAAGGAGATTCGCTATTAGTTATTAAGAAGTTACAATCACCAACCCCTAATTCTTTAGAAATTGGTGCTATTATACATGAAATTAAAGAAAGGGCAGTTTTTTAGTAATTATTCATTCTGTTATACCTCTACGTCGACAAATCAGGTGGCCTATCTGATAGCTCGAGACTTGTCGCTTGATTCTGGTGATCGGTTCTGGGTGGAGGAGCTCCCTCCTTGTACGATGCATGCGGTGGATCTTGATCGGAGTTCCATCACCTGACTTCATGTCTTTCGTCCCCAGAAAATTTTCCGGCACCACTAGATCTATCTTTCTGGGTCAACTTTTCCTCTCGCTCCATGATTGCTCCCATGTTCAATGATGCATGTCTAAAGAGAATTTGCTTCATCGGCTTCTTCACTTTGTGTTTTCTCTTGCTTGTTGTTTAATTTGTGCATTTTCATTTTCTTGCCTTATTCTAAACTTTTCTTTATTTTGGTTTGTTTTTAATAAATGAAGCTATTTACAGTAAAAAAAAGTAATAACCATTAATCATTGAATTAAAAAATTAATAAAATTTCAAAATAAAAAATAAAAAATTAGAGTAGGATCTAAAAATGTTAGTGGGGCGGGTTTTGCGAGGATTCGCCCCACTTCGAATTTAATTGGGTAGGGATGGTTATAAATCATGTGGGTTGTGGGGCATGGATGAAGATAAAAATTAAATTTGTCATGGGTGGTGGAGAAGGCGTGAATATGTCATTGTACCCACCCCATCCCCACCTGTCCCGTGTCATCCCATTTGCCCCAATAGATCTTATAACATGTTATTATAAATATTATTAAAAATATAATATTAATTTGAATCATAATCAAATTTTAGGTAATTCATATTGACTTGTCTTGAGATATTAATGAAAAATTCAATATATAAATATTTATGATAAATGTCTATTAATCATATCAAATTTAAGGTAATTCATATCAATCATATTAAAAATTTATATTGAGTTGTCTTGAGAGAGAGAGAGAGAGAGAGAGAGAGAGAGGATCAACTTATCAACTTACACAACGTAAAACTCTTTAAGTTTTACACGTTTTCTGGATCGTTAGATGGGGGAATGGATGGCTCAGATTAACTCCTTACTATATTTTTCAAGTGATAATCTTCACATATTTACTGTTAATCTCATACATTTGTTTCACTCATCCAACGGTCCAAAAAAACGTGTAAAACTTAAAGAGTTTTACACTGTGTAAACGGATCCTATCTCATATATATATAATTTGATCTTGTTGCCCCCAGCAACAAACAGTTCACGAAGTATGTGTCTGGATAGTCTAAAGTCTCGATAGTTAGCTCTCGATCTTCTAGTCAAAAAACAACGTCGACGAAGACGTGTGGGTGCACTATTTCGCGGTGAGGATTGTAACTTTCTATAAACTTTCCATTTCTCACTCAACGACAGAACCTTGCTTATTTCTTTTTTTTGAGGATCGACGAATCAAATGATATTTTTATTCCAATTTTTTCCTCTTCTTCTCCCTATGAATCAAACTTTTCTTTGCCATAATGGTTTAGTTCCTATTATTATCAATGATACAAGTCGGATCCTAGATGTAGAAATAGAAGGGGGCATAACCCCCTTCTCCATCGAAAGAGATGATGTTATCGCAGATACAACGCATAACATAAGGAATTAACCAAATTTGCCCGATGTAGAGGCAATCAAGAAAGCCGCATAAGTAAATATATAACCTACAGAAAAGTGGGCTAATCCAACCAATCTTACTTGCACAATAGAAAGAGCCACTGGTTTATATATATATATATAGGGTTAGGATCAACTTACACTGTGTAAAACTCAATTACTTTTACACAGTTTTTGGACCATTGGATGATGGTAATTAATGTCTCAGATTATTTTCTTATCTTTTTTCCAAGTGATAATCTTCACATTTTTTACTGTTAATCTCATCCATCTATTTCACTCATCCAATGGTCCTAGATTAGTGTAATGTAAAACTGAATGAGTTTTACACCATGTAACTTGATCTCATCCCCCCCAACACACACACACACACATATATATATATACAGAGAGAGGGGGAGAGTTATGATCAATTTATACAATATAATCCTCTTTAAGTTTTACACGTTTTCTGGATCGTTAGATGGGGGAATGAATGGCTCAAATTAACTCCTTACTCTCTTTTTTTCCAAGTGATAATCTTCACATGTTTACTGTTAATCTCATCCATTCGTTTCACTCATCCAACGGTCCAAAAAACGTGTAAAACTTAAAGAGTTTTATACTGTGTAAACGGATCCTATCTTATATATATTAAATATCTATTTCAGTTAAAATCAATTTAAGATAATTTATATTGACTTATCTTGTAATATTTATGAATATATATATATATATATATATGTCTATTGATTTTTTCTTTATTGTTGCCTGGCATTAAGCCTTTTTTCGGAAGTTTATTTTCTTCTCTTTAGTCATCATCACATGTATATTATTCTTCTTCTTTTTTAATTTTATTTTTCTAATATTTTATGTTATTCAGATTCTACTGGTATTTGTTATTAATTTTTAAAGTTTATTTTTTTCATTGTTATTTTCTTTTTAGTTCTTTCTATAATGTTTATGTTGAGATGTGTGAGGCTCGATTCGATCAACCAATTTAGCTCACCAAGTGGTGGAGAGGTTGATATTTGGGTGTTAGGGTTTAGGAAGCTAAAAAAGAAATAGACACAATGATTTTAGAGTGGTTCGGTCTTCTAACAAGCACCTACATCCACTACCTTAGCTCCCCACTAAGGATTTCACAATCAATCCACTAATTGATTCGTCCCCTTTTCTAGGCTTAGGAGGAAACCCTTTACACCGATCAAGCTTCTACCCAAAGCCTTGATCAAAACCCTCTTTTACAAAGAAAAGGGAAGAACTCATGGGGTCATCGAAGGGCTTGATGAACTCATGGGGTCACTCCTTACTCATCAAATCATGAAGAAGAACAAAGAGGATGAGAAGAAGAGGGAAGAAATTAGAGCTATGAGAGAGAAGAAAATCAAAGGGCTTGACATCAATGCAAGTGCCATGGCTCTCAAATCCTCCACTTGTCATCATGTCTACTCAAGTGAAGAGGAGGATGAAGATGAAGAGATAGTTCATCTCTTCAAGAAGTGTGTCCCGTTCATGAAGAAAGCCTTGAGAGAGCTTGAACGAGAACCTAAAAGAAAGGAGAGGGCAAGCACTTCAAGCCATAAGAAGAAGGCACATGTGGCTACTTGGAGTGATGAGAACTCCACCGATGATGAACAAGCCAACCTTTGCCTTATGGCCATCGAAGAAGATTCAAGGGTAACTTCTAATTCATCTACTTCATGTTCTTATTCCTTTGATGAATTACAAGATGCCTATGATGATTTGGTTTTAGATTTTAAAAGCCACATTTTGAAAAACAATAAATTGATTTCAAAGTTAAAAATTCAAAATGATTTGCTTTCTAAAACCAAACTTGAACTTGAAGCAAAACTTGAAGAGTTGAATTAAAATGTTTTGATTTACAAAAATTGCTTCAAAATGTTCAAGAAGAAAAAGATTTGATTTCCAAAGAGCTTGAAAAGAAAAACAATTTTGGAAAATCAAATTTTTATGTTAGACAATCTAGTGCCCCTAGATTCATGAAAGGAAAATGTTTTAGAAGTATTTGGGTCCCAAAATGACTTAGTACTTCAATTAAAAAGGATGACATTGAAAAATGGATTCCAAAGGGGACTAAAATTTGTGCTACTAACGTTCATGGATCCAAAGCAATTTGGATACCAAAAATTACTTGATTGTCTATTGCTAGGTGTGATGGAGATGTTCAACAAGTCAAACATTGAGGGGGAGCTCCATGCACACAAGAAAGAACACTTGAAGAAGGAAGGCTTCACATCCTCCCTTGGGTTCAAGTGTTGGTAAAAATCTAGTTGTTTTAGCATTAATTTGTTTTAATTTTAGTTTATTCAACCAGATGATCATAAATGTTGGACTAACATTTTTAATGATGCTTTGAGAAAGGGGGAGCCAATTTTAAACCAAAATTTTTAAGTATGTCAATTTTTTTGCCTCTTATGTTATTTTGAGCTAAATGTCATTTTAAATTCTTTTTGATATAACAAAAAGGGGGAGAAATGGTTTTGAAAAATTGAATTTTCAAATGAATAAGGGGGAGCTTTATTTGATTTCATATCCTTAATCTCTTATTCACTTTTTTAAAGATAAAGGGGGAGAATCCCAAACAATTTTTCAACTTAGTTTTATTATATCAAAAATGGGGAGATTGTAGAACTAATGTTTTGATATAATAATTGAAAATTGTTTTGGACTAATTTGAAAAGAATTTAAAACTTGTTTTTAAGTCCAAACAACTTGAAATTATGTTTGAGGTATTTTAAGAGGTTTTTGGCAAAGATTTTTCATGTTTTTAATAGCCAAACTTGTGTTTTCAAAGTACTCGTACCGATACGGTTTTACCCGTATCGATACCTTTTTGCCCCAGTTTGGCCACTGTCAAAACCCGTATCGATACATGCCTTTGCCGTACCGATACGGATCGGGATCGTTTCGGTACGCCCAGTCAGCGTACCGATCCCCATTCAACTACCCCAACGGCTATTTCCCAACGGCCATTTAAATGTGAACCCGTACCGATACGCCCTCAAGCGTATCGATACGCCTAGGCTGGCAAGAGCCCAACGGCTAGTTCCTCATGAAGGTTGTACCGATACGGTTCCACGCGTATCGATACCCATAGCTGCAGAACAGCATTTATGAAGGGAAATAAAGTCCTCAACGGCTCTAAATTGATTCCAACGGCTAGTAACGGCTACAAACTCATTTGGGAGTATAAAAGGGACCTCCAAGCATCAAGAGAAGGCTAATGCTCATATTGTCAAACATCAAATGATCAAGAAATTGTCTTAGTGCTTAATTTGTCATTTCTTGTATAGACAAACACTAGTGAGCCAAAATTGTCAAATTTGCTCAAGTGTTTTAGGTTTTGGGTGAGTGCTTAATTGTGCAAACAAACACCTATTAGAGGGTTTTAAGTTTGCTTTGTTTATCTCTTTGTAAAAGAGGGTTTCAATCAAGACTTTGGGTAGAAAGCTTGATTGTGTATAAGGGTTACCTCCTAAGCCTAGAAAAGGGGACGAATCAATAGTGGATTGATTGAGAAATCCTTAGTGGGGAGCTAAGGTAGTGGATGTAGACCTTGGTTAGAAGGTTGAACCACTATAATTCATTGTGTCTATTATCTTTTTAGCTTCCTAAACCCTAACACCCAAATATCCACCTCTCCACCACTTGGTGAGCAACATTGGTTGATCGAATCGAGCCCCACACAACTCAACAGTCTTGGATTCAGATCATCGACTCAATCATTTAAGTTGAAGTAATTTTTCATATGGTTAAAATTCTAGTATTATTAAATCAAATTCAGAGTTGGAAGTTGCATGTAATTATGGCATTTCCATCAGCTTTTCAGTTGGGTGGCAGTTGCCGTCTCTCATCAAAATCTGTAGAGGGAGGGCGGGGGTTCACTTTCACTCTCTCTTCCATCATTTTCCCAACCTCCACATTCCACTCTTTTGCTCAAATTTGAGTGGCTTTCCATTCAAAGCATTTTGGATTCATTTGTAAAATTGCCTCTATTGTGTTGATGCCAAATACAAAAAAGTATTTTCCCTTCCCCTACCTATCTTCCACCAAATCCCTACCTCTTTTTCACTACAATTCCCCACTAAAATCCCTCTCCCCTCATTTCTCTCTTCCAAAGAGAACAACCATTACAATTCACACAACATTTAAAGAACCCCACAACTACAACAACACAGAAAAGAAGGGGAAAAAGGTTCAATCTTCAGCATTTAAGACTACTTAGAATCCACGTCTATTTCCCCCCTTCAATTTGTTAGCAAATGTTAGCAAAATCTAACTTTCTCTACACAACCCCAACCAACTCTCTTTGATTGCCCCCCCCCCCCAAATCTTACTTCACATGCTTCAAAATCGAACAGCTCATCCTTTCATTCCAAAAGATTCTTAAGACCGGGCATCATCGGCATCGGAATCCCTTCCTGAAGAACTCCCAGAATCTGAATCTGTAAAGATAACATTACAACATAAGGATTTCCTTTTTTTCCTTTATAGATGAACACTCATTCTAGAAAAACCCAGATTGAGTAGAGACATACCACTTGAAGATGAAGAATCACTGCTCGAACTGCTGGAGCTGCTAGAACTGCTACTGGCATGATCATTATCCTTCTCAATCTCCACGGGTGGGAAACTAGTCATTGGCATTTCATCCCCAATATCTACATCTTCCTCTCCAACTTCACCGCCTTTCTTTGGCTTCTTCATCTCCATTACAACCTCAATCTTCTCCGTAATTGCCTCTTCCTGCATTTTCCCAGATTTTCCAATCAGAACAACCATAAACTCATCGAATTCATACCATAAAGTGATAATTAATTAGCACCAATCAAGCATGCTTACCCTATGGCTGTCATTAGATACCACATTGTTCCCCATCAATGCTTGCCGCTTAATCTTGCTGACCATCTTCTTGTAATTAGTGACGAACCGGTCCAACTCCCACAACGTCTCCTTATCCATTGCCTCGATATCAAGTTCAATCTCATCCCCGTCCTGCCTCAAATGTCCATTCCTTCTCCTTATAATCTGAACCACATTATCCATCTTCTCCTGCGGTAAGCTCTGTAATCCCATCCCCAACTTCTGCTTCTCCTCCATACTCATTTCCCTCTTGTTCGGATCCTTAGCCTTTGGCTTCGGCTGCTTCAATTGCTTCACCGGAGGTGGCCTTACTGGTGAAGCCACCATGGCTGGCGCCTGCAATTGCATCTGTGGTTGTTGTGGTGGTAGATTCGGATTTGAAACAAAGCCCAAACCACCTCCAATTCTATCACATCTTGCAACAAAATTAGCTGAATCTTCCCTATCAACCATTATCCTCTCAGCCTCCCGTTCCCTACCTTTCTACAACCTATCGGCTTCACCGTGATCCCAAGAACTCGCCTGCAACTCTTCCTCGTAATAACCCCTTTCATGCGGCTCGTCTTGCTCCTCCAATTTCAAGCACAAAGGCCGGAACAACTCCTCAAATCTCACAAGCAATTGCTCAGCCAACACACAAACCTCATGCCCCTTAGGGTTATACATCATGGCGTTATTGAAAGTGAGCCTAACATCCGCTGCAAATTCCAAGGGAGACCCACAAAAATTCTTTGCCATCCTCGATTTCACCGTGCCCAGATCCATTGGTTTCTTGATTATATCGTAATAGTCATGAAGACCCATTCCGAAAACATCCACAGGCGAATTGAAGATGTACCCATGCTTGTTTTTCATCAATTTGTTCAAGATTTGGGAACAACTTTTCATCAAATAACCCGTGGATGGTTTTCCATTCTCTTGAGGGTTCAGTCTCTTCGATTCTTTGCTGAAATTTGAAGGGAAAGGCCGTTTGTTGCCGGAAATGTTCTTCTTAGGTAACGCTTTCTTGTTGGAGCTGGTCGACTCAATTCGATTCCTCAATTCACGAATCTGCCCCAACTCGGCAACCAACTGAATTCTCAGATCAACCAACTCTTTCCTCGAATAGGAGCTGATACGGAAGCTAACATAGCCGCCAGAGTTGAAATCGTTCAGCTTCCGATTAATTGATGACGCGTCGTCAAAAGCTGCAGATTGGGTCACGGCAGGAGAATCATCGACAACATGGCCGGCAACGTCATCAGGTGCCAAATGATGGTGAAATTGATGCTTCTTATTGAATTTAGGGTTAGGGTTTGGTTTTGTTCCACTGAAGGGAACCTTGCCCATAAATTTCGCGACACTGCCTTTCGGCTGCAATGGCCAATTTGAATCACCTCAATTCGCTAACACGACAGATGCCATTAAACAATCGGGAGCCGGTAGAGTTCCGGCGAGGGATTCCCGGTTCGGATCGACAGAGCAAAACAATGAAAGGAATAGCGTTGACAACACGCGCCACCTGAACAACCACCGCCAGGAATTTAAAATGAAAAAGCCTGGAACTTATTTCTTTTGGAGATAGATGGAGAAATTAAACTTGAAGACTGGGTTTGGGATCTACCCCTTTGCTGAGCGAGGAACAAGAGAAGGCTAGGCTCGATTCTTAAAGGCGATGAGATCTGCCCGGTTTAGTTTGGGGCAATGTTTTGACCGTTAGATATAATCATTTTGTTGGTCGGAGGGTCTTTAGAGGTTTGGAAGGTGACCGGAGGGCTGCCCGGGTGATCTGGCATGAATGGTGGTGATGAGGGATATGAGTACACGTGGCAAGTGAGAGACCGTGGATGGGGGTCGTAGATTTGGCTTTAGGTTTGGGGTGAATTTGAGGTGCATGTGGCGTGAATTTAGGGTTTTTATGGCGGAGGGTGCAGCCCCCACCACCGGGCGATGACGTGGACGGAAAGCCAACTGGGTGGTCCAGCTTTAGCCGAAAGCCTCACGGCATGTGTGTTTTCCAATGGCGTGAAACGTCAAGGGCACTATGGTAAATAACTACTATTATTATATTACTTCATTGAAAGATGATAATAAGAATGAGCAAATCAATCGCTCTAAAAATGTTCTCACCATTCTTCGATTCAGGTGTTCAACTACTCTCCGTATGTTCAAAGATATTTTTTTCTTAAATTATTTTTCCGATCTTTCAACTTTGAAATATTTAGATTATTGTAATTTCCTCATCTTAGACTATATGATATATCGCTTAAACAAGTTCGCTTGCATATCCTCATATATATATACACGGATGAGTCTATCACTCTCAACGAGCACTGATGAGAACCACTAACGACGAATATCGATGAGTACTATTAATTCAATTTATAAAGATTAAAAAATTAAAAGACTCACTGTATAATTATAAATGAACAAAAATTTAGTAGTGGCTGCTTGAATTTCAAATGAACAAAAATTAGGATTTTGTAATTTAGGATTATATAGATATTTTAATTTATGTTTAAAAGAAAATTAAAAAATAAAATAAAATATTTTAATTAATTTACCTTTTAATTTTTAAATAATTTATAATTATACGATAAGCCTTTTAAATTTTTAATCTTTATAAATTAAATTAATGGTGCTCATCGGTGCTCGTCGTTAGTAGTACTCGACGAGCGTGATAAAATTTTCCCATATATATAATAGAACTAAATTCAATCTACGATATTAAATTGTTTTTCACTTTGGAAACTAATTTGCAGATTGGATGCTAAGTTTGCATTTGATATTGGGAATATTTAAAATTTTAAAATCAAAACGTTTCTATGAACCAAGTTTATTAGTTCGATATTTGTAAACATATCATACTTTCCCCGGTATGTAATAAAATATGCATACTTTATTTGGAATATTTAAGTTAGCATACTCTATTTGTATGTTTTTAATAAGTAATAACCATTTGAGCTTTGGTGTCTCTTTTCCCAAATTTTACCTTAACACATCTACTCAATGCAAAGTCAGATTATTGTTCTCTATTGTTGGACTCTACTCCTAATCAGAATAATAGACCACACTCACATTTCAAGTTTAAAGCTGTTTGGCTCCTCGAAGACTCTTGTGAGAGGGAGGTTAAGAGATTATGGGAGACATATGCCGGATCGGTTCCAGAATGTTTACGCTTTATTGACATCAGCTTGGACCTCTAGTTTCGTAAGCTAAGAACTAGTAATAAGGTCTCGACAGAGGATTTAACTAAGCATCTGAAACATATTGCTGAATTACATACTACGGATGATGTGTTGGAAGAGTTGATGAAAGTGAAATTGGATCTCAACTTAGAGGCATATAAATCAAAATTATATTGCGAGCAGTGTGCTCATGCGAATTGGCTCCGTAATGGACCATGGTGACAAAAAATACGTCGTTTTCCCATCACCATGCTTCTCAAACAAAACGCAAAAATCAGATCTCCTCTCTTGTTAACGATCGAGGTGTCTTTGCGAGTCATTTCAGATGCTTGAAGCTACTGCTCGTGAGTATTTTGAATCCCTATTTACTTCATCTGGTATCTCAGACTGTTCCAGAATTTTGAATGGAGTTTTCGCCAAAAATCAGTACTGCTTCTAATCAGTTTCTTATGCGACCTTACTCTAGTAAAAAGTTTTTCTACCTGTGAAATCTATGGGCCCGCTGAAGGCTGTCGATAAGGATGGGCTTGGCGATGTTTTCTACCAACGTTTTTTGGCACATTATTGGCGAGGATGTTGCAAATTATTGTATAGAGGTTTTATCCGGTGTATATGATGGCCGGTGGCGACTCCTCTATTTTTTAAAATCCGATTAAATTTTCAAAAACCAATTAAAACCCGGTTCTTCCAAGTGACACCGAGGTACTTGTATTTTTGAAATTTTTTAGTCGCAACACTCGGGGCCTTAGATAGCGGGATCCCTTAAGTTCATTTCTCTTTCTTGTTTGTAGCGAATACCTCTCTTCTTTGTTACGGCAAATAAATATGGATGGTTGACTTCACGATTTTAATATCAATCGATATGTTCCAACTGTCACCCATTTGCTTTTTGCTAATGACAACCTCATCTTTGGAGAGGCTACGGTTTATGGAGCAATGCAGCTTAAACAACTCATTCAGGAATACAATGTTTGTTCCGGACATATGATCAATTATGATAAATCAGGCTTATTCTTCTCCACTAATGTGATTGATTCAAACCCCTTGATGATGTTAAACGTATATTATGTGTCACACATACGAATTTTATGGAGAAATATATGGGTCTCTCAGCTCTTGTAGGTCGAAATAAGAAAGAAGCATTCCATAACATGTTTGACAGAGTCTAATCGCACATCTCAAATCGGTGTGTCTTTCCTTTCTCGTAAGGTGGTAAGGAAGTTTTCATTAAATCTATCTTGCAAGCCATACCCGTATACGTAATGAGTGTTTTTCTTCTCCCGGAGACCCTTTGTCGCAAACTTGAGAGTGTTATGTTGAAATTCTGGTGGCAAAATTCTCACAACAATAGGGGAATGCACTAGTGCACCTAGGAGTTTTTATGTCGACCAAAGGAAATTGGAGGCTTGGAATTTCGAGATATTCTGAATTTTAATGTTGCCTTATTGGCCAAGCAGGCTTGACGACTTCTTATGAGTCATGCTTCCCTTATTGGCCGTACCTTCAAAGCTAAGTACTACTCCAATTTTTCCTTTATGCAATCACGCCTGGGCTCACAACCGTTCCTCATTTGACGGGGTATTTGGAGTGACCGAGGCCTTCTAGAGAAAGGAATACGATGGAAGGTTGGTGATGGTCGTTCCATCTCAATTTGGAATGATTGTTGGTTGCCTGGTCCCATTCCTCATCGAATTGAATCACAATCGATCCCCAATTTGCAATGGGTTTCAGACCTCTTCTTTCTAGGCACTCATTCATGGAATTCAGATTCAATCTACAACATTTTTTTCTCTACAAGAAGCAACTCGAATCCTATCCATTCCTTTATCTGGTTTCTCCCAAGATGACTGTCTAATGTGGAGTGGTGAACATAATGAATTATATACCATTCACAGTGGATACATGATGTTGTTGGATTCCTCCTTGTTTCTCAGTTCAGGCGCATCTTTGTTTAACAAACTTTGGTCTATTCAATGTCCCAAGAAGATTAAGCTACATGTTTGGCGTCTACTTTGAAAGTTCGTTCTTACTAAGCATTCTCTCTATAATTGTCGATTGACTAATGATCCTATATATCCCATTTTCAATTTAGATAATGAAACAATAGAACATGTTATACGTGATTATCATGTTGCTAGATTAGTCTGGTTCCAATTGAGGTTTTTTTGGCCAGTTTATGCATTGTCTATCTTTTTTCAAGGAATGGTTATCATGGATCTTTGCTACTTTGCTTAATGCTCGTTTTATAGAGATTGTAATAACTATGTGGTCTCTATGGCATGCAAAAAATAAGAAGTATCACGAGGGCATAAGACAATCATACGAGAATATTATTGCATTCGTCAAACCATACTGTAAAGAGCTCGAAATTCTGGTACCTCAGTTCTAGTCGATCCCTGCCTCTATGTCTCTCCGTTGGCAAGCTCCTGATGCTGAGTTGTTTAAAGCAAATTTTGATGTCAGTTTTTCGATGGCTATTAATATATCTTGGTCTGGTGTGGTGATTAGGAATGTATCGGGAGAGGTGATGGAAGCAAGCAGACGATTCTCTCATCATGTAACATCAGTCTTTGCCTCAGAAGCAATTGTAGCTCTTCATGTAATTTTGCTTCTTGCTGATTTGGGTTTCCGTTCTGTAATCATCGAAGGAGATTCGCTATTAGTTATTAAGAAGTTACAATCACCAACCCCTAATTCTTTAGAAATTGGTGCTATTATACATGAAATTAAAGAAAGGGCAGTTTTTTAGTAATTATTCATTCTGTTATACCTCTACGTCGACAAATCAGGTGGCCTATCTGATAGCTCGAGACTTGTCGCTTGATTCTGGTGATCGGTTCTGGGTGGAGGAGCTCCCTCCTTGTACGATGCATGCGGTGGATCTTGATCGGAGTTCCATCACCTGACTTCATGTCTTTCGTCCCCAGAAAATTTTCCGGCACCACTAGATCTATCTTCCTGGGTCAACTTTTCCTCTCGCTCCATGATTGCTCCCATGTTCAATGATGCATGTCTAAAGAGAATTTGCTTCATCGGCTTCTTCACTTTGTGTTTTCTCTTGCTTGTTGTTTAATTTGTGCATTTTCATTTTCTTGCCTTATTCTAAACTTTTCTTTATTTTGGTTTGTTTTTAATAAATGAAGCTATTTACAGTAAAAAAAAAGTAATAACCATTAATCATTGAATTAAAAAATTAATAAAATTTCAAAATAAAAAATAAAAAATTAGAGTAGGATCTAAAAATGTTAGTGGGGCGGGTTTTGCGAGGATTCGCCCCACTTCGAATTTAATTGGGTAGGGATGGTTATAAATCATGTGGGTTGTGGGGCATGGATGAAGATAAAAATTAAATTTGTCATGGGTGGTGGAGAAGGCGTGAATATGTCATTGTACCCACCCCATCCCCACCTGTCCCGTGTCATCCCATTTGCCCCAATAGATCTTATAACATGTTATTATAAATATTATTAAAAATATAATATTAATTTGAATCATAATCAAATTTTAGGTAATTCATATTGACTTGTCTTGAGATATTAATGAAAAATTCAATATATAAATATTTATGATAAATGTCTATTAATCATATCAAATTTAAGGTAATTCATATCAATCATATTAAAAATTTATATTGAGTTGTCTTGAGAGAGAGAGAGAGAGAGAGAGAGAGAGAGGATCAACTTATCAACTTACACAACGTAAAACTCTTTAAGTTTTACACGTTTTCTGGATCGTTAGATGGGGGAATGGATGGCTCAGATTAACTCCTTACTATATTTTTCAAGTGATAATCTTCACATATTTACTGTTAATCTCATACATTTGTTTCACTCATCCAACGGTCCAAAAAAACGTGTAAAACTTAAAGAGTTTTACACTGTGTAAACGGATCCTATCTCATATATATATAATTTGATCTTGTTACCCCCAGCAACAAACAGTTCACGAAGTATGTGTCTGGATAGTCTAAAGTCTCGATAGTTAGCTCTCGATCTTCTAGTCAAAAAACAACGTCGACGAAGACGTGTGGGTGCACTATTTCGCGGTGAGGATTGTAACTTTCTATAAACTTTCCATTTCTCACTCAACGACAGAACCTTGCTTATTTCTTTTTTTTGAGGATCGACGAATCAAATGACATTTTTATTCCAATTTTTTCCTCTTCTTCTCCCTATGAATCAAACTTTTCTTTGCCATAATGGTTTAGTTCCTATTATTATCAATGATACAAGTCGGATCCTAGATGTAGAAATAGAAGGGGGCATAACCCCCTTCTCCATCGAAAGAGATGATGTTATCGCAGATACAACGCATAACATAAGGAATTAACCAAATTTGCCCGATGTAGAGGCAATCAAGAAAGCCGCATAAGTAAATATATAACCTACAGAAAAGTGGGCTAATCCAACCAATCTTACTTGCACAATAGAAAGAGCCACTGGTTTATATATATATATATAGGGTTAGGATCAACTTACACTGTGTAAAACTCAATTACTTTTACACAGTTTTTGGACCATTGGATGATGGTAATTAATGTCTCAGATTATTTTCTTATCTTTTTTCCAAGTGATAATCTTCACATTTTTTACTGTTAATCTCATCCATCTATTTCACTCATCCAATGGTCCTAGATTAGTGTAATGTAAAACTGAATGAGTTTTACACCATGTAACTTGATCTCATCCCCCCCAACACACACACACACACATATATATATATATACAGAGAGAGGGGGAGAGTTATGATCAATTTATACAATATAATCCTCTTTAAGTTTTACACGTTTTCTGGATCGTTAGATGGGGGAATGAATGGCTCAAATTAACTCCTTACTCTCTTTTTTTCCAAGTGATAATCTTCACATGTTTACTGTTAATCTCATCCATTCGTTTCACTCATCCAACGGTCCAAAAAACGTGTAAAACTTAAAGAGTTTTATACTGTGTAAACGGATCCTATCTTATATATATTAAATATCTATTTCAGTTAAAATCAATTTAAGATAATTTATATTGACTTATCTTGTAATATTTATGAATATATATATATATATATATATGTCTATTGATTTTTTCTTTATTGTTGCCTGGCATTAAGCCTTTTTTCGGAAGTTTATTTTCTTCTCTTTAGTCATCATCACATGTATATTATTCTTCTTCTTTTTTAATTTTATTTTTCTAATATTTTATGTTATTCAGATTCTACTGGTATTTGTTATTAATTTTTAAAGTTTATTTTTTTCATTGTTATTTTCTTTTTAGTTCTTTCTATAATGTTTATGTTGAGATGTGTGAGGCTCGATTCGATCAACCAATTTAGCTCACCAAGTGGTGGAGAGGTTGATATTTGGGTGTTAGGGTTTAGGAAGCTAAAAAAGAAATAGACACAATGATTTTAGAGTGGTTCGGTCTTCTAACAAGCACCTACATCCACTACCTTAGCTCCCCACTAAGGATTTCACAATCAATCCACTAATTGATTCGTCCCCTTTTCTAGGCTTAGGAGGAAACCCTTTACACCGATCAAGCTTCTACCCAAAGCCTTGATCAAAACCCTCTTTTACAAAGAAACAATAAAAGCAAACTTAAAACCCTCTAATAGGTGTTTGTTTGCACAATTAAGCTCTCACCCAAAACCTAAAACACTTGAGCAAATTTGACAATTTTGGCTCACTAGTGTTTGTCTATACAATAATTGACACTTTAGGCTCTAAGACAATTCTTGATCATTTGTTGATTGACAATTGAAGCATTAGCCTTCTCTTGATGCTTGGAGGTCCCTTTTATACTCCCAAATGAGTTTGTAGCCGTTACTAGCCGTTGGGATCAAATTGGAGTCGTTGAGGACTTTAATTCCCACCATAAATGCAGTTCTGCAGCTCCCTGTTTCGAAACGCTCGAAGCCGTTTCGAAACACTCTCAATGTAGAAAGAGCCGTTGCAGTCTGTCAGGGTACCCGTTTCGGAACACCCCCTTGCCGTTTCGGAACGCGTATCGAAACGCTATAAGCCCGTATCGAAACGCCTGCATTTAAAAGTTGGTTGGGAAAGAGCCGTTGGGTTTTATGACCGTTATGGTCAATGCCACATGGGCGTATCGAAACGGCCTAGCCCGTTTCGAAATGCTGGGCAAAAATTCAGTCCAGGGTAAGCCCGTTTCGAAACGTTTTTGCTACTGGAGCACCCTGTTTCGAAACGCCCTAAGGTGTTTCGAAACACCTGGACAGGTTTGAGAAGTTTGGCTTTAAAACACATGAAAAACCCATTTAGAAACATCCCTAAACATAGTTTCAGAATATTTGGACTTTGGAAATTGTTTTAAATACTTTTTAAATCAGTCCAAAACATTTTTCAATTATTATATCAAAACATTAGTTCTACAGTCTCCCCCTTTTTGATATAATAAAACTCTCTTGAAAAATTGTTTGGGATTCTCCCCCTTTAACTTTAAAAATGTGAATAAGAGACTAAAAGTATGAAATCAAATAACGCTCCCCCTTATTCATTTGAAAATTCAATTTTTCAAACCATTTCTCCCCTTTTTTGTTATATCAAAAAGAATTTAAAACATTAAGTTCAAAATAACAATAGAGGTAAAAAAAATTTGACAAAAACAAGAATTTGGTTTTAAAATGGCTCCCCCTTACTCAAAGCATCATCAAAATGTTAGTCACAACATATATGATCATCTAGTTGAATTTAAAATAAAAATAACAAAAGAAATAAAAAACAACTAGAATTTTACCAACACTTGAACTCAAGGTAGGATGTGAAGCCTTCCTTCTTCAAGTGTTCTTCCTTGTGTGCATGGAGCTCCCCCTCAATGTTTGACTTGTTGAACATCTCCATCACACCTAGCAAAAGACAATCAAGTAACTTTTGGTATCCAAATTGCTTTGGATCCATGAACGTTAGTAGCACAAATTTTTGACCCCTTTGGAATCCATTTTTCAATGTCATCCTTTTTAATTGAAGTGGTTAGTCCTTTTGGGACCCAAACACTTCTAAAACATTTACCATTTTTAAATCTAGGGGCACTAGATTGTCTAACATAAAAATTTGATTTTCCAAAATTGTTTTTCTTTTCAAGCTCTTTGGAAATCAAATCTTTTTCTACTTGAACATTTTGAAGCAATTTTTGCAAATCAAAACATTTTAATTCAAACTCTTCAAGTTTTGCTTCAAGTTCAAGTTTGGTTTTAGAAAGCAAATCGTTTTGAATTTTTAACTTTGAAACCAATTTTTTGTTTTTCAAAATGTGGCTTTTAAAATCTAAAACCAAATCGTCATAGGCATCTTGTAATTCATCAAAAGAGTAAGAACATGAAGTAGATGAATTAGGAGTTACCCTTGAATCTTCTTCGATGGCCATAAGGCAAAGGTTGGCTTGTTCATCGTCGGTGGAGTCTTCATCACTCCAAGTAGCCAAATGTGCCTTCTTCTTATGGCTTGAAGTGCTTGCCCTCTCCTTTCTTTTAGGTTCTCGTTCAAGCTCTCTCAAGGCTTTCTTCATGAACGGGGCACACTTCTTGAAGAGATGAACTATCTCTTCATCTTCATCCTCCTCTTCACTTGAGTAGACATGATGGCAAGTGGAGGATTTGAGAGCCATGGCACTAGCATTGATGCCAAGCCCTTTGATTTTCTTCTCTCCCATCGCTCTAATTTCTTCCCTTTTCTTCTCCTCTTCCTTGTTCTTCTTCATGATTTGGTGAGTGAGAAGAGACCCCATAAGTTCATCAAGCTTCAAAGTCTTCAAATTTTTGGCTTCGATGATGGCGGTCCTCTTTGAGTCCCAAGACTCGGGAAGTGAGTAGATGAGCTTTCGAACAAGCTTTTCTTCCAGAATGGGTTCTCCATACCCTTTGAGACCATTGGTGATGGTGGAGAATCTATCGAACATTTTCTCAATGTTCTCTTCCGGATCCATTTTGAAGTTCTCATACTCCAAGGTTAGGAGCCCAATCTTGGTCTCCTTGACTTCATCGGTCCCCTCGTATGTGACTTCAAGCTTGTCCCATACCTCCTTGGCACTCTCACAAGAAGACATCTTTTCGTAGATGGATGGGCCAAAAGCACAAAACAAGATGTGCAAGACTTTGCAATTAAGCTCCATCTTCTTGCGATCGTCGGCACTCCACTCCGCTTTGCTTCGTTGAGGCACGAACGGACCATCTTCAACTATGTCCCATAGCTTGTAATCTCTAGACTTGATGAAGAACTTCATCTTTATCTTCCAATGGGCATAGAATGTTTCGTCGAAGAAAGACGGTTTGTCTATGGATTGCGCCATTTTGAGCCGGTTGATGAACTAGTGATCGAGCTTGCCGGATCTTCTCAATAGGATGTGAATCCTCTTCGATTGAGCCAAGCTCTGATACCAATTGTTGAGATGTGTGAGGCTCAATTCGATCAACCAATTTAGCTCACCAAGTGGTGGAGAGATGGATATTTGGGTGTTAGGGTTTAGGAAGCTAAAAAAGAAATAGACACAATGATTTTAGAGTGGTTCTGTCTTCTAACAAGCACCTACATCCACTACCTTAGCTCCCCACTAAGGATTTCACAATCAATCCACTAATTGATTCGTTCCCTTTTCTAGGCTTAGGAGGAAACCCTTTACACCGATCAAGCTTCTACCCAAAGCCTTGATCAAAACCCTCTTTTACAAAGAAACAATAAAAGCAAACTTAAAACCCTCCAATAGGTGTTTGTTTGCACAATTAAGCTCTCCCCCAAAACCTAAAACACTTGAGCAAATTTGACAATTTTGGCTCACTAGTGTTTGTCTATACAATAATTGACACTTTAGGCTCTAAGACAATTCTTGATCATTTGTTGATTGACAATTGAAGCATTAGCCTTCTCTTGATGCTTGGAGGTCCCTTTTATACTCCCAAATGAGTTTGTAGCCGTTACTAGCCGTTGGGATCAAATTGGAGCCGTTGAGGACTTTAATTCCCACCATAAATGCAGTTCTGCAGCTCCCCGTTTCGAAACGCTCGAAGCCGTTTCGAAACACTCTCAATGTAGAAAGAGACGTTGCAGTCTGTCAGGGTACCCGTTTCGGAACACCCCCTTGCCGTTTCGGAACGCGTATCGAAACGCTATAAGCCCGTATCGAAACGCCTGCATTTAAAAGTTGGTTGGGAAAGAGCCGTTGGGTTTTATGACCGTTATGGTCAATGCCACGTGGGCGTATCGAAACGGCCTAGCCCGTTTCGAAACGCTGGGCAAAAATTCAGTCCAGGGTAAGCCCGTTTCGAAACACGTTTCGAAACGTTTTTGCTACTGGAGCACCCTGTTTCGAAACGCCCTAAGGTGTTTCGAAACACCTGGACAGGTTTGAGAAGTTTGGCTTTAAAACACATGAAAAACCCATTTAGAAACATCCCTAAACATAGTTTCAGAATATTTGGACTTTGGAAATTGTTTTAAATACTTTTTTAAATCAGTCCAAAACATTTTTCAATTATTATATCAAAACATTAGTTCTACAGTTTATTTGTTACAACAATTGAAATATTATTTTATATGTTATTTTTCGGTCCTTTATAATAGATTTTAGTATCTTTTTAGTCCAAACTTTAGTGTTGTACAAAATTTAATTTCGTATATTATTATTTTTTAAAACTGTGATAGTTGGAATAATGTCACATATGTGGTGAGAGTCCGAATGGCGGGTGTTTCATGTTTTTTCCATAATAAATTTGATTTATATTTATTTAACTAATATGTATAAATATATTATATGAATGGGTCTTGGGGCAGATAAAAAGGGGATAAGATGAGTCTTAGGACCCACGTGGGTAATAGGGGTGGGTATGGTTTTAGTCTTGAGGATTGCGGGGCGGGGATGGTTTTAGATTTTGTATTCGCAATGAGTCGTGTGGCGGGTGAAGATGGAAATTCTTGATGAGGATGTATGTGGGAAGAGTACCCTTCGCACCCTCCCCGCCCAATTGACATCCTAATAAAATTATATAAGGAAAAAGTTAAAACTCAACCAAACAACTCGAGAAAAATAATTTATACAAACAAACACTATCGTAAAAAAATACATATAATCATGATTGCGAACGCATATCAAATAAGGAAACTAGTCTAAGGTTAAAAGTAAGGGGAAGATCAATAAAATAATTAAATAATTGTTAATTATAGAGATGACGTCAAATTCAACCTTAGAAAAAGAATGTGCTATGAATATAAAAAAAAGTGTGCCACAAGATTAAAAAGAATGTGTTGCAAGAATATAGAAAATGTATCACAAGATAAAGAAAACATGCTACAAAAGTATAAAAAAATCCAATTTTCATTAGGAAAATGAAAGACTTGTTAAATCAACCATACAAAAGCGCAAAATATGCAAAAACAAAAATTAAAGAGATCAAAAAATAAGGAAAATGAGAAATAATAAAAGATAATATGGAAGAGAGCATAGACGGAGCATAAGCTATGTCAACTTGTCAAGGGGGGTGGTCCCTTAATTTTTTTTAAAAATTACATAATAAGTCTTTTAAAAAAATTAAGTCGACCCTCTAATATTTAGAAATTGATATTAAAAATTATATTTTTCTGAATATTATTAATTAAAATCTCTAGAAATTTAATTTGTTCCCTTTGATTTTTTGGTGTAATGATAATTTAAACCTCTATAAATTAAAATATTAGATAAATTTAGCCATATCCTTCGATTCTAATTTTTGAGTTTAAATACTTAACAAAATCTTTATATATTTTTTAAAATTTAATAATTTGGCTCCTCTTGACATTCGATCATGGTTGAAGAGAGATTTTGTAATTTAGACATTGTATCAACAAAATTGAAAAAAATTACAATAAATTATTATTCTATGTATTGATAATGAAAAAAACATTAGTTATAATATATTATAATATCATAATGTGTTCATTTTATATATATAAAAAACAATATAATTAAGAGACACATGACAACATTATAATATTACTTATGAATTTTTTCACCATTATTGTATAACATAAAAATCGATTTATAACATATTAGTTACATGATACTTTGGAGTCAACATTATTGTAGGAACAATTACGGACCCAATACATGAATAGTAAAACGAGTAAGGAGCATACAAAAATGTTAGTCATAGTTGTAAATCTCATGGTTATTAAGGGAATGGAAGGGTCTTTTTGTCTAATGATAATTTTAGCCCCTACTAATTTAAATATTTATCAAATTAAGTCTTATCTCATCTAAAATTTGAATCAAATACTCAATAAATTCATGTTAAATTTTAAATTAAATGATTTTATTTCTTTCATCGACTAGTCATGACTCTATCATGGATAGTTGTTATATGTTATGTGTGAAATTGAAGTATTTTTCCTTCAGCAATTTCGAATTATAGTTTTTTTTATATTAAAAACCAATAAAGTTTTATTTGGTTTATTCTTTAGATTGAGAAAAAATGTTTATCTTTTATTTAGTAAAGAAAAACGCAAAACGACGCCGAATTGAGGGCCAACTAATAGAGAGCAAGGCAAAACTGGCGGGATCCAATGTTGATTTTGGCGGAGATCAGCATTGCAATTGGCGGGATGTTAATTTTTACAAGGGTAAATTTGGAATTAAATCGGGATTACGGCCTCCAATGCTGATTGTTAGTACAGAGCGCGTGGGAAAATAATAAGTTGTTAAATTGGAGCTGATGGACTGGACCCCAGGGGAAGTTGAGGGCGCGTGGGAGCGAGGGTAATTATGGTATATAATAAAGGCTGACAATTATAGACTATTTTTTTTAAGATAAAATATTTTTATTTTTTACAAACAACCTTAGTTTAGAATTTAAAAGTTTAGTTTAGGTTTTAAGATTTAGATTTTAAGATTTTAAATTTAAAATTTGAGGTTAAAATTTAGAATTTAAAGTTTTAATATTTAGGGTTAAAGATTAAATTTTTTTATTGTGAAGTTAAAATAAAAATAATTTATGTAGAAAAAAAATACATTATCCATGTATCAAATATTAACTCTTTTAAATTTAATAAAAATCCCTTTCACTTCTCTTTGGTTAAAAATGTATTATTAACTTCTTCAAAAAAATGTATTATTAATTCTCCATAATTCAAGTGAAAGAGGTTACATAAAGATAGGGATGGCAACGGGGCGGGGCGGGGCGGGTTTTTGGCCGCCCCGAACCCGCCCCGACCTATAAGATACTATACCCGACCCCGCCCCGCCCCGAATTAAAATATTAATTTACCCGCCCCGACCCGCCCCGATACAATAACCCTTAAACCCGACCCCGCCCCGACCCGCCCCGAAAAATTAAAAAAAAATTAATCTTCGTCGACGGTAAATGTTAGATTCGACCAATCTTCCACCACAATCACAAATTATGGTTTCAAGGGACTTCAAACTTATATAAAAAAATAAAATAAAACCAATTTTAAATTATCCAAGTGTTAAAACTACATATTTAAAAGAATAAATTTGAATCATTGACCGTTAGAATCGAATATATTAAAACTTGAACAACATCTAACAAAATTTTACAAAATGTACGAACCAAAACAAAAACAAAAAATAGCTTAAAACACATAAAAATGTTTAAATATAATGATATTTTTTTATAAATATAATAAAAATATATATAAAAATATACTGGGGCGGGGAATTTCTAGCAAATACCCGAACCCGCCCCGCCCCGACTTCATGTTTTTTCCGCCCCGCCCCGATCCCCGAAATTTTAGAAAAAATACCCGATCGGGTCGGGTCGGGGCACCTCGGGTCGGGTCGGGGCCGGGTATTTTTGCCATCCCTACATAAAGATGATATTCGGTTTAATTTTGCTAATTTAATATAAAATATAATATTTAATATTTATATCAATAAATATTGAGTGTATTCTTTTTTCTTTATTTAGGTTTTAGAAAGTTTTTTTAATGATGCATATGATAATAAATTTTATTTATCTAAAAATAAATAAATTTTTAGTGTATTAATAAAATACACTGCACTTCTAAAGAAAAATACTTATAAACTTTAAAAATAATATTACTAAGAGGACAACAATAAAGTCCTAATATGGATAATAAAACAAACATAAAAGTTATCTTTAAATTTTTTTATCTTTAGTATATCTTTTAAAATCAAATGTGGAACAATCTCAATTTTTAATGAATTTAAATAGGAAAATTCAGCCACACTCGATGAACACCGATAAGTACCACTAACGACGAGTACCGATGAGCACATTAGTTTAATTTATAAAGATTAAAAATTTAAAGGACTCACCGTATAATTATAAATTATTTAAAATTCAAAAGGTAAATTAATTAAAATATATTATTTTATTTTTAATTTTTCTTTTAAACATAGATCAAAATACCTATCAACTCTTAAATTACAAAACTCTATTTTTTGTTCATTTAAAATTTAAGTCACCGCCGTTGCCTCCACACTATCTGATGGTGTAAAAAGACTACCGGGTGGAAGAGATACATAGCTCGTATCTTCAATCAGTTTTACACTGCTCTATGGTAGGATTGCCATTAATTCGAGACATGTTTACAAGGGAAAATGGAAATCTACGGGACAATCCCTTTGAACCGTTGGAGCTATATTTATAATTTTACACCATTAATTCTGGTGATAGAGGCAGCGACGACGACATGAGGCAGCGGCGACGACGACGACAGCAGCAACTTGCATTTTAAATGAACAAAAATTAGGGTTTTGTAATTAGAGGTAGATAGATATTTTTTATCTATGTTTAAAAGAAAATTAAAAAAATAATATATTTTAATTAATTTACCTTTTAATTTTTAAATAATTTATAATTATACAGTGGGTCATCTAAATTTTTAATATTTATAAATTGAATTAATAGTGCTCGTCGTTAGTGGTGCTTATCGATGCTTGTCGATCGTGACAAACTCATCCATTTAAATAAGTTTCTTAGATTGTATCAACTATCCAAGCATATCAATGTTGTATAAAACTTGATGCATTTGGATTAATCAACAATTTCTTATGATATAGTAATATGAAAATAACAATTATGTTTAAGATCAAGGGTCCCGTTACAATTCCATGATTATTTAATGGGACAATGTTATGAATTAAACACAATAATAATGAAAAAAAATATTGTTCTTTACTTAAGGAGCCAATTTGGTACTTTATTCCTAACTTGGGTACTTAATTTTGTTCTTAGACAAATCCTAGTTGTAGAATTTTCAAATTTTAATTGTTAAAGTGAAGTACTATATATATATATTGTTTTTTTAAGTGATAGAGTTTTTTATCAATAAAATTTTTTAACTGTTTGATGTGATTATAAGATAATATATGTTTATTTTTTATCATTGAAAATAATATATGTTTATTAATTTTAACTTTTTAATAATGATATATACCGTGCAGATAAATTATTCAAACTCGAAACACCTAAAATTTCTTAGTGAGCAAAATTTTGTCTCTTGACCCCCAAAAATAGAATATTTACAAAGGAAGAATTTTGATGGGGGTTGGGTGAGGGATTTAAGAGATTTGAAGGCTGGGTATTGAGTTTTGAAGAAGTGGTGGGTATTTGTACCTTTCTTCTACTTATCTTTAGAACATTCTTTTTCAATGCTCTGACATTTACATTGTCATAATGCCACGAGAAAAGGACCTTTCTTTATGAAAATTACACAAACGGGGCAATTTCAAAATTAAACATATTAGTTAATTATACTTTTTACCCCAAAGTTTGAACCCGTGATTTGATCAAACTCCATATATTTTTTTGTCTCCAACATTTCATTCAAAAGTTGAACTTTATGTATATGTATATAATGTCATTGATTAACCTTTGATTAAGTTCATTATTCTTCTTATTTTGTTTTGACAAATCCTGTTTATGATCTTAATCATAATCCTACTTAGAGGAGAGGTAAAAGGGTTACAGGAAAAAGAAAGAATATTTCTAGTGAGTCTAAAACTCGTGATCTAAGAGAATATAGCGGAATAAAGATGACAACTTAGCTAACCGACCAAATGTGCATGCTCATTATTCTTATTATTTGAATGCTTTGAAGGGGAAACTTCAAATTATGTTAATTTATATTTTGGGCACTCAATTATTTTTTTTGGCAAATGGTACCTAACGTTTTTGTTCTGTTTCTATTTTGATACATGCCGTAAAAAATTAACTACAAAACTGACGTGGCATTTTCTTATTAGGAAAGATAAAATGAAAAAAATAAAAAAAGTCACGCCAGCTTTAAGATTAATTTTTAATAGTAGTGTACTAAAATAGAAACAAAATGAACATTAGGTATCATTTTATCAAAAAAAATTAAGTGGGTGGCAGAAACAAAAACACGAGAATATGAGAAGTACCAAACATGTAGTTTACTCTATTTTTTTAGGAATCCTAGGTGTACATAAAGATACAAGTGCTAGAAAAGGGATAGTTCTATGTGGGGATTTTATGGTCACAATTTTGCTTGAATTGTAAGAGATTTAGGGTCATCCATTGTTGGAGCCACCTACTGTCAACTGTCAAGTGGTGAGCCATCAAAGCCATTTTGGCCCCCCAATTTCTACTGTCTAAAATGATTGAATAGTGTCTCTGGATCTTCAGTTAGGTACTAACATGCCAACATGCAACAAGTCATGATACTATGTTTTTTTTAACATTCAGTGTACAATATTTATACTATTTAAATTCTTTTTCACCCACAAATACTAAGTAGGATAATATTGAGTGTTGAAGACCTTCTCATATATTAGACCATCGTCAATACCAATCGAAATATACTCAATCGACCATGAATCGATGTTAGTTGTGCTTTATCATGATGAGTGGGTCAATCCACATGATCTGTTGTTGATAACTTAACAATGACATAAACATGCGACAGTTTATGCCTTGTTTTCATCTTCATCTTCATTATACACACATGTAAAGCTCCATCTCCATCAAAATACCTGCAAATCCACTCTGATGATATCTTTTAAAAACTGTCTTCTCTTTCAGCTTTGCTCTGGAAGATCTAAACCAGAAAGAAAACCCACAGACAGAATCCCTGGTTCTTCCCAATTTTCGACAGTGAAAAATGGATCAAAATCTGTATAAATTCATCAAACTTTCTTCAGAAATGGTTTTTGTTCTGGAATTTGAAATGGTTTATGCATGACAAAAGAGAAGAAGCAAATGAATTGGATCAAGGAAGAGTATATATAGTGTGTGGAAATCGGGGGGAAATAAGAAAGATTTTTGGTACAAAGATTACATCATAAACTGAACTGTAGTGCTTTCACATCAATATCAAGTTGTATATATATAAGCATACATATAGTATAATAATATATATATATATACATTTTTTAAAGACAATTATTATGATGCTGTTGCTTTGAGCATTAACTTGATTGAAAATCCCCATAAAATATTGTAAAGTTATGCGTGGCGAAAAGCAAAGCAAAGCTCAATGCTTTCTTTTTCACCTTGGTGTTTTCTATCCTAAGTTTCCTGTAAGTGGTTTTTTCAACATTTGTTCAGATTCGGACAAGTCTGGTCTGCTCTGATAAACCAGTAGTTTCTCTTTTTTTTTTCTTCTTCTTCTTTCCAATATGTAAAAATATTATTATAATCTTGTTCAATGGCTCACTCAAAGCAAATCAGGACATGGATAAAAATTCTCTGCCTTTTTTCGGTGTTTATATTTTCTCAACACTAAAAAATAATACAAAATTAAATTTCAAACCCTAACTTAAATTTTAAATCCTAAACCCCACCCCTATACCTTAAAAAAATACACTCTACCATAATTTCCCTAAACCCTACCCTAAATTCTCTAAACCTTAACCATAAACCCTAACCTAAATCCCCTAAACACTAACTATAAACCCTACCCTAAATCATAAATTATACACCTTATACCCTAAAATATACATCATACCATAAAATTTTTAAACCCTAACCACAAACCCTAAATTCTAAAACTCTAAATCAAACTTTTAGTGTAAATGCATAAATAAAGGCACCGAAAAGGAGAAGAAGATTTCTATTTATGAGGACATTATTTTCACATTCTTTTTCTCTTTAATTTAGTTAAACCTGTGGTGGGTCATGTGTCTTTAGGTTCTGAGAATATTATTGATTGCTTATCACCCCTTAATTAATATTATTATTCTATTGAGATATTTTAATTGGTCGAGTGGTAAAAAATATTTATTTGTTTTTTTATCATGGGTAGATTTGAACTTTAACGTTTATATTGAGAATTTAAAAACCGTTCGATTTTAAGAAAAAATTACCTTCTATTAGCTTAATTAACATGATGTGTGTCTGTTGTAAATTTACAGAAGATGTAGGTTCGAATGGACTGAAATGCATAATATTCTTTTCAAATGATAATTAATTAAGGAGTGTAATTAGAGATCGGTTATATTTATATATACAAAAATTTAAGTATCATGTTTTTTTTTTGAATAGTCGTAAGGTGATTACAATATCGTATATATTCATATTGACAAATGTCAAACACCTTGCAAGCAAAGAGATTTGAACCCAAGTCCCTTAGGATGAACATCATCTTCTTTTGACTTTTTTACTAGGATCACTTGTTGGGTTCACCTATTATATTTTTTTTAATATGCTTACCATATAAATTGATACTAAAAAATTAATATTTTCTTAAATTTCCACTAGAACTTGAAAAAAATCAAATTAGTACATCACTTAACGTCTCAACATCTAATTAGGTTGCTGACGTGACATTGATCAGTGAAAATAATGATCTATCATATGTCACAACTTGATTGGCTTTTTAAACAACACAATTAACATTATATATGAATTTGAGAATATTTCCTAAGTTAGATGCCAAATTGAGAATTATTTCCAAATTCACGTACCACTTTAAGATCAAGAAGTTAGGCACCAATTTAAAAAGAGTTACAAAGTTCAGATACCAATTGTTATCTCTGGAGCATTCAGCTGGTGGTGCATGATAATCTTAAATCGTTTCTCGTAGTGTGGGAAAACCAGCCGATTGAAGCTACAGTAAAGCCCATGTGGAGATTAGCATTTTTCGGGATAGTGTGGACTATTTAGCTATGCAGAAACGAGGTTATATTCAATGATAAATGTTGCAATGTTGATCTTATAGCTGATTTGGCTTGGATAAGAATAGGTTTTTGGTGCAGAAGTAAGTGGCCATCGTCCCCTTCCTTAATTATGGATTTTATTCGACATCCAAATTTGTGTGGGGTGCGTAATGGCAGAAAAGCTACACCAACCTTAGGTGCCTGGGCGTGTCCTCCTTTGGGAACCCTTAAGTTCAATGTGGATGCATGGGTGAGAAGCAGCTTTGGTAAAGCCGGTATTGGAGGCATTTTGCGCGACCATTTGGGGGCTCCCTTGATTAAATTTTCTGCGTCTATCAGCATGTCAGACCCGACGAGTGCTGAATTGTATGCCATTCGTAGAGCTTGTCAAAATTTTGGTGATTTAAAATGGAGTGATTTGCACCAATTAATTATCGAATCTGATCGTCAACTTACAGTTAATTGGATAGGTTCCTTCAACATTTGGCGACATAGTTACACAATGCAGGTCCCTCTTTTCTATCCCCAAATGGACACTTCGTTTGCCTATAGGGGATTTAATTGTGAAGCACATATTCTGGCAAAACAGGGGGTGGATGAGCAAGTTTGAGTGGGGATGGTTAATTTCATTTACATAGGCTAATATCCTGCTTAGTGCTATTTGTGGACTGTGTCCATCTGAGTTTTGAATCGTGGTTTGTATTTTGTTGTATCTTCTTCGGTTAATTCAATAAAATTGGACACTCTTTTCTTCCATTTAAGTTTAGAGGAAGTTTTTAATGAGGTATTTTTTTTTATAAAAAAAATCATGTGACTAATAGATACATAGTCCGAGCCTGACAAAACCCAAATTCACAATTACAATTAGGGTGTAAACGAGCCGAGTCGAGCTTAAGTAGTGCTAAGCTCAGCTCGGCTCGACTCGTTAAGATTTCGAGTCGAGTTTGAGCTTGCATAATTTATAACGAGGCTGAAAAATCTGAGCTCGACTCGAGTTCGAGCTTGATTCGAGCCCAATCGAGTCAAGTGTTGACCGATCTTTGATCACATTAGACTCGAGTAACTCTTCATCTATCATGTCTCATTTAAAATCTTATGAAGAAAAAAGTTTGATACACAAGTTTTGTAAACTCAAGCTTGTTAATTTTATGGTTTAGGATGTTAGTTTAGGGTTTAGAGGTTTAGGTTGTTGGGTTTAGAATTTAGGATTTAGATTTTAGGGTTTAATACTTATGTTTAGGGTTTAAAGTTTAAGAATTTAGATTTTAAATTATAAAAATTAAAAAGTTTAGTTTATTATATTTTCGAGGAGCTCGTGAATTTTTCGAGTCGGATATCCAGTAGCTCAGCTCGGCTCGTCAAAAACTCGAGTCGAATTTAAGCTTTAACCGAGTCGAGCACAAGTAGCTCGCGATCTGTCTCGTCTCATTTATAGCCATAATTACAATCAATTAGTTGATATTGTTATTTTTGCAAGGTGCAATTATAAGTGGGCGGGCCTTACCAAAATTATGGACTTCAAAACTGTAAAAATGTTGGGCCCAAAGACGAAAACAGCCTGCCAGACACTGTTCTCCCCAGCCCAATATATAAGATATAAAATATGTAACAATTATATCTAAAACATAGGTAAATTACAAATTTCATTAGACTCTGATTACTAAAATTTAATTTAATTATTAAATTTTCGATTTGTTCATTTTAACCACTCAAACTTTAAATCAAAAATAAAAGAGTAATATGATAGTAATGTGCTCAGATATAAACTGCATTTATTGATATGATAGTCACATGTCATCTACGTCATTTCCTCTCTCTCTCTTCCTATTCTTTTTTTTTTTATTTTATATTCTTCTCGCAAAAATAAAAATCTCACACTTTTATCCCTTTACTATATAGTAATATAGATAAAGGTTTTATCTTCACTCGAGATACACATTATTATTTTTTTATTATTCTATTAATTTAAATTTCTTCAATATTACTTTAAAATTGATGAAATTCAACTAAAAATCTAAAACTATCGCATTAAAAAAAATCTAAAACTATCACTTTGATGTACGCATTTATAATGTCCCAACTCCCCCAACAACTTCATCGCACACTTTTATTTCCTGAGAATTTGTTTTTCTAACTGCTTCGTGCCGCTGACCGAATAATTTGTTGTCTTTTTAAACACGAATCTGGTCTAGTTAGGTCGCAATGTGATATTTTAGGATTAACTATTCATTTGTTTAGGTTAAAAGTGGGTTTTAAAATGTTATAGGGAAGTATAAAAAATGGGGAAAATTATACGGGTAGTCAAGTTAAATACATTTCCTATTTTGATCCGTCTGTGCTAAAAAACTAACACTATATTTTTATTCAACTAGTCAAGTGGCGATACGTCCAAATGCAAACTTGTGAAGGCTAAAAATCAAACCCACGCCCCATAGCATGAAAGGGCAACACTAAAACCAACAGTGCTAAGTTTAATATTTGAGTCAAATATACCAACATTTATATTACTGTATATTACATTACCAACAACACAAAATAAAATATAAAAGTTAGAGAAGTGATTGAACACAAAATTTCATTGATAAAAATTTAAATATTTAATCACTAAGTTAAACTAAGAAGTTAAATTATATTAAACTAAATTTTGATTAAAATTAAAAATCAAGATTTAATTTTTTTTACTTTGTTCGATAATTAATTAAATAATCATTTATTTATTTTTATAAAACTAAATAATAAATTATATTAAAAAATAATTTAATAATATTTATTTATGATATGACATAAAGTTTTAAATTATATTTATTTATTATTTTTAAATGATTTAAAATTAGGATCTAAATAATTATTTTTAAATAATTTAAATTTTATATTTATAATAAATAAATATTATTTAAAAATAATTATTTAAATCCAAATTTTAAGTCATTTAAAATAATTATTAAATATAATTTAAAATTTTATATTTTATCATAAATAAATATTATTAATTTAATACTAATTTTATAGAAATAAATAAATATTATTAATTTAATACTAATTTTATAGAAATAAATAAATAAATATTTAATTAATTTTATTATTATCGAGCAAAGTGAAAAAAAAATAAATCTAGTTTGATTTTTTATTGCAAATACAATTTAGTTAAATATTATTTAAGTTAAATTTATAATAATTTATTAGTTTAACTTGGTGGTTAAATATTTAAATTTTTATCAATGAGATATTGTGTTCGAGTCATTTCCCCAACTTTTATATTTTATTTTGTGTTGTTGATAACATAATATACGTTAAATATAAATGTTAGTAGAATTGAAACAAAAACTTGGCCTAGTGCAGTTGATATCTGCGTTGCCCTTTCTTATTGTGGCATGTGGGGCGCTAGTTTGACTCCTAGCCTTCACAAGTTGTTTTGTTTTTATTTTTCTTTAATATTTTTGAATTAATATAATGGAAACATGTATCACCACTTGGTTGGTTGAATAAAACTAAACAAAAATAATGTGGAGATGAAAGAGAAATTATTAAAAAATATTTAAAAAATACCACGTCCTCATTGTCGTTAGTTTTTTCACGGAGAGTGATTAAAATAGAAAATATATTTAACGTGAGGGACAGTTTTAACGAAAAAATTAATTAGATAACTAAAACAGGAAAGTGGTGATAGTTGGGTGACTACCCGTGTAGTTTTCCCTAAAATAAATGGTTTGTTAATTAAAGTATTCTATATTGTTGTTAAAAAATATTGTTGAAAGTTTATTTATTTTTTATACGACACTTGACAATATAAAAATATATTGGCCTAAATGGTATTAAAATAGTTTAATATAATTATATTTGAAATATAAATTTTAAACGACTTTTAAATAATTAATATAAATTATTTTAGTTTTTTAATTAATTTGTAGGCTTTTGCTAAATTTTTTAATTTTAATTAATCTGTTTTGAGATTTTGTAACAACCAAGAAGATATCAGCTATTGTTTATTCTCTATGTAAGTATATGTTGATATATTAACTTGTTTTTTTGTGTAAGGTTGACGGATATTCATAGATATCATTTATACTTCAATATTTTTTTGATAAACATTTATACTTTAAAATTATCTTCACTTTGGCATTTTATCTTTACTGAATTTAAAAAATGCATTATTTGTTTATTTATTTTGAATTGTTCTTATTTATTTGGATGAGATTGGACTTTAAACTTATAATATATTTTTCACATAGATATGGAAGAGAATATCATAAAATATTTATTTTAATCATTTTATTATTCTAACGTTAAAACACACTAAAGAAGAGAAAACTTAAAATAAAAGCAAATTATAGTTTTTTTTAAATAAAAAGCAAATTATAGATAAAAGAGGAAAAATATTTAGTGTGAAAATTTTAAAAGTGTGTTTGAATGAGTAATTTCTAAATTTTGGAGATTTATTAAAATACTGGCATTTTAAAATGTATCGTTTTAATGCTAATATTTGTGCTTGTTTTTATTTAAAATATACATTTAAAAAATTATATTATTGGAAGTACATGGGTTAAAATAATTATAAAAAATAAAGATATTAAAAAAATGAAAAATGTACATTATGAATATAAAAATATTTTATTTTTTATTTTTTAAATTTATAAATGCGCTTGTATGTATTAAATAGAATATTTTTACAAACAATTTAAAAAAAAAACACCTCATTAAGTGGGAATTTGAGTAAGGATTGCGAGTTACTCAAAAATCCCTCTTATAATTCCTTACACATTAAAAAAAAACCCATCATTTTAACCCAAGCAAAATAATTAATTTTTGAAATTTGAAAAAAATTAAAAACCCTTTTTCATATCCTTCAATTTAAACACACTCTAAAAATTCAAATTCTAATGGTTAAAATTGATCTAACAACTCCATATATTTAAATTGACCATTATATGAATTTAAAATAAAAATTAAACATTTTTTGACTGTAAAATAAATATTAAACATTTAAATAAACTGTTAAATTGATAAAATAATTTAATTGACACATTAAAATTCAATTAAAATTAAAAAAAAAACACGATGGTTTCTTTTCCGCAATTCTTGGAAGTTTTCGCGAACCCTAAGCCAGACCAGGTTCATTCTATGTTGCAGCCGGTGCCAGGGGCGGTGGTTGGATGGCCGCCGGATGATGATGAGAGGGTTAACTCGTTGACGATGGATGGGGAAGGGGGATCGAAGAGCCAAGGGCTGGATCAGATGGAGGTTGGTCATGCCTTGGCTATGGAGGAAACAAGTTTGGAGAATCGTGAAGCTTTGCCTTGTGAGTCTACACAGGCTGAGTCTGAATTGGTGACACCACTTGTGGCGGATGTGGTGATGAACGATAACCAGTTGGATTCTGTGGAGGGTGCCGCAAATCAGTCTGAGGTACCAGTGGGGGCGGGTGCTGTGCTGCACGACCTTCACTCGGATCAGACGAGGGCAGCCGAGGCTGCTGGGTTAAGGGTCTCCTTCAAGGATATGGTGTTAGGCCGTTTGGGTGGTAAGCGCGTGGAAAATACTATCCCGGAGTTGGATGTTGAGATACGGCCTGAGGATGTTAGCGTTAGGGTTGTGGATGGAGTCCCGAACATCGACTTTTCTGAGCGTCTTCATGCGTTAATTGTCAAGCAATTGACGCACTCGGTGATTGTGCGTTTGTTGGGACGATCAATTGGATATGCAGCGCTTTTGCAAAGGATTAAGTCGCTATGGAATCCGAGTGGCGAAATTAATTTGATAGATATGGATAATGACTACTTTCTGGTTCGGTTTTCTATTGCGGAGGATTGTGCGAAGGTGCTATCCGGTGGACTATGGGTTATCTATGGTTCTTATCTTACTGTTCAACCATGGAGCCGTAAATTTTCGACTGCAGTGGATTATCCTGAAAAGATAATTGTGTGGGTGAGATTGCCGGGTCTGCCTTACCGTTACTATACCAAGAGTATGTTTCAGTATATTGCAGGTACTCTAGGCGAGGTTGTGAGAGTTGATTTCAACACGGCAGAGGGGAAACGCGGTCGTTTTGCGCGCTTGGCTGTTATGGTGAATCTGACTCAGCCTTTAGCTTCTAGTATTATCATTGATGGGTTCCGCCAGAGGCTCGAATATGAAGGGTTACCGATTATTTGTTATTCATGTGGAAAATATGGTCATGTGGTGAAGAATTGTAAATCTTGTGCGACAGGTGCGGAGGGTAGTAAAGAGGCTGATACAAACATGGTTACTCCTGAGCCGGAAGAGAGGTTTGGACCATGGATGGAGGTTACGAATCGACGCAACAGATGGGGGGAGTTAGTGTTGGGGTTTCCAAAGCCGGTTACGGGGGGATGATGAGCTCGAAAGCAAGTGGTAGTTGTTTTGCTGCTCTTAGGAACGATGATCTGGTGCAAGGGCCTAATGATAAGCAGGTTGGGGCGTCGACTACGGCTGCGTCAAGTGCCAATGGCGATCGATCTAGTCGGGGGGTGAAGGGTGAGGATGCGATAGCAGCTCTTGTGGTGGCGTCTAGGCCTACCGATCGTCGCCATGGTAAGGGACCGATGGTGGCAATTGGAGAACAGACGAATTTGTCCCGTGTTTTGACGTCAAAAAGGAAAGGGTCGGGAAGTAATAAGGGTATAGTTATAGGTACACCAAAGGGTACCGGTGAACAACTGGGGAGTCCGAGAAGTTTCGATAAGGGGAAGGGTAATGCTCATGGCGATGTGGTCTTGGTGGATGATGTTATTCCAGCTGCGAGTGGGTTGGATTCGGATAAACATGTGGTCTTTAAGATGGCTCCTAAAGGTGTTGGAAAGGATGGGAAACAGGTACCTAGTGGTGATCGTGGAGGTGGAGTGGGTTCCAATGAACGACGACTCTCGAGAATTAAGTCGGTTGCCCGTAAAAGCCCGTATCAGTTGAGGCGGGGTGTGAATTTACGACAGGAGAACACGGATCCTAATGGGGAGGTAGTGGTTGATCTGGAGAAATAGATTGGTCAGATTTCGAAGGGCTTGTCTATAGCCGCACCGGATAGGGATGAGAATACTTTGGCGGTTTTACAACCACGTGCAGCGGCAAGCAGAGAGGAGGATCGGACGGAGAGCAATACCAAGGGTGGTATTTTGATATTGTGATAAGTCTCTTGGTCCTTTCTTTCTCTTTAGTTTTTATCTATGTTTAAGATATTATTTTGGAATGTGCAAGGGACGCTTGTCCCGAAATTTAATAGATATTTGAAGCTTCTCATGAAGTCGCAGGTTCCTGATATTGTGGCGCTTTTAGAACTGCGTATTAGTGGTAGAAGGGCTGATATGTTTATTAAACGTCATGGTTTTGATTGCTCTTTTCGAATAGAGGCGAATGGATTTTCAGGAGGTATTTGGGTCATGTGGAAGGAAAGTATGAAACTTGAGATTTTAGCGGTTTCTTGTCAGTTTATTCATGCGTCTTGTTTGGAAATTAGCACTGGTCGGCATTGCTTAGTCACCTTTGTTTATGACAGTCCGTTGGCTACACATCGTGCCCATCTTTGGGGGAAGTTGCTTGCATTGAAACCTGATACCCCGATACCTTGGGTGTTAGGTGGAGACTTTAATGCTATATCGTCTATTAATGATCGTATGGGAGGCTCGAGTCGGAGAGATGGGGTATGTAGGAGATTTAGTGCCTTTGTGGATGAGGCGGATTTGTATGACATTGAGGTTCAGGGGCCTCGTTACACTTGGAAGAGGGGTATGCTTTTCCAGCGGCTTGACAGGTGCATTGGTACTGAGGGATGGTGGGATGTATGGCCTAATACGTGTGTTTTCCATCTTGCCCGTATAGGATCTGATCACCGACCGATTGTGCTGGTTAGTGATCGAGGAGAGGAGGTGAAACCTTTTAGATATTTGGCCGCATGGCAGGATGATCTGAGGTTTGGGGAGATGCTCCAGACGGTGTGGCGAGGCGATCAGCATTTGGGCGACAACTTGGGGTTTTTTCGGAGAGCCGCGGATTGTTGGAATCGTGAGGTTTTTGGGAGCATTGGTCGTAGAAAGGCGAGATTGTTGGCCCATTTACAGGGTATTGAAAAGCGATTAGAAACTATTTGTTCTAATCGTTTGTTACAGCTCGAGACTGAGCTGAAAAAAGAGCTTGATTTGGTTCTATGTCAAGAGGAGAGTGTCTAGTTCCAGCGTTCGAGAGCTAAATGGATACAGGATGGTGACAGAAACACTAGGTTCTATCATCGTACTACAAAGGTTAGACAGAGTCGTGAGTGCATTCGCTTAATTAAATTAGATGATGGTTCTTGGTGTGATGATGCTAACCACATTAAATGTGAAGCTGCTAGATTTTTTCAGCGGTTGTTTACTTCCTCGGGGGCTACTTTATCTGATTGGTCTGTTAGTAATGGTTTTAAGACATTGTCTGCTGGGGAGAAGAATTTGCTGATTGCGGAAGTGACTGAGGAGGAGATTCGTAGTGCGTTGTTTGACATGGAACCCTTGAAAGCGCCTGGAGTTGATGGGATCCATGCCATGTTCTATCAACGAAATTGGGCGGTGGTGAAGGTTAGTGTGGTGAGGACTATTCGGGAGTGCTTTCATACAGGGACAATCCATGCGGATTTTAATAGAACCTTGCTTGTTCTCATCCCGAAAGTGGAGTCGCCGGTTTCGTTTTCCCAATTTAGGCCTATCAGCCTTTGCCCGGTGTCGTATAAGCTTCTGACTAAGGTGTTTGTTAACATGATTAAACCCTTCCTCCCAGGTTTAATTTCTTAGGCCCAGGTAAGTTTTGTACCTGGAAGGAACATTATGGATAACGTGATCCTTGCGCAGGAATTTGTCCATTCGATGAGAGCTAGGAATGGGCGTAAGGGTTGGATGGCTTTGATGATCGATCTTGAAAAAGCCTACGATAGGTTGGAATGGCCTTTCATCGCTGATACGTTAGAAGATGTTGGTATGCCACGTGAGTTAATTGATTTGATCATGGGATGTATTACGTCGGTGTCTACGTAGATAATCTGGGGGGTGATCTGACTGATAGCTTTAAACCATCGCGTGGAATTCGGTAGGGAGATCCGATATCGCCTTATATCTTTGTTCTGTGCATGGAAAGGTTGTCGCAAGCCATTAATCTGGATATCGCTAATGAAAACTGGAAAGAGATTAGGCTGAGTCACAATGGTCCTGGGATATCACACCTTTTTTCGCCGATGACATTGTTTCGTCTGCTGAGGTGATTGTGCGTCAAATGAATCACATGAGGCGTGTGTTGGACGGGTTTTGCGCATCATCCGGTCATAAGGTGAATAATGCTAAAACTAATATTTTCTTTTCGAAGAATACTCCTGACGAGGTTCGGACGGCTATTGTCCAGGGCTTTGGGTTTAATGAAGTGGCTGATTTAGGGAAGTACCTTGGTATCCCTTTGCTTCATGGTCGTGTTACAAGGGCCACGTATGGGTATTTGGTTGATAAGATTAGGAGACATTTCGCGTCCAGACTAGCGAAATCTCTTTCCCTTGCAGGGCGTGTCACTTTAGCTAAATCTGTGTTGCAAACGATACCGAACTATATTATGCAGACGACTTGGTTGCCGAAAAGTGTTTGTTTAGAGATGGAGAAACTTATTCAGTGTTTTATTTGGGGGTCCGATTCTGAACGTCATGGGATTACTTGGTCAGTTGGGATGAGGTGCAACTTCCAGTTCCTCACGAGGGGCTTGGTTTGAAGAAGTTAGGGTGTGTTAATCAAGCTTTCCTTATGAAGTTGGGCTATAAGATCTTAACAGCAGATGATAAGTTATGGGTTAGAGTTGTTCGAGCAAAGTATAACATAGGTGAACCGATACCTATTTGCTTGACGAAACGCAGCTGCTCTCGAGTTATGAAGGGTATAGGTAATGTGTGGGATGAGGTGCTGGATGGCGTTAGATGGATCTTGAGGGATGGGTGCCGTATTAATTTCTGGTATGATGAGTGGATTGACTCACTGGGACCTTTGTACCCGTATTGTCAATCGGATAGTGTACCGAGCCCTTGCCCGGTTATGGCTTTTGTTACGGAAAATGAGGGGTAGGATGTTCCGCTGATTGAGTCGCTTCTTCCATATGATTGTGTTCTTCAGATTATGGCTATCCATTCTCCATGTCCAGCTTTTGGGGATGGTCGTATTGGATGGAAAGGGGAGAAAAATGGGTCTTTTTCCGTCAAATCCGCGTATTTCAGACTTAATGGGTTCGGAATGTTGCAGGGGGCGAATGAATGGAGCACTATATGGAAGTTATAGCTTCCTCAGAGGATACACACGTTTTTTTGGCTGTCGTTACGGGATAGCTTACTTACTAATGCCAATCGTGTCCGGAGGCATATGGCGGCGAGTCCGTGTTGTGGGCTGTGTGATAATGGGTATGAAGATATTACACATGCTTTGAGGGACTGTATACGTGCAAAAGAAGTGTGGATCAAGGTTGTGCCTTCGGGGTTTCAGCGGGATTTCTTTGATATGTCGCCGACGGAATGGATGTTGGCCAATGTGTTGCCGCATGGTGTCTTTGCAGGGATCCAACTGAATTGGAATCTTTTGTTTGCTGTAATTTGTTGGAGCTTATGGAATCGACGAAACAAGGTGTTTTTTGATCCTACTTATGTTGAGATAAGGGATATGGCTATTGCGTGTAAACAATATTATTCGATGATTGTTAACGCTGGAGCTAATCGACCGAAGTACAACATCGATCGGCCTGTGGGTGGGATTCAGCGACATAGCTGGTGTCGGCCGCTGGCTAGTTGGATCAAAAATAATGTTGATGGGGCGGTGCATTTAGGTACACACGCTGCGGCTATAGGAGGTGTGTGTCGATTGAGTGAGGGAACATGGTTGTTTGGGTTTAGTCGGAGAATTGGATGTTGTAAACCGTTAACTATCGAGCTCTGGGCAATCGCGAAAGGTCTCCGGCATGGTTGGCGCAATGGTTTTCGCCGGATTATATTGGAAAGTGATAGTGTTGAGGCGGTGGGGTTAACACATAAGGGTACTAGTGTTTCGGCCGTTGATGCGTTGGTAATTATTATAGAAGAGCTGCGGCAACGTAATTGGACAATAGAGATTTGACATGTGTGTCGTGAAGCGAATATGGTTGCGGATTTGCTTGCCAAGAACACGCGGGAGCAAGATGTTGGCGAGATATTTTATGATGAGCCTCCTCATTTGGTGCGGGATTTGTTGCGTCGTGATTTGAATGGAAGCAATGGCATAGGATCGGAGGGGATTGGCTAATTGAATGGCTGCTGGAATCGGTAGCTGCTGTTGTGTGCGGGTGTTGGCGTTTTTTGGTTGCTGCTGCTGTCTTTGCAGGTGGCGGAGGTGCTAGCTGCTGCGCCATCTTGTTGGCCTGGGTAGGATGGTGTGGGAATTGCTTTTGAGTTGGTCGGTTGCTGCCTAGTCTTTACTTGTTTTTGTAGGGTTTCCTTGGTTTCTTATGTAGCTCTACTACACGTACTCTTTTTCCTCCGTTAGGCTTAGGGAAGTTTTTTAACGAGGCTTGTAGTAGATGCTTTCCCTTTTTCAATCAAAAAAAATTCAATTAAAATATTTTAAAATTTATAGATTAACTCTTTAATTGAAATGTACTTTTGGATGCGAAAAATTCCAAAATGTATATAAAATCGGCTAATAATAGAACGGGCCAACTGGTAGAAGTCAAGAAGACAAGGCGCTGACCTAACACTGCCGGCAAATACCAAATGGGGTTGCTTAGGATGCGTTTAGTTCCCAACTGGCAACTCTAATCGGAAATTATATTCGAATATAATTAGGGGTGATAAAAAAACTTGAATCCGACGAATTTTGGCCCAATCCAATTTGGTATGGTCGTTTTTTTTTTAATTTTTAGTTTTCGGGCCATGTCGGGTTTAGAGCGAAAATATCTCGTTTCGCCCCGATTTATTTATAAATATATATATATATATATTATATTTAATATTTTTATTAAAATTTTCCGGAGCAGCCGAGTTTAATCGCGATTTTATTTAAATTTTAGGGTCGGATTATACTTTTATTATATCGAGTCGGGTCTAGAATAAAAATATATTAAACTCAGGTCGGGTCGAAATTTTAATTTTCTGGGGCGAGTTCGGGGCGGCCAAAACCCAGCTCCGCCTTATTGCCATCCCTAAATAAAATTCATTTCGACTTAAAAATTTAAGCGTAAAATACATTAAAGGTTGCTTAGTAATAGGTTTTAGCGACAAACATGTCACTTTTTTTTTAAAATAACAATTCAATCATTTAAATATAGGTTTAGGAATAAACAAGTCACTCAATTAAAATTGACAAACAAGTGACTCAATTAAAATTTTGTGACAAACAAGTCACTCTATCATTAAAAATTGAAACAATAGCATGATATAATGACAATTTTAGTCCTAAAAAATGTACGTGTTCTATTAATTTCGCACTAATTCAATAAACTTAACCCTTCATTTTTTAAAATTTTGACACTGCACTATCCCTACACACTCTTCGACCACTACTATCCAACAATCTGATAATCAATAGATGTGATAGCCAGACAAACACGATCACATCGCTATTGGACATTTGATAGACTAATGAAATAGAAACATCCATGACCTTGATGTCGCCAACTAATAGACACAACTACTTCACTAATGGAAATTTTAAATATAAAAGATAGAGTATATTGATTTTTTTAGAATTATGATCAAGTTAATAGAATGCATAGGTTTCAGACACTAAAATTATTATTATATTAAACATTTGTTTCAATTTTAATGACATATTAATTTATTTGTCATAAAATTTTAATTGAGTGACATGTTTGTTCCTAAAACTATACTTGAGTGACTGGATTGTTATTTTTAGACATATTTAATACTAAACCCATAATTAAGTGGCCTCTAGTGCAATTCACCCAAAATTTAATTTGAATATTCAATTAATCAAAGTAAATTATTTGATTTTATTATTCAAATTACATCGTATAATCATGTTTTTAATCTGAAAAATAATTAATGAAATTGCTAAAATATATCGTTGTCATTAAATTATTACATATAGTACGTAAAAAAACGACGGTTCCTACAATATTTCAGGCTTTGTAGTAACTTTGACACCCATTTCTTCAACCTTCACCTGGCCAGTCGATGCCATTAAAAACTTCTTCAAAACTCACCCAAAACAGCTTCTAATTCACCGCTCTCGTCGGTAAGCCAAAGCATTCATCAGCAGAGATGGGGAAGAAGAAGGCTATGGTGCCGGTCGAGGAACTGGACCTGTCGACCGTCAAGTACGAGCCTGAAGTGATCAAAGGTATCAGTTTTCACATGTCTGAATGTGTTTTTTCTTCATGGATATTTGATATATCTGACCCCTTTGGATTAGAATTTGATGGTTTTTAGTTTTGAGTGCTTTGCAGCTCCTCATCTAACGGGTTTGGTGCTGAAGTTGTTTGTGAGGATGGTTGAAGCTCCGGTTATAGGTTCTTTGATCATGTCTTTCCTGAAAAAGCAGAACAAAATGGTCGAGGTCCATTCTTTTTGCCCTCTATCTGTTTGTTTGTATTACTCATCGGTTTGAATTATGGGCGTTCTCAAGAGAATTCAATGGTGTTTTTTCATGTTTTTTTTTTGGTATTGTGTAGATGTTGCAGAACACTGTGATACCAGAAGCACCCATGTTTAAACCTGAATTCCCTCCTCAAGGTTTAGTTTCTCTATATGCTATGAGTAATTTCTCTATAGTTTTGCATTCTACCATGTTATAATTGGTCCATCTGTTGTTAACAAGTTCTGAAATTGGATGCTCCAAGATGGCAATTGGCGTTTTTATATTGGTAGATTTGTTTTGGTTATTTTGATGAGTTTGAGAATGAGAAATGTGAACGAGTGAGAAACATATTAATAGCTTTCATATATATCAGTAATTTGTGGTACTTCAGAAGGCTAACTGATCATTTGTATGATTTCAAGCCAGATGCAGAACCTTCCGTTGTCACTGCAGATGAAGAAGGAAAACCTGAGGATCGAGTTGAATCGGCCTTAAAGTGTCTTCCTCATTATGATCCACCTAGTTGTTGGAGTGGGGATTTGCTTCCATCATTCCGGTACTGGAAGATTCGTGACTATGCTCATGCTTATCGATCTAAAATTGTGACACCTTCCATGGTAAGTCAACATTAAACACCAGAGTGTTGTTTTCGCTCTAATTCTACAACAGAAAATTTCCACTTTTTGGTTTATAGGTTGCAGAAAAGATCATCTCAGTAATTGAAGAGTTTAACTATCATAAGCCCCCAACACCGTTATTGATTTCATTCGATGCCGAGGACATAAGGAAACAAGCTGCAGCTTCGACAAAAAGGTTCGAGGAAGGTATACCATTATATTATTTGTTCATGATGCTGTTTAATACTTGTAATCCACATATTATGGTTAATGTAAAGTTTCTCGATAGATCGGAACAACTGAAAAAGAGTTGTGGGTGTGAATCATGCAGGAAATCCATTGTCAATCTTGGATGGGATTTTCATGGCAATCAAAGATGATATAGACTGCTATCCTCATCCATCTAAGGGTAAATAAGCTCGCCACTTATTTTATGTAATGTTCCGAGAAAATTTCTTTGTAGTTGCAAAGAAGATGGATCGGAACTTTTGTTTTCGATGATAGGTGCAACGACATGGATGCACAAGGTTCGCTCCGTTGAGAAGGATGCAGTTTGTGTGTCGAGAGTGCGGAGCTGCGGTGTGATTCTTATTGGGAAGGCCAACATGCATGAGTTAGGCATGGGCACAACTGGAAACAATCCAATCTATGGGTAAATTTGTTGTCCAGCAGATGTAAAAAAAAGATGCATATTTAGATATGGCAAACCATACCAATTTACGGAACTGATCTTAATTATTTAACTTATCGAATATTGAGGTACAGAACAACCAGAAATCCTCATGCAATGGAAAGATATACAGGTGGATCCTCCTCTGGTCCAGCAGCAATTGTAGCTTCTGGACTATGTTCTGCTGCCCTTGGAACAGATGGTGGAGGTTGTAAAACTTTATTACCTTAGTTGGAATCTTTTTTATTTCGTTTACAATACACTATTGTTAGATGCTTAACCATAAAAAAGGGCAGGTTCTGTCCGCATTCCTTCGTCCCTTTGTGGTGTTGTGGGCTTGAAAACGACTTATGGACGGACGAGCATGGAAGGGTAAGCTCTTGTTCTATAGGCTACATAACAAATTACTGGTTGATGTTTTCTGAAGACAGAAACTTTTGTTGGTTATCGTGGCAATTGTAAACCAAATTTCTATGAAGCTCAAGCAAACCCTTTTTAAGATGTTCAGGGTTCATTTTTTGCTTCTTCTTTTTTTTTGCAATGCTTCATCTCCACAGGTCGCTATGTGATTCTGGGACCGTGGAAATCATTGGACCAATAGCCTCGACAGTGGAAGATATCATACTAGTGTAAAACTCTGGCACTTTTGAATAGGTTTTATAGCAACTGTAGTAAGAATTTGATGTACTTTTCTAAGCAGTTAGACCATGTATTTTTGGTATACTGCGAGGTTGAACTTTCTGATATCGGTGGAAAGCTATGTTACTCTAACTCCATTTTTCTTGAAGAATTCGTGTTCAACACCTGTGTCGGACACATGTCTAGACATGATTACGGATGTATGATCTTCCAAAGACCCTCCAAATACATTAAAAAGTTTGAAAAAAAGTTAAACATGTCAAGTTGAACATATACTTATACACAAAAGCACACTTGAGTCCGTGTAACATAGGTAATAAATATTGGCAAAGTTGTGTTTTCTTAATATTGCTAACTTTACTGAGGCTTTTCAGGTATGCAGCAATTTTGGGTTCATCTCCAGAGGACAGAATCTGTTTGAGACCTGTAACCTCGAAACCTTATTAACATTTGTCCCAACTTTTTTTTAAAATATTTACCTATGCTGAATGCTGTTCCTTATATTCTCTCTAAAGTTTTCTGCGGACCATGTGCATTTTTTCATGTTATGAAACCATGTGCGTCTTTTCAAGTATCTAGTTGAATTATGCTAATCATTCTTGTACGTAAGGGTGCAATTGTGTCGATCCAATGCCAGGCTTGAGCTGGCTTGTTTTGAAAACTTGAGTCTCGAGGCTTCATTTGGAGCTCAACCGAGCTTTAGTTATCATACTCGAGCTCAAGTAGCTTCACTCGTTTAGTTTCCTACTTTCCACCTTTCTTGAAGTACACGTTTTTCCGCATATTTTGACATGTGTAAAGGGTTTAACCCTCTAAAAACTCTTCAAAACATGAAAAAAATTTAAAACAAATTGAATATATCCGTGTCAAACATATACATGTACCCGGTTTCATCCAAGTTTGAGCAACATGTGACTGCACTGCACTTTTTTGTTGTTTGCATCTACATTATTTAATCACTAGTGTTCTGTATTTTTGTAGCCTCCCCCTTGTTTCCCAGATTTGTCATCACTTGAGAATGCATACACTTTGGGATCATTGCGACTGGGGAAGTATACCGAGGCAGTTCCCCTTGTTCTCTAGACAATAGTTTGTTTTTATTTAAATATTGTTTATCTTTTAAGAAACATTTCTCAGTATACAGTTTTCTCCTGCAGTGGTTTAATGATGTACATTCAACTGATATCTCGGATGTTTGTGAAGACGTTCTTAACCTTTTGTCGAAAAACCATGGATGTGAAGTAAGTTGGTCTGAGTTGATATTCTTGCTGTCAATTCCCATTTTCTTCAACTTTACCATTAACATATTTATGTTATATGAAACTGATATTATGTTTGAAGACAATAGAGGTAGTAATACCAGAACTAAATGAGATGCGCACTGCTCATGTTGTTTCAATTGGATCAGAAACAATGTGCTCGTTAAATCCGGATTGTGAAGACGGGTACGCTTCTTTGCTTTAGTATATCTAACTAGCTAAAACGGGGATTAAGAGTTACAAATATTGGGATTCGAATTCCAAACTTGACGGATGCCACCTCTTAAAGATGGCTGCATGGACCAACTTAGTTTAGTTATGTTCTATGAAAGTATTTTCAATGTTTGGCAGATAATCGCCTCATTTCCATTCTAAATTCTGTAGGAATGGTGTGAAATTAACATATGATACTCGCACTAGTATGGCATTTTTCCGATCATTCACTGCATCAGACTATGTAGCTGCACAATGTCTCAGGTAAGGCTAAATGACAGATGGGAAAATCATTTTTTCCTGAACTTTAAAGGGGGATCAGCTTTCACTTTATTAGCAAATAATATATCTAAGATATTAGGGATATTTGAACTCTGGTTCAATTTCTACTTGGACCGACTTGTTTCGGCCTTTCAGACGAAGGCTAATGCACCACCACATGGAGATCTTCAAGAAGGCTGATGTCATAGTGACCCCAACAACTGGGTATGTATGTTTAACATTACCATACAACTTCTGTGAATGAATTGATTCAAACATTTTCTTTTAAGAGTTTAGCATTACCAAGTCGGTAGAAAAGATGGGAAATTGTGAAAATTTACCAGACACCATTCTTTGTGCATGCTGGAGGAATCCAAGCTCTGTTTCTTAAAAATGATTTCCTTACTTTTCTGCACCACAGCATGACAGCACCAAAAATACCACCTAGTGCTTTGAAAGACGGAGAGACAAATATGCAGGTTACAGGTCTGTCGTCTTCATTATACCGAGTAACGTATATGTTTAATCTTGCATATTCTAGATTCACCATTTTCTGATTCATCGTTTGCTCGCTCTGTTTCAGGTTATCTCATGCGGTTCATTATTGCTGGTAACCTACTTGGCCTTCCGGCCATTACTATCCCTGTAAGTGATCTGCATTTCTTTCCTCACTAATGATGTAAATATTGAGTATAAACAATCAACTAGAGACAAGGGTGCTTGAACATTCTGCTAAGAATTCACATCATGCTGGTATCAGGTTGGTTATGACAAACAAGGCCTTCCGATAGGCTTGCAACTAATCGGCCGTCCATGGGGTGAAGCTACAATTTTACGTTTGGCTTCTGCAATTGAGGTACAGGCGAGTTTTATATTGCTTTCAAGCAATATATCCTCAACCCTGTATGACTGTATTAAGTGATGCATCACTAATACAAAACAAACATCTAATGTTTGCAGGAACTTTGTGCTAAATCCAGGAAGAAACCTGCATCCTTCTATGACATTTTAAATGTCAAATAGAAGCTGTTTACAGCTCCAAGATGCACGGACTACATTTTATGGCAAGCCCTCCGGCTCTTCAAGGATCTAGTATGATTATCTATCCTGAAGCAATGTTTCTTAATACATGGTTGAATAAGCTATCTGTTATCATACTGACGAGGCATGCTTCGAGAAAACTGATGTTCTATCTGATTCTAGTACAACTTTTCCAAAAACTACCTACTGTTATTGACTGGTTTTACTGTACCTTGCATTCTCCCATGATTACGAAGCTAGATAACAAATAGTTATCCAATAAAAGATGAAGGTAAAACTGATAAGAATGTCCACATCGACATTTTACAGTATAACATAAAGATGGTTGAGATTTGAGGGCCCTGTAACCTCCCGTCTTTGCAAACCATAGGAATTTCAGCAACAGGTTATTAAGAAATTTCTTACAATCCATTGTATATCAATTACGATGTTGAATTTCCTCATCCACATGCCAAAATCACCACAGGAAGTGAATTTAAATAATAGTAACATGAGCCATACCTAATTATGAGTTTAGGGACAATGGCATTGCGAAATCACAAGCATGAAACATGATGTTCAGACAGAAATGTATCAGGTCCTTTCTTCATCCTTCTCATCAACAACCTCACTTGGGTGATCCAATCCTGATGGAATCTTTCCAGGATAATTAGTTGTTGAAGGGTCAGATCCTATCATACTAGAGAAACAAAAAGAGTCCATAAGAGCATGAACAAACCAAAATCGGGGAGTCATAAGAGTTTAATACATGCCAAAATAGCAACATGTCTGTGTTTTACATCAGCTTACCTTCTGTCGACAATGACCATGGAACGAAGCTCGCAATTTGCAAAGCTGCGAGTACAAGGAGAAGAGTTATTTCTTTTGGAGAAATGTAACACCTTCACTTAATTCTAGTTGACGGGATTCATAGTCAAGGCCCTTTTTTATCATCATTTGAAGGAAGCATTTTCCAATAAGTTTAGACTAAAGTTAACCGTGTTTGGTTATAATTTTCCTTTTTACTCACTAAAACTCATTGTGCACTCTCCTTTCAGCTAGAACAACACTCTACTCTTGTTTGAAGATACCTTTGATCAAGAAACTTTTACTGCCTTACAATACTTTCGAGTATAACCAAAATTAGTCAAACAATAGAAGTACAAAAACTAGTTTATGATGCGGGAATTCATGCATCAAATGTGACAAGATCCAAGATGGTTCTTTTGCCCAGTCAAAAGCTAGTAGCTGTACAATGAAAAGAGAGGCATAAGAAGCGGGTAATAAGCACGACACCATGCAGCCATAAGTATAAACATTTCTTAATCTTTCCGAGCCATACATATGCAACTGTTGTGAAGTGTATTAAATGAAAAGTTGCATTATAAGGCATCTGAAAAGATTTGATGCAGAAGGACTGCACCGAGTGGAACAGAAACTACCAACGTGGTAGTCATTACGGAAAGGGGAAAAAACCTAGATTCACAGGATTGACCAGCTAAAGTGAAAGGCAATTAAACATACTTACTGTTTGCAGATTTCTTTCTTCACCAATGGGTGACAATCATTTCCAAATGCACTTAATGAATGAAACAAGAACCCACTATGGGTAACAATGGCTATCTCCTTCTCTTTGCGTGTCCACAACCTGTGAAGTGAATATAAAGAAGCCTGAGAATCGTTTGTAAGTCTTACGTCAAATGAAACATCAGCATGATCATTGTAGCTTTCAATTTGTCTCCTCAAAGACATAAGAAATTCAAAGAACCATCTTTGTTTTAAGTTATAAATTTCACAGAAGAGTAAATCAAATAAAACAGAAGATGAGAACAATTAGAAAGATTTCCTACGACAGTACTTGAAAAAGCAATATCAGAAACTTAAGTTGCAAGAAATTGTGATATAATAGAATAGCCTTATTGTTTGGTTTAAGTTATCCTTGCCTTCCGAAATATGATTAACTTTGATTATGCTATTCATAAATCTACAATGATTCAAATGGTCCTGAGTTAGATGTAGTTTCTATGTACTATCCAATTAGGGTCTTCTTACACTCATTTACAATGACCTAAAAATTAAAGGAGGGATATAGTAAATGAAGAATAAAATAAGGTATGCACCAGTTCAGAAACTTCAACCCCCTGGCTGCGAGTTCCTCTTTTGTCTCCCTAATGTCAGCCTTCCACCACGTGTCTTCATCACTTTCAATCTGAATAGCAGTTCAAAAGACATTCAGCGTACACCTTCAAAAATGACCAAGCATCTAACGACATTTGGTTCGGATATCAAAACTTGAAACAATACCCCATTCCAGGGGCATCTTAGAGATCAAATCACTTACTAGTGAGAAATCAACTGCGGGAAAAAGAAACTGATAGTCACTGATATTTCTTCTCTTATCGCAAGGATGGACTCCCTGCAAAAGAAAAAAAAAACAATGCAAGAGATTAAGCCTCAATATATTGAAGCAAAGAAACTAATTTTAAAAGGCCAAATCATAAAGATGGAAAATAAAAATGAACCCTGAAACAAACTACCAGCAAGAGATATCACAAATCTAAACTTGGGCAGTCAAACACCTAGTACGTAATGAGAACTAAGACCCTGAAAAGCTGATAAGAACAATTCATTGATAGATAGTAACCTTTGCCTGGGTTATCCGGACACATAATGAGTGTCGAATATGGGGTATGTCTGTGTCTATACAACATAGGTAAGTTAATTTTTTTCTGTGTTTTAATATATTTGGAGTATCGTACAATTCATAACCCCCCCCCCCATAAAAACTATATCCAAATATGTCAAACACATGTCAATATATTGAGAAAAAGGGAGTCTGGGTAGCATAGGTCCTCCTGGTTAACTACTATTCAAGCATTCTTAAGGTTATCCATTAACCAGATATGGTATCCAAAAACAATACATTTAGAGGGAACCATCACTGCAAAAAGCGAAATGAGACTAACCAAATGTTCTCGACAAAGTTCTACTGCAACGATTGGTGGGCAGTTTAGACTTGAAATTGCAGCACGCCCACTATTTCCTGCATTTGCCACCATAAGTGGCAGTACATCCATCCTATCCGTATAACCTTCACCACCAAAAACCCCAACAGCTGTTTGCAATGTCCTATAACATAAATTCGACTATAGTCAATTAATGCATACTTGATGATTTAATCATGTGTTTTATAAATCAAATTTAAACTTCAAATAAAAGCGACACTGAATTATGATTCTACGCAATACAATATCTTCACTAAATTAATATTTAGCTTTACCAAACTAAGCCTTTACCAATTCAAATTCTGAAAAATAACTTTGGTGCCTAGTTGAAAAAAATTATAGCAGACTAATATGTTTTCCAAAACAAAAAGAAACAGATTCATTGAAGATCAAATGACTTAGACTAAATGAATAAAGTAGTCACAAGTACTAATATTAGTAACTCTAGCAACGCCCTCAGGTGAAAAGATTTATAACAGAATAAGGAAACAAATGTTGTGCCCCAATCAAACAGATTAGCTCTAGATCATAATACAAAACTCAGTGGTTCCGCTAGCATTACTCCTTTTGCATTCTGTTTCACTTAATGGAAGTTCCCTTCAAACAGTTAAAGACGATTAGGTAGAAGAAGCAATTGTCTTATAAGGAAACATTCTGTGAAACTATTGTGTATCAACTACCAATCATAAATGGATTGGTACAAAAAGTTATAAAGTCGTTAGGCATCATGATATATGCTCATAACATAAAAGTTTGTGCAAACAACTTTGGGTCAAAAGGGAGAAAGTGCAGTATCTAGATTAGAGTCCTAGGCTTCCCACTCTTTAGCTAATATAAATTGAAGAATTCAGCAAATAAGAAACCTGCATGATTCATATAGGTTCAATTTCATTCCCATTGAATTACTAAACTCGGAAAGATGGCATAAGAAGAAATATATCAAGGAAAGATTCTTGAAAGGAGTATGAAATCCTGGCGCCATTACCTTAGCAAAGGAGATGCAATAACTAAATCAATCCTCTTAGAGAGGCCACTTTCATGGACATGTTTACGCAAATTATCCACCTACACAATTACAAGGCTTCATATAAAATTCCTCTCATGAATATGCTTTGGATTATCAATAAGAGCATGATTTGAATGAAACTAGATTCAAAACATGCCCAAGGGCATATATGAGAACGCAATGTTTGCTACTTACCTGTTGCCAGCCGAGAGGTGTAATGTGTGCATCAAAAAATTCTGGTGACATGTATGCTTTATAGTTCTTATCTCCATCTACATTGTGGATCCCCTGAGCATGCCTCACCTGGATGTATTGTTTTATAAGACCACAATGCCTTGTTTTGCGAGCAAAAGCCAAGAAAGAATGGAATCTTGAATATCCTTCAAACCAAATATATAGCAGCTTCAAATCTGCAGTGGACATGGCACATGAAAAAGAAAAATAAATTTAATACCAACCAAGTGAAGAGTTTTGCAGCGGTGCAAAGGGAACAAGCTTGGGCCAGCACTGGTATCCATATCTGCAACCAATAACATAAGTTATGACTTGAATGTATGGCGAGCAAAGAGCATAAAAGAAAATTGAATGCCTTAAGAAGTTCAATCAGAACAAGGATTTCAGAACTGCACACATCAATAGTACAATTATGTCAGCAGATCAAAACATTCACATACAGTAGAGAAAACACGTGCAAAAAGCAAAACTAACACAACAGTGATGTTTGGCTTAAGGCAGAAATCCATGTAATCAAGACAAGAACCAATAACAAGGATTTCAAAACTGCATATAGTCAATGTACAATTAAGTCAACAACTCGATACATTCAGGAACAATAAGCAATAAAATACATGCAAGTTTAAAAGCAGAAACAGCTCAACAATGATGTATGGTGTACGGAAGAAACCCATGTAATGCACCATGAAAACAAGAATTAACAATGGTGACTACCAATGCCACTAAACTTGGGGCTCTCAACTGAATCTTAATTACACTTTGTATGTATGTTTGTCAAATCTACCAATGCCAAGTCAAATCTACCAATGAGGCGTCCTATTGGCAGCTTTATATGTATGTTTGTATAATCATACTTATCAAAAAGAACTTCCAATTTCTAAGATTTTCCTATTATTATGAATTATCATAATAAAAGACAGCTAAACAGAGAGCCAAAATGGTTAAAAACTTGAGATCTCATCTTCTAATAAGTTCAATGACAACTGAATCATTCCAAAATCAAATAAGCTAAAAACCACTAAAAGTACTTCAAGCTCGCGTCTTTCAGAGGAAAATCACAGATTTCCAACAACCCCACAATAAATTTTTGTTTTTATTTCTTAAAAAGTCATCAAACCTGCAGCTTCAGGCAAAATCCATGAGGGAAAATAGAAAGAAAAAAACCCGCACTGAATCAAACAAAAATAACATAATTAGCTAAAACCCAAAATGGAACCCACAAAAAATCTAGATTTTGGGTGCTAATCTAAACTTGAAACTGAAAAAGGGAAATTAAAAGGCAACAATCAAGCTAGCAAACATTAAAAAAGAAGGAGAATTTATAGGATTCAAGGGATCTAAGAACAGACCAGATCGGAGTAGCGAGAGAAGGTGAAGACGTTGACTGAGTCTGACTGGGATCTTATTGTAAACAATAATGGATGAAGAAGAAGAGGAGACAAAAGTTGGAGAAATGGGTTGGTGACGTGGCAGAAAATGACTGGAGTTTACTCCAATAGACATGGTCCTGCTATTCCGCTGCTTTCTGTGATACTGTAGGTAACCCAAGGGACACAACTTTATATTAAGGATAATATTCCTTAATTTATTAATTTTGTGTTTGATTGTTTTTATTTTTATTTTTATCAAGAGAGATAATTGAATTTTTTAAAATTAAATGTCGAAATTCGAACACATATAGGCTCTGTTTGAAAATTAGTGGATAGCTGATAGCGGATAGCGAATTACATTAGCTGATAGCTGATTGTATTAGCTGATTTGACTAGCAGATTGTATTAGCTGATTGTATAAAAGTGTTTGGTAAAATTAACTGATAGCTGATAACTGTTAGATTATTTAAACAAGCAAAATGACATATAAGGACATGATTATATTCAATACTTGTTTGAATAGTTTATTAGTTATCAATATTTTGTATCTAATTAATATTAATTAGATTTATAAAATTATTTTTAATATAACTTTTCTAAACATATTTGAATGATTTATATATATTACTTTATTATTTATATAATTATTTTAATATAATTTAATTAATTAATAAATTTAAATACACATATAAATATGTGATAATAAAAAGAAAAAAAATAAATATGATTAGCTTATAAATAGGGTGAGAAAATATTTAATTTAAGTTATTTTGAGATTTTTGGTAACTAGTAAGGGTAAAAGAGTCTTTACAATTTTAATATCAAACTCTAATCTAAAAAAACTCATATTATGAGTTTTTTCAAAATTAGCAGTTTCACCCCAATCCGCTCTTTTAATCTGTTGTTCACCAAACAACAATATTAGCAGATTTGACTGGTCAAACCTCTAATTATGCCTCGAACCTCTAATTTTTGCACAGACCTCTCTTTACCAAACATGCCCATAGAATAACATAAGGATGGAAATTCTTTGCCCTTTTTCGGTGCCCTTACTTATGTCCCCACGCTTAAAATTAGGTTTAAGGTTTCAAGTTAGGGTTTATGATTAGAGTTTAGGGAAATTAGGGCATAGTGTATTTTTTAAGGTATAAGGTGTAGGGTTTAAAATTTTAGAATTTAGAGTTAGGGCCTGAAATTTAATTTTGTAGTATTTTTTAGTGTTAGAGCATAAATAGGGACACCGAAAAGGGACAGAGGATTTTTATCTATAACATAAACATCTTTAACCATTTAACAAATTAATGGATCTCGATTGTTTTCTTACTAATAAAAATTTTCAAAAATTAAACGCTATAAGATGTAATTAATGAACAAAAACAATATACCCGTTTTTAGTGTCCCTGTATATGCCCTATCACTAAAAAGTTAAACCTTACCTTCTAATTTCTAACCTTAATAGAATTGAAACATTGTACAAACGAAGTTAAAGAAACTATCGTGCTGGTGCATCCTTCTATTGAATATACATATAAAAACACACACCAAGAAAATACATACATATATATAGGATTATTATCTTATATATTGAAGTTGGAAAAAAAAAATTCATGAGTTAAATTATGTACAAGTTTAGTGTTAGAATTTTGAGTTTTAAGATTAAAATTTTAACTTGAAAATAGATATATTTGTGTATTTTTTTTTTTACATGTACAGTATATCTAGTATTCCACGCATATATATTATAGATTTCGACTGTGATTTTCTTTTTCTTTAACGCCAATGCGTGCGTACCTCATAATCATCCAAAATTATATATGATAAGTTTTCATTTTTGCCTCCATTTGATTTCCATGCCAAAACAGCATAGCATTTCACCTGGTTGTTGTCATATAATCACCGATTTGGCGATTCTACACATGATAAAAGAGTTGTATTGTAATTACAAACACCGAAGGTGTTAAAAAAAAAAAACTAGACTTGTTCTGGGAAATGCTTTATTCTGTCCGGGAAATTATCAGCCATTGATTTATAGATCAGGGTTTAAGTAATGCTGGCCAACTTTAAACTGTAGAGCATTTATTCTATATATAGTGTATGTAATTCAACTAATCCTGGAACATGAACTCCAATTGCAGCACCTCATTTACCTGTTGGAAGATGAAAATTCAGATCAGATTCACCATCATGCAATTGTCTTTTTTTTTTCCGGCACACTCAATTCTGCCAGAAACATAGTCTCATGAAAACAGAAATCTATCATTAGATTGATTATTTGATTTGTATAGGTCAGTTATTAGCTAAATAAATGGACATTTAGGGTAGTTGTTGAACAGTATAAACTGTAAGGCAGATTATGCTACAACAGAGAGAGAAACAAACTTGGAGCTTTACAGAAAATAGCACAAAGAAATTATTCACACAAAAATAGTGCAATTACAGTAACTTGGTTTCTATTTTCTATTTTCACATTCGCTTGCATTTTGGTACTTGGAGAAAACAGAAAGAATGCAAGTAAAAATGGTAAACTACTTACCATAGTTTTGCCGCACCATTGTGTATCTGTAAAGTGCCTTAACTAGTAACCCGTATTTCATGGACTTCAAGGGTCCCATATGTCTGTAGAAAAGAAAAATAGAAATATATAACTCAGTGCACGGAAGCAGGATTTATTCAGGGTCTAAAGTTATGCAATTACAGTAACTTTCAGCTCTTAACAAAGGAGAATGCATGGAAGCAGGATTTATTCGCACGAAAAATGGTCTAAAGTTATGCAATTACAGTAACTTTCAGCTCTTAGCAAAGTAGAATCTACACAGACACTACATCCGCAGTCAGTACACAGGAAAAGACTGTAATAGGTTAAGCAAATAAATACCTCTAAGACAACTGATCATGCATAGAAAAGAAAAAAGAAAGGAAAATGCCAAAAAAATTCATAGCAACAATAAACTGAATGGAGCTTTTACAGATTTCCTTGGTGCTTGTTACTTTTCCCTTTAAATTGCAAACAAAAAATGAAAACATGAAGCTACACACGAACTATCGCTTGGTGTGTGTAGAAAAATAATAATATCCTCCGGATCTACTTTTCTTCGGTTTTTCTATTCTTTTCTTTTTTTCCCATCTATAAAAAAATGATGTACTGAAGAATAGACCATCTAGAAAGTTGCAAATTCTTTCATCAGTCAAAGTCCCACATAAGCATCTTTGGCATATAAGAAAAGAACAAGGTATTTTCCTTGATTCCAAAGAATTTAGGTCAAGACTCGATATTACTCACTGAATCTCAGTATATCGAATTCTCCAGGCAGGGAAACCTAAGTGGCACCTGGCAGGTCCATATATTAATAATAGATCAGGTTCTGGCCCTCCACTGCCTAGTAGAAAAGAAGATTACCCAACGTCAAATTAATAGAGCAAACAGAAGTGGTTGTAATAACTACCAAGTAGATCAGACAAGTAACACAAACCAACAGTTTTGAGTGCCTCGCTCATTTCAGATTCAGTGAAGATTTGCTCTCCCTGATTTGAGCCAGCGGCACCTGATTTTATGTACTTCATAAGAAGTACATTGGCTGCTCTTGCGACCGCTTCTTTCCCATCAGAAAACGATACAAACTCCAGAGTCATACATGGTTGGTCCAGTAGCATGTTGTTTTCATGAGTATCCTGTATAAAATAGATCAAAAATTTGCTAGTAGCTTAGCACCTTTGGCAAGATTCCATTTGAATAAATGGATGTCCAATGACTTGATACGTAATCGGAGCCAGGCATGAAGTAAGCTCCTTAAACTAAGTTTATGAAAAAGAAACCAAATAAACAGTCCAAAGAGTACAACAAGTAGTCAAGGACGAGACCAGTATAAATCTTACAAATTTGTATCATACTTTCAATAAGTTTTAAGGTTTGCAAACTGTAAAGTTAACCTTAGTACTAATGCAGCTACAATATTTTGGTCGCGTAGTACCATAAAGAACCATCAATTATGAAAGATCAATTTGATGTTGTATGACATGACATTTAGGTTTTGAACTGATCAGCCATTTAGCCAATTTATATATAATATATTGTTAAGGAGTCATGGTGAAATATGAAAAACTCTTAACTTGACCATGAGCAGAGAGGATAGTACCTGAAACAATATTGCACGATCGAACTTATCCAAGATAAAGTCTTTTGATTTCTTCAGTATTCCTACAACAGAAAAATGGCATCAAAGACTACGGAATGCGGATACATCTTCTCCTGATCAATCCAGAAACGGTAATAATCCAGGATTCTCACCTTCGTTATCATAAAGGCAAATATGGTTGATACCAAGAGCCGTCACCCATTGCAAAAGCTGAATAACATTTGAAGTCCGGCAAGCTTCTTCACTTTCTATCACAATAGCAAGATAGTTGATCTTGGATATATGGAGGTATTTGTATTTCCTCAGTAATCCCCGGGAGATAAGATGACTTTCAAGCCCATATACCATGCCCATGGTAAAGTAGCATAAGTAGATAATAGCATGTACGAGATGCCACGATAATCGAAAAAGAACATTTCCAATCTGCACAAAACCTTAAACTCAAAATGAAAATCTAAAATCTAAATGTAATTCAAGGACATAAAATTCACTCAGCAGTCACTAGTCAGCACATCAGCCATGACCATTTGACAGAAAATTCAACATTAGTAAGCTTCAAAGCCCATTGTTGAGCATTACATAAGAAAAAAGGAATATACAGCTAAAATGTATCCAACAAAAGCGGTTTACAAATCAAAGTGTTGAAGTTTGAACTATTAGGAAGTAACGGTATTCGAGAATCCAAGCGTAATCTTTTCTATATCAACTATTCAATGAAAACGAAATAGTTATGCTAGCAAAACAGATTATTAAAAAAAACCAACAACAGTAATCACGTACTTTATCAATCCAGAAACACAGCATCCGCTTTTGCCTTGCGAAATCCATTGATCTCTGAAAGCGAAGAAAGAAAAACAAAGAAACCCAATTAGTGATTAAAAAAACGTAAATTGTTTGATAGGAATTGGATACGAAAATTGCTTGAGAAAGTGGAATCCGGCCTCTTACATTTATACATAAGCAGCGGGGGTAAGCAAATTGGGAGCTTTGACATTGGAGCAAAAGGAATTCGAGAAATTCAAAAGGGAAATAGGAAAATGAATAGCTTACAGAGAGAGGTTTGGGGAACCCTAAAGCAAAATCAACAGTTAAAAAGCTAAGTTCTTGGAGATTAAAAAGAGGAAGCAGTTTCAAAACGTGACTAGTGAAGAGTGAAGACAACGTGAACGAGTGAGCTGAGAGAAACGTTGTTTTTGCGTTTTCTGGGGGAGACTACACTATGGATCAACTTTGGTTTTTATTTTGGGTAAATTTTACAAATGGTCACTAAACTTTGGTTATTTATTTAATTTGATAACTAAATTTTTAATTGTTTCAATGTTATTATTAAATTTTTAATTTTACTTTAATTAGGCCATTGAACCGTTAACTGTTGTTAAGTAGGTGACGTGGTAATTAGGAAAATTGATATAATAACACATTTAATCCTCTACATTTATGCAGGTAATCAATTTAATTCTAATTTAAAAAAAAATTAATAAATTTAACCTCAATATTTATAAATTATTTTAATTTAATCCTAATTTTAATTAAAAATAATTTAATATTTATTCCACCAATAAGATGATGACACATGTCACTATCTGACTGGTGTAAAATTAAATAGTGAAAATTACCTTGAACCCAGCAAAGGCAACCCCTAGAATGTGCAATAAGCATGACCACCGAACTAAGTCTATTTTTATTTAAATATTAACATGTTTTAATTATAACTTAATTTTTGGCTCTTCAAAAGCTTCTCATCATTTTTTTCTTCTTCTGATAACGGTGGCTCATGCTCCAAGCTTATCTCAATAAAGTGTTGGGTTCAAATCTCGGGAGCTCGTATTCGCTCGGTTGCCACCGCCAGTAAAGGTATATTAGGATTTTATCTGATACCATATTAGGATTTTTTCTTGTTAGGATTTAGAAAGGGGGAAAAGATCGGGAGAATAAAGAGAGAAGAAAAGTAAACTGATATTATTAAATTGTGTAAAATGATAGTCAAATGACTTTACATATATACAATAAGTAAAATAAAGAAATCTGCTGACCTGTCATTTAACTTACTAACCAATCTTCCTAACTAACAAATAACCAACTCCTAATAAGGTAACCCAAGTTTGGTCTCTCATGTGAAATACAATTTTGACCGTCTTTAATTGTGCCACAGGTTGTGCCATGGTATAAAAGCCACATCTTGTCATGAAAACGACTGCCATTGGTGCGGTTACAAGAAGTTTTTTTTTATCAAACAGGAATTTCATTCAAACAAGAAAAAATGATACAAACTCAAGCACCGAAACTAAAGCCTGGAAACATACAATAGGTACCAAAGATCTTAAACAAAAGCAAAAACAAAGGGGATCCTGTAAACCCAAACAAAGAAACTTAAGCAAGTAAACAGTGCTGGCAAACGGCGGCAGATTGAGGGGCCGAACTTTCGAATCCATAAGCGGATTCACCCTACGAGAAATCCTTGGTAGTCTATCGACCGTTGATCCAAAGGGTCGGGCTGAAGAGAACGGCAAAACCAGGCCGCAATGGCCAGTAAAGGGGTTGCAGTCGAGCGGTTCAACTCTAAAGAAGAAAAGAACCTCAAGAGAGGCAACAAAAGGCACACCACCAAAGAGCCACGCTGACGAGGCTTTGTTGGAGGACGGAGCTGAAAGTTCGATCGTCCAAGAAGAAGCACCAGACCGCTTACAAGCAAAGGAACCGAGCAACCAAAACCTCTCTGAAAGAAACCAGAGAGGGAAGGAAGAATAGAAAGAAAGGAAAAAAGAAACTTTTTCTTCCGTTCCCCAACGCTCCTCCGAACAAAATCGGTCATGTTCAAGAACCACGGTCGCCGGGGACAAGAATCCCATCGAAACAGGCCGGAGGTGAGACATCGACAACTGACTTTCAAAGAAAGACGAAAAATTAAACTGAAAAAAAAAACAAAAAATAGATGGGAGGCTAATCGCCACGGGAGGGAATGGCTGGCCGCCACTAGTTCAGCACGTTTTTTGGGGCAAGTTAGAGGAGAACAGAAGAGCGGCTAGGGTTTAACACGATCTATTTTAGATGGTTTATGCAGTTACATGGAGCTTCATAAGCTATTTCCTTTTCTGCAAAAGTAGAAAAAAAATCAAAACTTAATTATAATAATAACACCCATAATCTATAGAGGAATTACTCAAATATTGTCCTCCAATTTTTTTTTAATAATGTGGTCCTCTCAAGTTTATTTCTACAAATATGGTTCTTTATTGTAGCAAGTTAGAAGTTGGATAGATTGCAGTCCGGCTTTAAACAATGGTTTTTATTTTAATATTAAAATGATAAACCTGAATAGATTATAGTCCGACTTCAAACAATATTTTCACACATGGTGTGTATGGAATAATGGAGGACGACTACAACATTATTTTTTAAATATTTTTTTGATAAAATATTGTTCAAAAATGGGATAAAATCAGTCCAACTTCTAACTGTTACATTAATCAATCATATATCTAAAAATAAACTTAGGAGAACCATATTATTGAAAAAAAAATAGAGAAAAATATTTGGGTAACTTGGCCATAATCTATAAAAGTGGGGGGGGGGGGGGGGGGGGAATCCTGACAACTTTTGTTTTGTTTGTACTGCATGTACCTCTGGAGAAAGATAAAGGAGGAGGATAAGGGAGAATGACACGATTGCTATGAGGAAGCTGGTCTATGGTGGATAAAAGGAAAGGAAAATGGTGGAAATAGAAGCGAAAGGGAGCTATTGGAAAAAGAGCATAGAGAACACAAGGCAAGAACTTAGTGGTGAAGGAATGATTTATGATTACTAGAGAGACAAAATTACATTTTAAATCAAAGAATAAATACGCGTTAATAAATTTATATGTCATTTTTTAATAAATTAATGTCTTCTGAAGATATTTCAATTTTGAAACATACAATGTTTAAAAAAAATGGTAATTGAAAACACTAATTAATTCTAAAACTCTTCAATTGTATTATAACATCATCAAAATTGGCTTGTCAAAACAATTCGCGATAATGACTAATTTGGAAACATATAACAACCACATGCACAAAATTTAACGGTTATATCAGCTAACAACAGTCAAAGGACGAGATTGGTACAATTCATAAATTTGATGACTAAATTGATGAAATTAAAAAAATAAGAGATAGCATTGTTGATTTAGGATTACTAGAGAAGAAACTGCCTCTTAAGCCAACTTTTTTAAGTATGTTATCGGAGATGGGCCGAGGGGGTGATAGGGGGCAGTTGCATTCCCTGAAAATTTTAAATTCTCGTTTTATATTCTATATATTCTCTTTGTATTTTATATTGATAGTCCAATCTCACACCCCGTGAATTTTCATATTCCTATATCGTTTTACTAATTATAAAAGTTTGCACCTCTAATATAAAATCTAGCATTTGTTCCTATATGTCATCTTATTTTGTTATTTTATTATAAAAAGTCAAGATGACGTGATAGTACAACCTAGAGTGTCATGTTGCACATATATATATTAAATTTAAAAAAAATCATAAAAAATTATTAAAAATCTAAAAAAAGCTTGATTTTTAAAATTATTTTTTATTTTTAAAATTTTAAGTTTAATGTATGTTTTGTGCTATATGACACGTTTTTAGTGCGTCACACAATTTTTTATAACGAAAAAATAGAACACGAAAACATACTTCACAAATGAAAAGTTTTAAGAGCAACTTAACAAAAATAGATATGAAAGTGATACCAAAGTATAATTTTAGGAGTCAAATATTATTTGATCATTTTGAAAATTTATCCTAATAAAATGTCATGATTTATTGATTATATATAAAATTATACACAATAAATACATTAAATATTAATTTTAATATGTTGATTGCATATAACTCAAGTGACATTGTTGTTGGCACAATATATATATAAGCTTAGACAAATATGATTAAGCGTTTAATATACTCCTATTTATAGATAAAGAAGGATATATCTAGTGATATTATACGCTAAATATTAAACAAATATTAATCTTAATTTAAATAGTAATTTAGTCTCTTTTCTCTAATTTAGTTTCTAATGTATAAGCTATAAAGCGAGTCCAATCAGCACACAACACAGTTGGGAATTGGGATAAATGTCAAATGATAAACTATACCTTAATCACTCGATTATTATCGTTTTTCATTTTAATTATTATTTTTTTACAAAAGTATCATTTATATTATATATTTTTATTGTAATTTTTTTTTAAAAAAAAAATTTATTTTGCACATATTTTTTTACACCAACAATTCCTATGTAATTATATAGTAATATTTATTTTTTACTTTTAATTTTTTAAAAAAACATACATACTTCATGTAGACTACACTGTTTGAACTCGAATTATCTAGAAGAAACTACGTAATCTTTTTATCACTGACACCAATCTTAACATTTGAATAAGGTTTTCAAGTTTGAATCTTGATGATCAAAATTTTATATATAATTTTTTGAATAAATTATACGTATAATTGAATAAAATTTAAATTTAACATTATGCATTCATAAAAAATTAGGTACAATTTTAATATTTATCCTACAAATTTATGGGAAAAATAACCATGTATTGGAGGTAGAAACAGAAAGTTTTCGCAAGCATATCATTTTTAGGGTTTAAGGATTTTGTTTAGGGTTTAGTGTGTCTTAAGTGTAGTATGTTTAGGGTTTATGGTTAAAAGTTTGTGTTTGAGGTTAGAATTTAAGGTTTAGAGGTTAAGTTTTAGGATAATATGATTAGAGATTTAAATTTTAACCTAAAAATTTCAAATATTAAATTCTAACTGCACACTCTAAATTCAAAACCCATACTCTTAAGCCCCAAAACAAAATTTATAAATCTTAAAACTAAAGCTTACAGTTCATGGTGTGGAGTATGCCTTCGGAGCTCATGATTACCCGACAAGCGGTGTGTTCGAGGTCGAACCTCGACGGTGTCCCGGCTTCAAGTTTAGGAAGTCGATTTTCATGGGGACGACATGCTTGGATCCAGTCCTGCTAAGAGAGTTCATTGAACACCAATCTGCAAGCTACAATGGTGATATATACCACTTGATTTTTAAGAACTGCAACCATTTCTACGAGGATATATGTTACAAGCTGACTGGGAACCGGATGCCAAAATGGGTGAATCGACTTGCAAGAATTTGTATTATATCACATACTACGTTCGTTTTCTACATGCTACATTTATCGGATATTTTACACACCCGTAATCAGACGTCGGCTTTTACAATGTCTGTTTATCCTTTCTGTAGGTTCATTATGCAACTGCATACTTCCGGAGGCACTTAAAGCTACTGCGGTGCGCCATGACCCCAACTTCCAAACTGATAACAAAAAGAAGAGGCTGAGAAGCGCCTTCAGTTGCTTATGGTCAATCTCAGTTCCTCAGAGGGAAGTATCGATGTCTTCACTCTTTTTACACTCTCACTATAAAGGCTGTCTACCACCATGGGAGCTAGAGCGATCTAAAAGCTGCTCGGATCGTCCCCCTCAAAAGTTTTGAAGAATCAGATTGTCCTAGTCACTTAAAGGGCCAAAATCCATACTAGTTTATTCTGTTGAATGTAGGAAGCAGTGTTTCGACATTTTTTCCAGCTTTCCTTAATCCGTGCTAGCAGACGCCCTCGTTGTTGATGTTAAATGTGTACATTGTGTCTGATTCTGGTGTTGCAGATGTTGACATGCAAAGTTTGTATCGAAACAATGGAACCATCAAATTCATTGCATAGTAACATTGTTCTGTAGGTGCATTGAGCTCTCCATGTTCTTATTAGAGATTTCATTCATCGTCTTTGACCAAATAAGACATGGACATGCCCTACACCGGTCGCTGGTGTATGGTTTAGCAGATTCTAAACTCGAAACTGAATGAGAACTTACCGAATAGAACATAATGTGCAAGGAGGAGAAAGGTTAGAGGATAACACACATATATTTGCTTGCAAAGATTAAACAAATAGATGCATTGATAAAAAGGTCTCAAGTTCTACATCCCTGAACTTGTTTTTTCACTCGAATAAAAGTAATAAAATAATAATAAAGCCCCAGCCAATTCCACCAATACATTATACAGTTATATAAGCGCACAAACATCTCCGAGTATACCTCACAAAGTCCATAAGGTATGTATCATAACAGCAGGTAAAGTCTTACGAGTTATGATCAAATATACGTCTGTTGCACCTTTCAAGCTATGCATGCTCTCTAATGCAAGTTGCAGCTACATGCAACGAGGAAAGAAGGTTTGACCCACATGCCCACCGGCCATTGCTCTTCTCACGTTGGATTCAAACAGTTTGGGGTTATCCCTCAAAACAGCTGCTGCATCAAGATTGAGGGGATCCTCATGGTTCGGTTGCTGCATGTATGACGAGATCATAAACTTAATTTAAATGGAACTGACCAAGTAGAAAAACCACTAGTGAAAGAAAAATCAATACCGTGAAGAGATGAAACAATCCGTATATTATGGTGTTTATGTTCAGAACAGGTTTCCAATCTTCTCTTAGGATATTGAGGCAAACATTTCCTTCCAAATCAATGTTAGGATGGTACACCTGCAAGCGAGATACGCTGTTTAGAACAGACTTACCGTTTTGCTAACAGTATCACTATCGAAATGTGACTTTTACGGTGGAAGACATGCCAGTGTAGTGTACCTTTGTCTTGCATTTCACCTTGGGTGCCTCATGGGGGTAGATGGGAGAAACTTGGAAAGTGAATGCAAATTTGCCACCTCTATGACCAGAAACCAAAGAAGCACTTGCGAATGAGAAAGACTAGAATATCAAGGACAAAAGTAACTGACATGGAGCTCGGTTTTGGAACCTATTTTACTTTTGTTTTATGGAAGATTCATATATATTAAGCTCATAGCCAATCAGAATCCAGGTTGTAAGACACCTAGATGCAATTTCAAGCACCGAGGTTTAACACATGGTACACATATGCAGAGAGGTATATGCATTTGATTGCCAACCCCATTGACAAATAGTGTTAAACGCCATGATAAAATAAGAAGTTGGAAAGAAAGAAGGTCAGCTATAGCAGTTGAAAATTGAACAAATTACGGAGATCATGCCAAAGCATAAGATTACATACAGATAAAAGCCTTCATCAGGCTGAATGGTAACCTCGAAGTTCATCAAGTCATCTTTTCCGTTGGGAAATGATATGCTACATGTTTTTGGTAGATTCAGTTCACTGATATCTACAAAACAAGGAACACAAAAGTCATAATACAAACTCTAAAAGGCAACTTGTGGTAACAGCACTGGAGTATAACTTTCGAGGGACTAAATGCTTTCAAGCAATAAGAAGAAGAAGAAAGTTTGTGGATTGTTCTTGAGTAACAACCCAATTATAAGTTACACGATTTTCTAGATTTTGTATACCAATGATGTTCTCATAAGAAATAAAAGAACTATAACTTTATAAACATAGTTAACAAGTAATCACAAAGACACTGATAGACACAACTTTTAATTTGGTTTCGGTTGAATTGAAAAGCCTTGGGAACCAATATTATCGAAACCATTTATCCATTATAACAAGTCAAAAAATTCATTCAAGAAGTAATGTTATAATCTCAAAAAGTCACTAATAGTTCAAATTATCAAAATATAACTAAAGAAACCTTTATGAAGACGTAATTCTCCTGCACTTTGCTTCTTTACCGGTGCCTTCCCATTGGAATTTTCTACAATTGCCCTCTGTTTTTCCTTGACCTTAAATAGGTTGATCATTTCTCCTAAATTAGGACAAAATATGAACCAGAATGGAAGGTTCAATACAGATACATCTTATGGATTCTTATATAAGATAAAATAACTGCATAGAAACGAGTAAACTGATATATAAGTACCAAGCAAAAAGCCAAACAATTAAAAGTCTTCAAGGAAGTTATATCCCTAAAAGAAGAAAAACAATGCTATTGAAACAATCTGTCAACACTAGCAACCTATAAGATACACACTATTACATGAACTCCTCGCTTTCCCGAATATCCGTGTCTGATATTTATGTTGGACGAATATCTCTGGGCATGGATATGGTAAAGAAAAAACTAAGCATTATCATGTAGGACATATACATACATTGGATACTCACCTGAAGTCAGAATAGCATGCACATCAAACAGCTTAAAAACAAGAACTTTGAAACTGTATGAGAAAATTAGAATTCAAGGCTTCCTCAAAATAAAAACTAAAAGATTGAATTTGCCCCTCAAAAATGCGGTAAGCTGATCACGAACAGATAAGAAAGCAATAAACAGTCAGAGAAAAAAGCTCCAGTCTTTTTAAAACCCAATTAACATTGAAGCCCTGTTCTAATGATCTCAGCCAAAATATCACTCAAGAACTACATAGAGATTCAACAAACAGAAAAAATGGAAAATTAAAAGAAAGTTTTTCATCATATTTGAACACGATCCAACAGATGATCTGATGAACTGAACCCAGAAAAACCCCCAAAGTTCTACAGCGAGCATCATCAAAATCCATAAAACATTAGCAACATAAACAAAATCAAAACTATCGATTTACAAGAAGAAAAAACTCTCTGAATCCACATACAAAAGACTGAAACGAGTATCGGATTGGGTTTTTTACCTGGTGAAAATACAAGCAATGGTTTTTGCAGCTACTAAGAACAATGAATCTCACAGCTTAACAAAAAGCGTTTATATATCTAATAAAAAACCTTTTTTTTTCTTCCTGTTTTGGGTCAATTACTCTCATCGACTTCTGGTTAACAATTCGCTGTCGACAAAGAAACGGGCCTTTCTATCCCCTGCTCTGCACTTTCTTTTTCAATTCTACGCTTCGCCTACTATCTACCAATAGGAGACCGCCGCATAAGATATAGTGTCTGTTTTGCCCTTTTTCTATTTGTTTACGAAATTCTGGTTTTAGCCCCTCTATTGTGTTTAAATTTAACATTTAACCTCTATATTTTAATCAGATAGAATCTCCCCTCTATTGTGTACTGTATACTCGATTAGCTAGTCTGCTTAAAATATTAGTGGATTTTTATTAAACAGTTTTATCTAATTTATTATACTGACATAATTTGCAAAATGTGTTTTAAGAAAAATATTTACAACAGTATTTCAAACAAAATATATAATTATGTTAATTGTTTTTTTTATAACCGGAAGAGGAATAAAGGTTAAACTTTAAACAATCATATTATAAAATTAAATTGTGTTAAATAAAAATAATCACATTAGTATACTAATAGATTAAGTATTCACTTTTTTAAGACTGTCAAATAGCAAGAACTAAGTGCTATCAAATAGCAAAAATTAGGTGCTAGACTGTGAAAATAAAAGACACAAGCAAAGATTATTTTTTAGTGGGGAAGAATAAACATCATTAAACTAATATAATAATAATAATATACTGTGACAACATATTAACAATTACTTTTATTATAATTCAAGTACGAGTGCAAATGTATTTTTGAGTGATTATAAATACCTATTAATATAAAATAAAAATCAGTCCGAAGGTTTAAAACATATGTAGATCAACAGAAAAAAGAACTAAATAACCTTCATTTAAAAAAAACCGACAACAAACCAAATAAGTAAATAAAAATTTGTAAAAACAATACAAAACGTGCTAGATTTTGCAAGTTATAACATTTTTATTTATTTAAAAAACAAAAATTGCTAGAAGAGCATATAAAGGCATTTATTATTTTCATAAAAAATGACTAATCGAACAATAAAAAATAAAATCCGGTGAAAAAAAAAAATATTACAATAACAATAAGTTAACAAAGTCTTTTTTTGATATTATAATGGAATTACATGATATATACACATTATATAAACAAAACTGACTGAACTTAATTTTTTCTAAAAAAAATAATGTTTTTTTACTAAAACCATTTAACAAAATTAGAGGGGGAGTTTAAGGAGCCGCAGAGTTAAAAACAATTAAAAATGATACAATTAAAATATTGTTAGAAGATGTAACTTTTTCGGTTGTACGTAGTATAACATTTCGGTTGCAACCAAATTACTTTTCGTACTAACATAAAATATTATATATTTTTATAATATTTCAGTTGTACTATTTTTTAGCTTTAAATTAAATTATACCCAATACTCGCCCAAAATTAAAAGTCATATATGTAATGTATATTTAAAATAAAATTTAAATTCATATTGCCCCAACTTGTATAGGTTTAAATCTCAGCGTGAAAATATAGTATTTTTTATTTAATAAAAAAATTAAATTGTGTATTTTAGTATTTTACTACAGTAACAAATAACAATGCACTACTCAAGCCTTGGGGGAAAACACAGGGCCGGCTCAGTGGAACAGTCGATACTTAGTGGATAGTAGTAGTAGATACCTGAATCTCCCAAATCCTCAGTCATTTCATTCCAAAAATGGAGAAATTTTGGGTTATTTTTGCCACTTCGATCTTCATCCTTCTTCCATTTACATGCAATTCTTTCTCTCTCGAGACTCCTACCGATCGCCGAGTCCTGGTCCTCCTCGACGACTTCGCCATCAAATCGTCTCACTCCTCCTACTTCAACTCCCTCAGATCACGCGGCTTTGACCTCGACTTCAAACTCGCCGACGATCCCAAGGTCGCCTTGCAACGCTACGGCCAGTATCTCTACGATGCCTTGATCCTATTCTGCCCCTCCGTTGAACGTCAGTTATCTCACAGTTGCCTTTTCCTTATTTTAATTGTTTTTAAATGAATTATTTCCATTTCCTTTTTTTTGAAGTACTGTGATTAATTTATTTTGTTTTAATTAGGGTTTGGGGGATCTATTGATGTTGCTGCTATTATCAATTTTGTTGATTCCGGTCATGATTTGATTATTGCGGCGGATGTTAATGCTTCTGATTTGATTCGGGAAGTTGCCACTGAATGTGGAGTTGATTTCGATGAGGTCAGATGCGTTTGTATTCTCTGGTTTGATGTTTCGAGCTTTGTTATTGCATCACTTGATTGTGTATTGAATTCTTTCCTTATTCGTAGGATCCTTCGGCCATGGTTATTGATCACACTGGCTATGCGGTTTCCGAAACAGAAGGAGATCATACTTTGATTGTCTCTGCTGATTTTATTAAGTCTGATGTGATTTTAGGAAGCAAAAAAATTACAGTAAGTTTTAATGCCTGTGACAATATGGTACATTCAAGTTCATTGTATGTTATGCAGTGGTTGTGATTACAGTGACAATAGTTCTAATAATTTTGCCACAGGCTCCTGTACTTTTCCAGGGCATTGGTCATTCACTGAATCCTGTCAATAGCTTGGTAAGCTGCTTGCATCTGGTTTCAATGATTTCTTAAAAAAATAATCAATTTATTATTGACCACAATCTTCCTTTTCTGTCATCTTAACTTTGGCACTATTTTTAGGTGTTAAAGGTTCTCTCGGCTTCTCCATCTGCATATTCGGCTAATCCCAAGTCCAAGCTGTCAACTCCACCATTATTGACGGGCTCTGCAATCGCCTTAGTTTCAGTTATCCAGGTACATTAGTGACCACCGTCTTATTTTAAGATAGTTTTGCATGAAATACAAGCTTATTTTGCCGTGACTCCTAGTATAGCAAGCTGTTCAAAGGTGTTATGAATTTTTTATTTCCTTTTGTAGGCAAGGAATAATGCACGGATTCTGATTAGTGGTTCACTGAGTATGTTCAGCAATCGGTATGTGGTATATTAACTTTTTTGACTGAGCTTCCTTGATGAATTTGTTTCCTTTTGATTTTGAACTTTATAACATGTTATGTTTCTGGATGAACTCTTAAAATATTTTCAGATTTTTTAGATCTGGCGTGCAGAAGTCAGGGAGCTCCACCAAGTGAGTGAATCTGTAACTCTCTAAACTACCCTTTCAATATAAGACCTGGGAAATGTTAAACAAGTCTGCAGCAATTGATTCTCTATAAATAGAAGGAAACAGCTAAAGCTGGTTTTTAGGCCCTGAAACCACAATAAGAATATGTTTAACCTTTTGTCTTTTAATGTATTTTCTGATTCTTTGAGGATGGAACCAGATGCATTTCCAAGTTTATGATCAATTTTATGCCTTTTGTACTTTTATTTAAGTGCGTACTAGTTGTTGTTTATCTGACATTCTTATGAGAAATGTTCTTTCTAATGGCAGACATGAGAAATCAGGTAACGAGCAATTTTTGACCGAAATTAGCAAATGGGTTTTCCATGAAAGAGGTCATCTTAAGGTAGGCATATTGATCAACTTCGTCAGTGTATAAATTTTTTCCTTGTATTACAACTTAATTTTTTGACACTGCTTCCTTTATTTTCATTTGTATGTATGGTGCTGATTCAACTCCCTTTTTGATCATTAGGCAGTTAATGTAAAACACCACAAAGTTGGAGAAACAGATGAACCTGCTTTGTACAGGATTAATGATGAGTTGGTAATTCTTTCACCTTGTATAATTTTTAATGCAAATACCATTTTGCAGACATTTACCTGAAAAGAAATGGGTGTGTTTCATGAAGGTATACTCTGTTGAGATCTATGAGTGGTCCGGAGAAAGCTGGGAGCCATATGTTGCAGACGATGTCCAAGTCCAGTTTTATATGATGAGCCCCTATGTTTTGAAAACTTTATCAAATGACCACAAGGTTTGTTATTTGTCTCTTGAACTTAATATGGTTTGTGATATCAGCTTGCTCTTGATATGAAGTCATCCATATAAAATCAATGGTCCCATTCTTGTACTGCAGGGTCTCTATTCTGCATCATTTAAGGTCCCGGATGTTTATGGTGTTTTCCAGTTCAAGGTTGAGTACCAAAAGCTTGGATATACAAGCTTATCCCTTGCAAAGCAGGTATTCTGTTTCTCATGATTCTGAATACAATTTCTCTCTTGAGACCTAATTCTCTTACTAGTTTATCTAATTTTTTTTTAGTTTATATTTTTGGAAGCAACCTGCAATAGAAGTTGAAATTCACAAAAGATCTGTATTGGAGAGTGACTGCTATTGATTTATGTCTAGTTATTTTTATCTAACGTGTACTGTTTTTTTTCTTCCATAATTGCTTTTGGGGTGTTTACATCTCATGGAGTTTTTATTTTGCAAATGAGGTTTCTGATTTCCTTGTTGAAATTACCAAAACATTGAATTGCATTGCAGATTCCAGTCAGGCCATATAGACACAATGAATATGAAAGATTCATGCCAACTGCGTATCCCTACTATGGGGCTGCATTTTCTACGGTACGACTCTCAAGCTCTCATTTCTATCTTTTATGTTAGCCAGACTCAAAACTGAGTATAGAATATGGATATTTGTTTGGTGTTTTTGACCGACTTGCATAAATTTGGAGGATCACACTTCTATATCATATTTGAAAATGTGTTGGATCTAAGCGTCAAACATGAGTACGTATAATATGAGTTTAAGAGTTATAAGCTGAATCATTCATCTAGTTAAGAACAAATGGTTTAGATTTGAGATTTTGCAGGAGTAACCCTTTGAAAGAATCGGAAAAGGGTCTCGCCCGAGTTATTTAAGCAAGATAACATCATCATCATTAACGGCACCGCCATGATTAATGTAAATCCCTAGCCAGTATTAACTTTGGATGTGGTTTTTTTATGCAGATGGCAGGATTCTTCATCTTTTCTTTTGTGCATCTATACAACAAGTAGATTGTAGCCATCCCTGCTATGCTTTACCCGGTACTGTTGGATTACAATCTTGTAGCCAACAATGGTTTTCGTAGAATGTTGTAGACTTTAGATTTTAGTTTAAATGATTTAAATCAAATCGTAACTATCTCGGGGGTAAAAGATTTGATGCATTGTGATGTTGAGTGGTTTTATTAGAGAAAGTGCTTATGCAGTTTGCTACCGGTTCAGTTAAGAATTATGTCGACTGAGATTGTATTTGACTCAACGCTAATTCAATTAAGAATTGTTAAAATGTCTTTATTTTAAAAAAAAAAGTAATTAATATAAGAAAATTTTGTTTTTCATACTTTTATATAAAACAGTAATTGAGAATTAAATACACAACTCCATCAGCAGTATATTAAAAAATCTATTATATATTATTAAAATATATTTTAAACATAATTATTAATACGATTATACGAACATATTGTCACGGGCTAGAATCTCACCAGTGAAATTGTACGCCCTTCAAAGTTAAGCAAAGAGCTTAAAAACCAGCGGAAGTTAAGGGTTCGTTCGGCGCTATTTCTCTACTGCGCTTTTGGAGAAGCACTGCCAAATACCCAACTTTCAGTCCTCATCACTCAGCTTTTTTACCATTTTTGCTCTTAAACACAACTTTTAGAGAAGCTGAAAATTCTAGCTTCATCCCAACTGGTACTTCTCAACCCAAACTAAGGGTTTAGCAACGGCGCCGAAGAGAGCCGAAGTCGATCTTTAAAATTGAGTGAATGTTCTCTATTATTTAAAAGAAAATTAAATGACAAATAAGGTGCATGTGAACCACTATTTATAGATGAATCTTCGTATATTTAATATTAAAAAAAATCAATGGCAAATACAGTGCGGGTAAATCACTATTTATAAACGAACCTTCATATATCTAACAGTTAAGAATGATGCAATAGACTCTACATTGATGTTATCTATCTTTGGAAAAATAATCCTTATCTACAAGGTGTCAACTTTCTTTCAATAAATGGTGGAAGAAAAATTACTCTCAATCATGTTGTATTTGTTGCCAATGATACTTTCCATGGTTAGCCTGGTCAACAAGAACATTCTTTGGATGAGTTTACTTGGGCAGAATGGCGTTGGACAGGCTTAAGAATTTGGATAGTAGTGTACTGGATTAAATTTAAAACGACAATTAAATTGTTAAAAAAACACGATATTTAATGTAAAATTACAATTGTAACGTTTTGAAGTTTGATATTGGATTTAAATTTTAACTCGTACTTTTAATATCTCAATTGATACAATTATAATTATTTTTTTACAACATTCGCAAGTTTCCATTATGCAAAGACATAAACTCATCAATCAATTTCCATAACATATTTCTTATTAAAACATTTGAACTTCACTAGAATTTAGAGGGAAAACAAAATACACCAAAAACAAATTGCAAAACATATACTAACACAAACGACAACGAAATGAAAACAAAAGCAATAATCAGATCAGCATTCAATACAAGAAACTATGTTTTTCATTCTCCTTTCCACACATCTAGCAAGTGACAGACTTCCCCAAGTTGCACTTGCTGGGAAGGTCCTTAGCGCGATCGAAATCGATTCCATAATCCGTCATCCACTTGGAGTTCTTGAAGAAACAAAGGCATCTGAAGTTGGCATTTTCTAAAGCCTTGCAACACATGGCCGAAGGCGGCGGAGGGTTGGGATCTGTGGCGCTCACGCTCGGCTGGCATGCCTCGAAATCCTCTTTGCTCATACCACACACTTTCTGACCATTCGCGACAATGGGTCCAGACCCAAGGGCTAATGCTACGAGCACCATTGTCACAACCATGAGCTTAGCATATCCCTCCATATCTTTTGATCTCAATAAACACACTTGTAATTGCTTGGAATGACTCTATGAGGGAAACATAGGGTTGAGCCCTTTATATAGAGAACCAGGAGTTGTGAGAGATGGCTTAGGCTGCCTGCCTTGGAATCAAACTCTGGAAATTAAACAATGCCACCCCTTCTCTAAAGGGACAACTTAGTATTTTGTGACGAGTTTTTTTATATACTTTTTTTAAACTTTTTGATAACACAAAAATACTTTATTAATAAAGCTGTTTCAATTTGGATCTCTTAGAATGAACATCGTCATCTTTTGTATTAGGACTACTCATTAGGTTCGTATTTTGTGATGATTTAAATATGAGGAACGTGATTAAAATTATATACGGATAATCATTGGGTAGTCTCGTGACATTATTGAAGAGTTGGCACATTGGCGTTACTATGGGTCACGGGCAAACATTGGAGGTGAAAAGGGTCGGTTTGGAGTTTGATTAATCAAATTTCATAAGAAGCTAGCTTGGCAGCATGTGATTCCAAATACCAAGCAATTAACAATGGAAAATGGTGGCTCTTTGTTGCGCTGGTAATATGGATATGGGTGATTGGATTATACAAGACAAGTTTAGGCTGGAGAGCTCGAGTCACGGGTAGGGGTACTAATTGAGTTGAGTAGCTCGAATACGATCTGATTAAAATTCGGTCAATATTCGACTCGAGATCTTAACGAGTCGAGTCGAGCAAGGTTTACCTCGACTCAATAACTTCGCGAGAAGTTCGTTATTTTATTTTGTAATTTTTAATATTTTTTGATGGTTACTTTTGAAAAAGTATGTTATGAGAAATTTAAATACTAGTAGAAAACTCTAAAAAAAAGTTCAGTGACTTACTAAGTAATTAACACAGTCTTCCGGATTAAATTTTTAAAACATTTTATATTTATCAAGCTTAATGCGCAACAAGTCAAGTCAAGCAATAAATTTTTTAACAAGTACGAATCGATTAAAATTTTATTAAATTTACCGAGTATCAGTCAAGTCGAATACAAGTCAAATAATTTTTTAGTCAAGTCGAGTATTACTCAATACGTGATCGTCTCGCTCGGTAATCAACCTTAGTCACGAGAGATGCTTTGATACTTGAAATAATAAAAACAATTAAGAGAAGGTAAGAGTCAAAAAGAGAAGAAAATACAAAGACTGAAGAGACCGAAAAAATCTAAATAATACCTTAGAATAGATGTTTATGAGTCATGTCGGGTGTGGTATTTTACAAGAGTCATCTATGAGTCATGTCGGTTCAACCTGAAATATATACCTTAAGTACTTTTCAAGTTTATTTATATATGTGCTTATCTCTGTTTCGGTGGTAAAAGGTGATGCTCCTTCCGTCCCATAAAAATGTTCTTTATTGACTTTTTAAAAGTCAAAATTTTTAGACTTTGACTATTATTATATTGAATATTTTAAATAATTAATTTTTATAAAATATATATTTGAAAACTAATCGATTAGCGGTTTTTAAAATATATTTTTTTCATATTTTTATCAATGATACATTTTAAATAATTATGAGTCAAAGTTGAAAAAAATTGACCAAAAAAAAGTCAATAAGGGACAAAAGTTTTGGGAGGGAGGGAGTATAATTTATCTAGCTGACCCAAGTTTAAGCACCAATTTTACACAATGTGTGTGTCTTATTAAAAAAAACTAAAAAATTAAACATATAGTACCCTTGTATCACACCAACATATTCAAAAAAATTATCTATATTTGTAAAAGGTTAGCTCAAACATATTTATATTATTTTTACAAAATTTAATATACGTTAGTTTTGTTTAAACTTAGTAATTTTATATTTTTTTTATCAAAACTTTAAACACTAAAAACTTATTAACATATTTTTTTTATATACATTAAAATATCATACATAAAATATTCATAAGTGCCTTAATTTTAAAGTTTAGGGATTTTTTAGGGTCTAGTGTTAGGAGTTTAAGTGTACTAATTTTAAATTTAGGGAGTGTGGTTAGAATTTAGATTTTAAGATTAAATTTTAGGGTTTATATGTTAAAACCTAAATCCCTAACCATATTACCATAAACTTAAACCCTAATTTCTAAACTCTAAATTCTAACCCTAAACTCTAAATTCTAACAATAAACCCTACATTTTAAATACATGCACTTAAACCCGTAAACCCTAAACTAGATCCATAAACCTAAAACTAGGATGCTTGTGAAAACTTTTAACTTTCACCGTCAGCGTATGAGATATTTTTCCTTGAAATACTACATATATTTCGGATGATATAAATGGTAAACTACCTGGGTCTGACATATTTTGACCACCGAGCTACAAAAATTCAAAATTCGACCACCCAACTATTTAGTTAGACTTATTTTGACCACCAGCCGTTAAAATCTAAAGGAGAGGTGATGTGTCAGTTAAAAAATTTGTATAATTACACATTTGATCTATATTAGTTACATATTATATCAATTTGGTTACAATTTTAATTTAATCAAATAAAATTAATCAATCAAACGGATGATGACACGTATCATCACCCGATTAGATCAATTTATTCTTATTTTTAATTTAGTTTATTTAATATATTTATTTTCCTCCAATCAGGTGCCACCACCTAAGAGATCTTAAGTAAAAAAAAAACTCAAGCCATTACCATTACACCAACCTATTTGTATTGATACAAATTGCACCCTTGTATGTATGTATATAACTATATATATGTATGTGCTTCTCTTCCTTACACTAAATCACCATTCATGTTCTCCGCAAGTTTTGAGTTATTGTTTACGTTTCTTATTTTCATCTTTTGGGCAACACTTAATCTCTTCGGAAGATGCAAAGGTGGAAACAATCCTCGGTGCACAAACATCAACTGAAGCAAAGTTCTTGATTGATAAAATCCCAGTGCTTCCATTTTCGAAACCGACTTCTTTTTCATTCTCAACTAGGTCCTCTTTCTTTGTTGAAATTGGAGATGATTCAAACCTCTAAAATTAAAGGTATTGAGCTACACAAATGGAGGAATGTAATCCTTATCCATCAAGACTACTATCTCGCCATGGATGACGACAACCACGATGGCATGTTGTCAGCCATGGCTGATTGGCTGCTTTTTTTGTTTAAAATTTTGCTGCTAATTTCGGTGTTGCCTAGAGATCAAAACAAGAAACTTAAACAATAACTCAAAATCTATAGAGTAAATGGATGGTGATTTGGTGCGAAAAAAGAGAGCGCATATTATATAAAATAGTGCAATTTATATTAATATGAATAGGTTGGTGTAATGGTAATGACTTGAATTTTTTTTACCCAAGAGATCTTAGGGAGGAAAATAAATTAAATTAAAAATAAAAATAAATTCATCCAATCGGATGATGACATGTGTTGTCATTCGATTGGTTGATTAATTTTATTTAATTAAATTAAAATTATGACCAAATTGATATACCATGTAACTAATTATATAAATTTTCTTTAACTGTCACCTCTCGGTTAGATTTTAACGGTTTGTGGTCCAAATAGGCCAATTAAATAATTGGGTGGCTAAATTTTAAATTTTTTATAATTTGATGGTCAAAATAGGTCAGACCTAATAGTTGAGTGGTCATTTAAATAATTTATCCTGATATAAATTACAAAAAGTATAAAAATAAAAGAAAAATAAATATTAGAAGAAGAAAACAAGTCCAGGGTAAGTTGGGCTCAAACTTTGTGTTTGGAACTCAAGTTCGGATCATATTTTAAATGATCGATTTTTTTACATAAAAATTGATATTTTAAATTTAAATTTTTATTTAAACTCCTATAAATATCGAACGAGTGTATTCATTAAACATCCAGTCAATCGGACAGATGACATTATAATAATTTTTTAATTAAATAAAAAGGATGTTATATTTTTAACGTTTGTCAGGATTCGAACTCATATAAAATAAGACAATGGCCATGTTTGGTAAAAAGAAATTTGGGCAAAAATTAGAGGTTTGAGGCATAATTAGAGGTTTGACTAGTCAAATCCGCTAATATTGTTATTTGGTAAATAACGGATTGAAAGAGCGGATTGAGATGAAACCGCTAATTTTGAAAAAGCTTATAATAGGAGCTTTTTGAGATTAGAGGTTTGATATTAGAGTTGTAAAGACTCTTTTACCCTTACCAGTTACCAAAAATCTCAAAATAACCTAAATTAAATATTTTCTCACCCTATTTATAAGCTAATCCTATTTATTTTTTTTATTATCACATATTTATATCTGTATTTAAATTTATTAATTAATTAAATTATATTAAAATAATTATATAAATAATAAATTAATATATAAATCATTTGAATATGTTTAGAAAAGTTATATTAAAAATAATTTTATAGATCTAATTAATAATAATTAGATACAAAATATTGATAACTAATAAACTATTTAAACAAATATTAAATATAATCATGTTCTTATATATCATTTTGCTTGTTTAAATAATCTAACAGCTATCAGTTAATTTTACCAAACATTTCTATAAAATTAGCTAATACAATTCGTTAGTCAAATCAGCTAATACAATCAGTTATCAACTATCAGCTAATGTAATCCGCTATCAGCTATTCGCTAATTGCTAAACAGGACCAATATAAACTTCTTTAATTTCTCAATGAATTAATAGATCTCATTATCAAAATAATAGTTTTGTGGAGATCCGAGCAAGTCTTAAAGCGATAGCGATAGCTAATACTTGATTGCTTAAATTCTTGTGGGCTTTTCTCTTACGTAAACACATTAATTGTCCATTGTTAATGTATAATGTAAACTTTAATTTACATTCAGAAATTCAAATATTTTTAGTAATTAAATTATTTGTAATTTTTAAATAAATAATTATTTAAACAATATAGTTACATTGTGTTAATGTTTTGAATTGGTGCATTTTGAAGTGCTTTTTTTTTTTTAAATATTGGCCATGTTTGGTAAAGAGCGGTTTTGGTAAAAATTAGAGGTTTTAGACATAATTTGAGGTTTGACTAGTCAAATCCGCTAATATTGTTGTTTGGTGAACAACGGATTGAAAGTGTGGATTGGGGTGAAACTGCTAATTTTGAAAAAGCTACTAATAGGAGCTTTTTGATATTAGAGGTTTGATATTAGAGTTGTAAAGATTCTTTTATCCTTACCAATTACCAAAAATTTCCAAATAACCTAAATTAAATATTTTCTCATCCTATTAAGTTAATCCTATTTATTTTTTCTTATTATTATCACATATTTATATGTGTATTTAAATTTATTAATTAATTAAATTATATTAAAATAATTATATAAAAATAAATTAATATATAAATCATTCGAATATGTTTAGAAAAATTATATTAAAAATAATTTTTATAAATCTAATTAATATTAATTAGATACAAAATATTGATAACTAATAAACTATTCAAACAAGTATTGAATATAATCATATCCTTATATGTCATTTTGCTTGTTTAAATAATCTAACTGCTATCAGCTATCAGTTAATTTTACCAAACACTTTTATACAACTAGCTAATACAATCTGCTAATAGGTGCCATCAAATATCCATATTTGAATATGACTCCGAATTATTAGTGAACTTAGATTTTTTTTTTTTGCGGATTCAAATATTCGACACAAAATCCAAACACTAGATGGACAGTAATATTTAATTAAAATTAGAATCGGAATATGAATAATAGTTATCAGATAAGTAATTTATAAAAACATGTTCATATTTTTAGATAAATTTACAAATTTAAATTAAAAAAAAAAAAACTACAGATTTATTATCATCTCTACGTTTACATCTTTGATTAAAAAACACTAAAAGTTCTAAAACCATATAACTAGGGTGAAATTTGTAGGGATATTCTTAGGAATATTTGTAATAATGTCTCCTCTTTATAAATATATTTTTATAATTAGTATTTTAAAATTGATTTTTTATTTACAATTTAGTCTCTAAAATTATTTTTTTTGCAATTAGGTACATATTTTTTTTTAGAATTAAGTCTTTAAAATTAATTTTTTAATAAGTCAGGTCGGGGTTAAGTTTATGTATATAAATTTTGGGTCGGTTAGGGTTTAGCTTAATTATTTTTGGGTTGAATTCGGGTGGGCCAAAAACGTGACCCGTGCTCATCCCTACATATAATATAAATAAAAAAATAACCAATCAACAAAAAGGCAAAATAAAATTACAAAAAATAATTGAAATATAGTAAATAGATCGATATTTATCTTCAATGTTAAGCATTTAATTTCAAGGAATTTTGAACTCATGATCTCAGTAAAAGAAAATGGATGATGTTCATTATATTCTAAAAGACTCGTGTTCAATCACAATGTATGCAAGGTATATGTGCATTATTAAAAAAATTAAAAAAATTTGCAAGGTGTGAACATTCAAAGATTTTTTTTTGCATTTCATTTTTGCACGAGAAAAATAAGCTTCATGAAAAACATACATACTTTGTGATGCCACGCCAACTAATTAAAAGTTTCACAAAGTAAAAAAACTAAAAATTAATCTACATTTAATTTTAGAAATTAAGTTCAAGATATAGAAATAGAATATTTACTAATTTAAATTTAAACATAAAATCTGAGGTTTAACTTGAAGAAAGAAAACAGGAAATTAGGTACTTATCTTTATCTACTAATCCTTGACACATTATTATATATACATCCTTCTTAAACTTAATCGTTAGGATTTATCGTGTTAAATTACTCAATCCAATCGTTTTAATTTATTTTAAAAAAACTTTATAATTATCTTAAAATTATTGATAGATTGACATTTTATTAATAAATTACATGACACCGGTTATTAAAATATTTAAATATGATTTATTGTTGAATAAAAATAAAATGGTAAAATTTAAAAAAGCATTTTTATTGAGTTATAGTAGATATTTTATTTTGAACAGTTATCGTAGATATTTCCTATACACTTATTAGGTATTATTATTAGTATCTTAAGATTATATTTTTTTTTATTTTAATGAAAAGTCACGTGTCATGAGAGGAAAAGCAAAGCAAGAGAAGCCGGGAGCGTTACAGAGCACGTGACGACAATTATATCATATTCTTTGACGTGGCGTGGAAACAACTTTGAAATCTCCCCAATAGCGGCAACCACTGTTTACATGCCACCTGTCCCACCGAAGTCCTTAAAAAAACTGTTTACATGCCACCTGTCCCATTCACCCACGTGTCATCTCGAGAACCGGCTTACATCAAATCTTCGCCGAATCTCACGCACTTCTGTAACGATATTAACCACTCGCTCGGCTAATCCAGGTTCTATGACGAGTCTCTCTTCGTAAAACACCCCTTCTCTTATTAAGATTCACAAAATTGCCATTCCCTTATTTTGGTTTTTTCTTTTTAATGAGGTAATTAAAAATGGAATTAAACATAATTTAACACAAAAATAAAATGATAATAATTGTTTAAGAATTTATATTTAATACATTGATAGCAGAAACAAAAAGTTTCTACAATTGTTTGAGTTTTAGGGTTTAGAAATTTAGTTCACGGTTTATAGTTTAGAGGTTTATATTTATGAGTAGAATTTAAGATTGTGATTAGAATTTAGAGTTTAGAGGTTAAATAATATTATTAGAAATTTAGGTTTTAACTTATAAATTTTAAATTCTAACCACAATTTTAAATTATAAATCTTTAAACCTAAACCCTAAATTAAATCTCTAACCCTTAAAACTAAGATAATTATAAGAAAAATATAAAATAATTACTCATTATTTAATACATTTCATTATATCTAATCTCTTTTTTCTATTATTTTGAGGGATAATTTTTTATAATGAAAAAGAGCTTGACATTAACTTAATAAATCAAAGTTGTCCTAAGGCGATAAAACCCCGTTCGAAAGTCCAAGAAATATTTGACAATCCATGATTCAATGGCAAGTACTTGAAAATCTATGATTCCAATTCTTTCAATTTTAACTGAATGCTCACGGTATATTATTCTATCAACGACCGGTTGGTTTAGTGGAATGATGTACTAGACCCCTTAAGTAAAGTTAGATGTTCGAGTTCTAGTGTTGTGAATGAGACAAATAGGTTGGGAGGATTACCCCTATAATAGGTTTCTATAGTTACTTGATCTGAATTCGCCGGTCAATGAGTTCAACACCGATAGTTAAACAAAAAAATCCATTGTATTAATGACATTTATTTTATTAATTTAATCATCAATTTAAATGTTAAATATTAAATTGGAACGAATTTGATGCTTTTTTGATTAAGTAGAAAAATAATTACATACTTAAGATAAATATCAGAATTCGAACACATACAAGATGAGACAACATAAGCATCCTTGACTACTCGATCAATCAGTGAATCTCGAATTTAATGTATTGAGGGATAACTTTTAATTAGTGGCATGAACATTGTGTGTTTGGTTTTGCGGTGGTAGAATTGATTTTGGATAATCATGATTTTATAGAATTGAATTTAAAATTGATTTTAAAGTAACGTGATTTATATTTGTGAGTTTTTTTCTTAAAAATCACGATTGTGTAAAAATATAGTGTAAAAATCACGACGAAACGCAAAAGCTATTATCATGTAGCTTTTCTCAAAATTACGTTTAGTACCTAAAATTAATTTTAAATTTTTACATCAAAACATATAGGCACGATATTCGAGATATAAAATTTCGATTAACGAAATTTTTGTCCTCCCACCGCATAAACAAACACTCATAATTCTACATAAAAAGAGAGCATTTTTAAAATTTAAAAAGAGAGGATTGATTTGATTTTCTTGGAGAGCAAGTTTTAACTGCAAGCTGGAGAGAAAGGGATAACTATTTATAGTTACAAAATGCAACTAAGCCATCAAGTTTTGAGCTTTACAAAGCAAAGCGTAAAGTTTATTTGATTGACAAAGTTTGCTCTTTTGGTGGGTATCAACTAGCAAAAGGAACCCAAAGAACAAGAACAAATAAGGTAAACATTTCTCTTCTTTATTTTCCGACTATTTTGAGAAATCATGTCGGTTAATATATGAATTCTCTGGCAATTTCAGCTGATTTTTTTCATAGGAAACAAACATATTATTCCTCGTTGCCAAGCTTTTGCATGGTAAATCTAATAAATCTAGATTTTCAAAGTATAAAAACAGAATTTTGAACCTAGGAGTGAAAATGGTTGTAGTGGTAATTTGACAAAATGATGGGTGGGCAGCCTTTTTAGCCAAAAGTTTGTGTTTTCTTTTTTGAACTTTCTGTCTTTCCAAACACACCCTCCTCTATAATGTCATCTTCAATCTTGGAGCTTAAGCCTACTATCTCCCAACATTTATCCTATTGTTTTTCCCCTTAAAAATCAAAGAAAATAATTCGAAAAAAATCAAAGCTTTAATTAATTAGTTTTGGATAGCTTCTCTTGCTTTAGATGGCAGGCTTTTTAGCCATGGCAAAGCTCATCACTTTTCTTCACTAACCGTTGCTTTGCGTTGCACTTTGAAACTGTAAGAAAGAATTACCAGTTGGTCTACTGAGATTAGATATTAGATCTCTTTAAATAAGGTCAGAAGATTAAATTCTAACAACGTTGTGAATAGAGCAAATTAGATTGTGAGTTACCCTATAATAAATTTTTAGAATACTCAATCGAAATTAATCAGTCAATAATTTAGACTTCGATCTAAAAAAAAAGTAAAGAAAGAGAGAGAAAAGATGGGATTTTTAGAGATAGATAGAGGAGGTGAACATACATAATACATTGCTTCCCGCGTTTTCCATGCCCCTCAATTCCCATTCCTCATGCGTGCAAGTCATTCTCAAAGCTTTGATTTGTTATATTTAATTTTATTCTCTTGGTTCTAGTTTGTTTTTAAGCTTACTCATCTTCCATTCACCTCTCTATTCTAATTTGCTTTCTGTTGTTTCCAAGATAAAACCATCGAAACTTTTCTCCTCATTTTCTTTCTTCTTAATTCCCACTGTTTCTCTTCTGATAAAAGATTCAAACTTTTCAATACCCTTTCATCAATCGTATTGTTTTCTATCTGGGTTTTCAAAATTGTTAGTGTTGATTTTCTCGGTTGGACTGTATAGTTTGGAAAAAGTAAAGCCCTTTGTTCTGTATTTCACCTCTTCTGTTCATAATCTGTTTGATATAAGGGGGGGGAAAAGATTGTAACTTTCTGAAAACCAGATTTCAAGCTCTGGGTTTTGATAATCTTTTGTTCTTTGCTTAGATCTGATCTGATAGAGCCATGGGGAACCATGGGAGCAAGAGAACAACAGAAGCATCATCGTCATCAACATCGACAACTTCTATTAATCTTAGCAGCAATTTGCAGTACACAACTGAATTGAGTTCCTATGAAGCAGCTTGCAAGCTAGACAAGGAGTTGCAGACATTCGACACCAATGTCCAAGCTCGAACCAATCATGTCATCAACACACTAGCAATGGGTGTCGAAGTCCGAGCCCTTTCATTCGATTCACTCAGAGAGGTAACCGGTTGTCTTTTAGAGATGAACCAAGAGGTGGTTAAAGTTATCTTGGAATGCAAGAAAGATATATGGAAGAACCAAGAATTGTTCGAGCTCGTCGAGGAGTACTTCGAGAACAGCTTGCAGACACTCGATTTTTGCTCTGCATTAGAGAAATGCCTGAAGCGTGCCCGAGACAGCCAATTGCTGATATTAATGGCTCTGCAACAATTCGAGGAAGAAAGCGGGGTTGGAGGGAGCGAATACGCGAGGACATTGGAAGAACTGAGGAATTTCAAGGCTGCCGGCGACCCTTTCACGGAGGAGTTCTTTCAGATCTTCCAATCTGTTTACAGGCAGCAAATAGCAATGCTGGAGAAATTGCAGCTGAGGAAGAACAAGCTCGACAAGAAGCTTAAGTACATCCATGCATGGCGTAAAGTATCGAGTATGATATTCGTTGCTACATTTGCCGCGGTGTTGATTTGTTCAGTCGTGGCAGCTGCAATGGCGGCACCTCCGGTTGCCGCCGCACTTGCCGCTGCGGCTTCAATCCCGTTGGGTTCAATGGGGAAATGGATTGATTCTCTGTGGAGAAACTACGAGAACGCATTGAAAGGGCAAAAGGAAGTGATTACCTCAATGCAAGCAGGCACATATGTGGCTATTAAGGACTTGGATAACATCCGGGTTCTCGTCGACCGATTGGAAATCAAGATCGAAGCTCTGTTGCAGAACGCGGATTTCGCAATAGAGCAAGAAGCTGTGAGGATTGGTATAGACGAGATCAAAAAGAAGCTTGGGGAGTTTATGAAGAATGTGGAGGAATTGGGGCAACAAGCTGATAATTGTAGCCGGGACATTAGGAGAGCAAGAACTGTTGTTCTTCAAAGGATCATAAAACATCCAAACTGAAATCAAATTTGGTTCCTGGGAATTTGACCTGCTTCAAGTTGATGCTGACAATGTTGACAACAAGTGAAAATAATGATGAAAACGATGATGTTCGATTGATTTACAACATGTTTTGGGACACTACACTTGTTTGTTTCTTCAGGTCATTGTTCTATTGACGAGTAAAGTATTTATTTGATTCCCTTTTTATGCATGTATTAGGTCACAGATAATGTTATTTTCCATTGGCAAATGTTACTTTGATTGTGTAAATTATTGATTAAAGTATTACCAATTACCATACCAAATTTGCTTTATCTACTTAGCTTTAGATCTGATTTCATTTCTCATGGCCTTAACATCACTTCAAAGGCTTCCTTTTGAGAGAACACATAAATTTACAATTGAAATCATATAAGGCAATGTGAACATCGTGTTTCGGATCGTCAGATCGATTAGCACATATAAACAAAAGGATCTTACGTTTGCCCAACTTTGTTGCGCATTTTGTTAAGAGATCTCTTGTACAGTTATTGAAAGTTCAAGCCTAAAATTTTGCTTATACATAAAGCCTTACAACAACATTGATATATGAATATAGAACATACCCGAGATAGATTCTCGGTAATGACTCTTTTCTTGTGCAGTAGAACCACATGGCACACGCTATTTAAACTCCGAACACGAACCTCCACATTCGGGTGATGCTGGAAGCCATGTAGAATGAAGTTCTCTGGCAAGCACTTCTTAATGCTGCTTATGAATGATATCAAGTTTGCATGATAAAAGAAATTGTAAGAAAAACTAGGTTTAAACACTAGTTTTGCCAAAGTTGAAGATTGGTACCGGACTGATGTTGAAATAAGTGGCAGAAACCATATAGGAACAAGATAAGGATACAAAAATCTTAAACCAAATGGATGAGAAAAAGGTTAAAAATGTGTATCCACCAGTCAAGATGAGCACCAGCATAACGTTTACGAGGCACTTGAATGTAGAGAGGTTCGCTTCTGTTCCATGCGGAGGGAAATAACCTTCAGACTTGAAATTAGAAAGCAATTGATCCTTAAATTGGAATGTATCCATTAACCACGCTGCTACTTCGCTTTCAGACATCGGGATGTCATCCAGTGTAATGCGTCTGATGTGAATATGAACTTCGGAAGGGTCAACCCCAAAGACATTATCCAAGAAGGATGGACAGCGATGCTTATATCCAATGGTCACATCATAAACTGCAAACAAACAAATAAGTCATGGAAATCCATTGAAGTGACTAAACTGGGTTTATCAGATGAAAATTAAAAGTGTTCTCAACACAATACAAGAGATTACAAAATAGAGTAGTTGAGTTTATCCTAAGCCCGGGTTTCAGTCTTACTGGAGCCTCTTTGAAACAGAAACCGTAGAAAAAGTTTTAATGGTTTCATTGAACCTAAGTCAGGCATCCTCCAGGTTTCTTGCATGTCAAATGTGAAGTTGAGTACTGAAGCGGAACTAGTAGAGGTGTCGGTTTAAGTACACCATTACAGACAATGGAAATTCAAGTAATTTTTTGTTAGGCAAAGTTAGGAACTCTACTTAGCCTCTATTTATTGAATCTGAAAAAAAGGATAGGTCTAAATTAAAAATCTTGATCAGCTCTAGACCAGACAAGAAAGCAAGTGTTGTCGTAAACAATTCAACTCTTACCACAATGTGAAAGGTTATCACCCTTCTCTAAGCTGTGTGATATTTAGCTGATTTCTAGCAGCTAAGATGTAAAGAGAAACTATTCATCTTTATAAAATCATAATTATGTGAGAAACAAGTCTCTTATGCTATGTTGACGAGAAAGCTTATTGGTTACTCCAGGGGGAAAATAGATAAAGTAACATATTTGTCACCAGTGTCAAAGCTTGCTCAACAACTACCTACCACAATATGAGCTAGAAGGGTCTTATTATAAATAATCTTCCATCAAGGATATATCAATGTATAAAATGTTAAGAAGAGACAAATCCAGGCAACCAATGGATGGGCATAAAGAAGAAAAACAACCTGCATCCAATGTGCTCCTCAAATCTTCCAAGCAAGCATTAAAACCCTTTGATTTTGGAAGCAGCAAATTCTTTAGGATGGGCAAGCCATTTTCAGCTGCATATTTTTGGCTTCTTAAGCACTTCTGGTCGCTGCAAGAAAAAGAATAATTGATGGATTAGTGCACTGCAGGTGCATCAACAAAGAACTCAAGGCAAACTAGTAATAAAAATCATGGAGAATCCCAGAAGCAGGAAACCAGTGATAAAATTTCTCCATGCACTGTCTTGTTCAAATAAAACACGGCGATATCAAAATAAAAGAGACAATAAAGGGGATATGAGAGCTAAAAGAAGAGGAAAATACGTGAAATCTGTTCCTTCAGGAAAGAGAACAAGCCAAAGGGGATCTCGAGGATCTTTGAATTTTGAAAGCATCCGGCGCATGTTTGCTTCATCAATCTCCCACTTCCTTTCCACAGGGATGAACTCCAAAATATGGAATGCCCAACCAAATACAGGTAATTTCATTAAGCTGCTCTTAAGGATGTACTTTATGTATCCTAAGCAATCTTTCCGCAATGCAAGGTCCCACAGATACATCCAGTCAACCTCAGTTCTGTGGTTGCAAATAAGCAAAACACGTTCCCTTGCAGGAACATCATCTCCAGAAAAAACGACTTTGGTTTTGTTTATTTTCTCAAATAGAAAAGGCCATAAAGCAAGCCAAGAACTAAAGAAGAAAGCCGTTACTTTTCGACTGTAATGTACGCTGAAAAGCCTCAATACAACAGTACTAAAAAAGCCACAATACACTATCATCATAAAAGCTGTTGAGAGTAACACCATCAAGCATATCAGACCCCTAAACACCCTAAGTGGGGTCAATTTACGATGCCTGAGTTCATGATTTACACTAGGAACTTCCATTCATTACAACCCCTAATCAGCACCTTTTCACACAAAACAAACCGCACAGACTCTATTATGAAATTATCTACTCAAAAGCTAACCAATCGGACACCCTCTATCCTGCAGAAAACAAGAAGCAAGCATAATGAAGTTAAACAAAACGAAAGTAGAGCTGCAAAATACTAAAAGTTCAACCAACATTTAAAGGATGAAGACAAAAGCACGACATAACATCAATACTCTTCCTAGAAAAGCATGGTTACTTACTACTAGCATACAACCTCTCATTTCTGAACCAAAACAGCAAGCCATTATTACTTCACTTCTAAAGTCAAAGAACAAACCAACAGGAACAATTATCAAAGCATTTAATAATGTTTTCACTTTCGAATCGAGTCCTTCACCATACATGGGGATTCTATGAGATGATGCCACATAAATAAATAAATAAAATTTAAAAGCACACGTTAGATTCTACACTCATACAATACTGAATAAGCTTAGTTTAAAAGAAAAAACTCCAAATCATGTTGGAGTAAATAAATAAACAGATACAAAAGGACAAACGGTCATCATCTACCTAACCATAGAATAAATAATAAGTGGAGCGAACAGTTACTGGACTTGCTAAGAAAGGAACGGATCTGAATGCCTGGATAAGATGTTGCTTAAAATCTAAGCGAATAAAGCAAATATACTGAAGGATCCTGTTTGGTTACTCGGAAAATTTAAAGAACTCGAACCTTAGAGGAAAGTGTAGCAAATAATCTGGCTGCATTTTATCAGCATCAAAAGAAAAATGCTACTTAAAAGTGTAAAAGAAAAGAAATGGGGAAAGTGAGTTACCTTTATATTGTTAGGGTTCAAGTGTAACTGTGTAAGTATCGGCAAAGATAAAGAATCTGCCGGAAAAATCGGAGAATTTGGGATTTTGGTCCATTTGTAAAGGGAAGAGCTCAAGAGGGCGAAGGGTTAACAAAATGGGCAATGAATTCACTCCAAATTACCGATCCTGCCACCATCTAATCTATAGCTATTAATTAGTTATTTAGTTTCTATTTATTTATTTTTCGAACAAATTTAGTTTCTATTTCAATAGTGAAAGATTGAAAGCTAAGTTGAAATATATACCCGACATTTAATTAAAACTTGGCCTAATATCAAAATTCTTTTTTAAATGTTTGATCAAATAATTATTTTAAGTTTTACATTTTTTAAAAATATTTTAGCTTTTATTGGTTAAAATGATTTTTATTAATTAACGATTAACGTTTATTGCTAACCATACATATTCATGTCACATTATGTTTTTATTAAATTAAAAAGGCATAAAGGGTCATTTAGACAAAAGAAAAATTAAACGTTGAAGGTGGATTTTGATATTATGTTTTAAAACTTTTTAACGATAAATTATTTAAATGATCACTCAACTTTTAAGGTGTTATTGTTTTAGTCACCTGAAAAATCATTAAATTAAATTTAATCATTTAACTTTTATGACGCTAAATTTTTTTTATTATCAAAATGACGCTAAAGTTCTAGTCATCTAATCAATAGTTTATTTAATAAACATGACATTTAATCCATCAAAGTTATATCTAACTTACTGATTTTTTTTTGACAATATCTAATTTATTGATCTATATATTCATTAAAAAATCTATTTTATTTTTATTTATTATATTGCATTGAAGTGAAAATTGTATATCGATAAATGATTCTCATATCATTGAAACTTTAGAGTTTTAATTTATATTAAATGGGTGGTTTAAGATTATTTTTTTGTTTAAGAGTGTTTGAAGCCTTGAACTTTTGAAAAAAATTAATTAAGTTCATAATTTTTTTTCACCTAATTAAGTTACCCAACCAATAAATTGAATCAATTAAGTCATTTGATCAGTTTTGACCATTAATTTTTGACTAATTTTTTCTTAAAATATTACTGCCACGTGACACACTACAGTTCTGTCCAGTAACATTTTCAGATTTTTTTAGAAAACTATTTTTTATAAGTTTTAAATTTTTTAGAACTTTTAAAGATTTTTTAAATAAAAAAAATGAAAATGTAGAGTGACAACACTGTAATACTAAACGTTGTACCAACTGATTAAAAAATAAACAATTAGATTTAATAGTCAACGTTAGTCAAAATGATAAATTGGTAAAATTATAGAGTATAAAGGCTTAATTAGGTGTTAAAAATGTAAAAAACTCAAGGGCTTATGATAACCTCAAGCTATTATTTTTTTTATAAAGTAATCTACAATCATTATGTTTGATTTACATAAAATTTGTGAGTTTTTTTTTAATTTTAATGTGTTTTTATGATAATACTTATTCTGTTTTTTAACTCTCGATAAAACTTTCCCACGTGGTATTTGGTTCATAACTTTATTATTATAACCATAGAAAGTAGTAAAAAGGAACACATTGGATTTCAATATTATTTCACATCATGGACAATTCCATAACCAAAAATAAAAGAAAATATCACCGTCAATGTGTGACAGCCGGTCACTTTGATTTTAACAGGCGAACAAGTATATTTGATCGGTTGATCAAATTGTTTATTTTTATTTTATATTCTTTTAAGCTATGTGCTTTAGACCTACTAAGAACACATTTTTCTTCCTTTATAGTCTTATTTTTTCTGTCCTCTAAGTAGAAGAAAAATTAAGATTAAAATTATGATCTGTAAAAAAAAAACGGGTGACCAAAAATTTAATTGAGTATTATGAAATATAAAGTAGGGCAGGCATGTTGGAATATGTAAGAAAAATTCAGCAAGTCACATCTGCACAATACCCCTGTCGTCCTTCACTCAAATTTGCGTGGAAAACATGTTTAAGCCCAGCGACGGAGCTATATGGGGTTGCCCTCTCGGCCTCACCCCAAGATTTTTTTTTATACATTTGTTTCTTATATAATTATTTTATAAAAAATAATTTATTTATAATTTGCTCAAATTTTCAAATATTTATGTTTATCTCTAATCTCAAATTATAGTTCAGTCTCTGTTTAGCCTCCTCTAAAATGCTAAAAATCTTTCTTACATTCGCAATTATATTTTGCCCATCTCAGTATTTAAATGTTTGGGTAAATTATACTAATGACCACCGAACTATGGAGTTGGTGTCGATTTGACCACTATATTTTCAATTGTGTTAAATATACCACATAACTATTTAATTGGTTCCAATGTAGCCACCTGCCGTTAAAAAAAACGAAAAAGTTAACGGGACTGTTAAAATAATTGGTATAATTACACATTTAGTCCCCTTTATTTATACAATCATTTAATTTAGTCCTAATTTTAATATAATAAAATAAATTGATTATTCAATTAGGCGGTGACACGTGTCACCACCAATGGAGTAAGAAAAATAAATTGTGAAAGTTGGCCCCAAGGAGAATCGAACTCGGGTTCCTAGGAAAAGAATGCACCACCCTTACCACTGAGCTAAGAATGATTTTAGCTTATAGAATACCAAATATTCTATATGTCGTATATGTGTTATCCTTATTAGATTCAAACATTGAGAAGCACAAGGAGATACAAAACTGGTATTTCGAACCATATCTTGCAGAATTATGGAATCATTTCATGGGTATCTCCTTGTGCAGAAAATACCAGTTTTGTGTTTTTCTTGTTTTAATTACCAAAAACCTTTCTTTTCTCTTCAATTTTTATAGATATTGTAAAATCATATACGGATTTCTTGTTTTCCTTATCCTCTGTTTCCTCCATTTTTGTTATAAACCCAGAACTCAGTTGGACATAGTTGGACAGTTGTTTGCAGTGCAGAACTCAGTTAGTGTACCATACATAAGGTTCACTTGATTGAAGAAATCCACAGCTGCATGGGAGAAGGAAATGAAGAAAAAATCAGTTCAAGATTATATGAAGTTGAACCCCTAGCAAATAATATTTCGATTCGAATTCGGATTCGGATTCGGATTCTTACTATTCACAGCTAACCACTCGTTGATATCTTCACCAGGTGGTAGCCTAACAGCTTCTCTCAAGTTACCACTACCCAAGGTTGCATCGATGTGCAATTGAAACTGAGCACCCTGCAAATTGTATTTCCATGGAAAATTTCTGAACATCAACTTCACATGAACATTACTCAAAGCACCCAAATCTAAGAACAGAACAAGGAAAAGCAACATTCAAACCTTGCTTCCCGATGGAACATTCTTCTTAGGCCTAAATGTCTTCTAATTTCTGCATAAAGAAAGAATGGAAACAGAGATCAGTACCACGATTCAAAGAAAAACACAGAATCGAGAAAATTTAAACAACCAAAAAAAGAGATTTGGGTAATTGAAATGAAGCGAACCTGCTGCCGAGGCCGAAGAGACTCATCGAAAAAGACAAACTTTGACGTTTTTAGCTGTGTTAAAAGCTTAAAACCTCTGGGTTTATAACAAAAATGGAGGAAACAAAGGATAAGGAAAACAAGAAATCCGTATATGATTTTACAATATTTATAAAAATGAAGAGAAAAGAAAGGTTTTTGGTAATTAAAACAAGAAAAACACAAAACTGGTATTTTCTGCACAAGGAGTACCCATGAAATGGTTCCATAATTCTGCAGATATGGTTCGAAATACCAGTTTTGTATCTCCTTGTGCTTCTCAATGTTTGAATCTAATAAGGATAACACATATACGACATATAGAATATTTGGTATTCCATATGCTAAAATCGTTCTTAGCTCAGTGGTAAGGGTGGTGCATTCTTTTCCTAGGAACCTGAGTTCGATCCTCCTTAGGGCCAACTTCTACAATTTATTTTTCTTACTCCATTAGGTGGTGACATGTGTCACCACCTAATTGAATAATCAATTTATTTTATTATACTAAATTAGGACTAAATTGAATGATTGTATAAATAAAGGGGACTAAATGTGTAATTATACCAATTATTTTAACAGTCCCGTTAACTTTTTCGTTTTTTTTAACGGCAGGTGGCTACATTGGAACCAATTAAACAGTTATGTGGTATATTTAACACAATTGAAAATATAGTGGTCAAATCGACACCAACCCCATAGTTCGGTGGTCATTAGTATAGTTTACCCTAAATGTTTTTAGTCGGTAGTAATATTTAAACTTTGGTTTTTTTCTTCTTTAGTTAACGATAATCAATATTGATATAATTTATAATTTAACATTTGGTTAAATTAAAAAATCATTTTTTGAAAAATAGTCAATGCTAGATTTTTTTTAGGAAATTGGTCATTTTTATAGTGGCAAGGGAGGTTGCCACCAACTGCAGACAGTAACGAAATTTAGGGTACAAGTTTGGGGAGCAACTTATTTTTTTAATTTGGAGGCTTAAATTAAAATTTTAAATTTTTTGAGGGTTTAACTAAAATTTTTAATAATTTGAGAGATTTAATAAGAATATTTAAAAATTATGAGAGAGAATTTAATTAAAAATATTTCAAATTTGAAGCTTAATATGAATTTATAAAATCTTATGGGGGTTAAAATATTTTTTTAAAATTAGGGGCCAACTTCTAATTTCCTAAAATTTCTCTTAGTCTTCACTAAGTTACGCCCATGGCTGTAGACGATATCCTTGGGTGGGGCAGCTGCCAGCGAGTTTGTGCCAATTTATTGTTTTTTTCCCTCTGAGACTAAATTGGAAAGAATTAAAATTAGAGGGTGAAATAAAAGATTTTAAAACTAGACACAAAACTCACGGTTAGGTTGAGAGAGACAAGTAAATTCAATCATTTAATTTTCAACTATAAGATGAGTACAAAATTTTTAAAGAGTATAACTTTGTGTTCGGGTGTTCGATTGATGCGGTTTTATGAATCTATGTATTTTTTCTTCGAGATTTACACTATAACAAGGAGACTTATTCGCCTTGTTTGTCCCGAAAAAACTTTCTTTTGGCATTCAATTTTGGATTTTTTACTTTTTAGAGAAAAAATTGAATATTTGTGTTTGATCTTTTATAGCCCAACATGCTTAATTATTCAATTTTTATGTACAAATAAATATCATTAGTCATAAGGACTCGATACATGTAATTTCATTGCATTCTGAAATTTTTATTTTGGTCCATGTCCATGTGATAATTTTATAGGGACCCAATTAAAAGGAAACTATACTAACAAGAGCTGAATTGAAATTAAATTAAATTAAATTTGCAGGGAACAAATTTTGAAATGTGTCATTTCAGATTTAGTTTTCACGATTTGTTTTCCCTTGAAAGGACAATTCTTTAAAATTTTGATTTTAGTCCTATAATTTTAATTATTCTCATTTAGTCCAGAAGACAAGAAAAAATAAATAAATATTAACCCTATGTTGCCGGTAGCTTCCGGGGATATATTATAATATTACCCTATAGAATCGGGTCGGGTCAGAACTCATCGAGTATTGGTGAAATGGACATCCCTAACTAGACCTTGGCGTCTCCTAAGTCCTAATCATTTGGGATAAGTTGATCTTTAAGTCCACTTAATTTTGTAACTAGACAAATTAATTATTGCTCCTCCTTTTGGTGTCAAATTACTTTATAGGTTCCATTATTTTTGAAACTAGGAAGATTAAGCCCTAACCCACCAGTTCTTCGATTTAAAGACTTCTTAAACCCCTATCTACTTTAAAATTAAGCAAATTAGACCCTAACTTTTTAATTTTCAATATTTTAATTGATGGTTTAACAATTAGATTTTGATCCGTATTTTATTACCACTATATTTGTCTCCTTGAAATTTCATCTCCGTCCAAAATTGAATCCGGAAACCAGCTCAGAATCACCCGATTCAATAATAGCATGATCCCATTCCATTTGGGCAGCCAAATCTGCAGAAGCGACATAAGAAGCAAAAACAACCTTGTTAACAACTCCCATTAGAGTCCCCCGCAATGGCTGCAATATCACACTTAATCTTCATTACTCCATCAGGACTTGAGGAGAACAATTGGTTTTCTCATCAGTTTGGTTGGTTCTTAACCAAACTAACTTAACTGATTTCAATCTAGAAAAACTAACGATTAATTTTCTTATCTTAAAGTGATATGACTGAATTAATTTTATGTCGGTCGATTCACTAACTAAACCAAACCTATTTAAATATATATATATATTTTTTAATAGTTGTTGAGTTGAGAGGTGTTCGATTCGTTCAACCGATGTTGCTCACCAAGTGGTGGAGAGGTGGATTTGGTGTGGAAGCTTAAATGTAAATAACACAATGATTTTAGAGTGGTTCAACCTTCTAACCAAGGTCTACATCCACTATCTTAGCTCCCCACTAAGGATTTTCAATCAATTCACTATTGATTCGTCCCCTTTTCTAGGCTTAGGAGAAAACCCTTATACACCGATCAAGCTTTCTACCCAAAGCCTTGATCAAACCCTCTTTACAAGAGAAAAGAAATAGCAAACACAAATCTCTCTAATAGGTGTTTGTTTGCACAATTAAAGCACTCACCCAAAACCTAAAACACTTGAGCAAATTTGACAATTTTGGCTCACTAGTATTTGTCTATACAAGAATTGACAATTTAAGTACAAAGACACAATTTGATCATTTGTTGATTGACAATTGAAGCATTAACCATATCTTGATGCTTGGAGGTCCCTTTTATACTCCTTGATGAGTTTATAGCCGTTACTAGCCGTTGGGGTTGAATTGGAGCCGTTGAGGACTTTAATTCCCACCATAAATGCAGTTCTGCAGCTCCCCGTTTCGAAACACTCGAACCCGTTTCGAAACACCTTTTAAGTAGAAAGAGTCGTTGCAGTCTGATGAGGCATCTGTATCGGAACGCCCTTGGCCGTTTCGGAACACGTATCGAAACGCCTAGTCCCGTATCGAAACGACCTGCATTTAAATGTTAGTTGGGAAATAGCCATTGGGGTTTATGACCGTTGTGGTCGAAGCCACGTAGGCGTATCGAAACGGCATAGCCCGTTTCGAAACGCTACTAAAAAATCTCATCTAGGGAAAGCCCGTTTCGATACTCGTATCGAAACGTTTTTGCTACTGGAATCTCCCGTATCGAAACGCCTGAACGGTTTTGTGTAGTTTGACCTTTGAAAACATGTAAAATCCTTTGAAAATGTCCCTAAACATAGTTTCAAGTTATTTGGACTTTAGAAATTGTTTTAAATACTTTTTAAATCAGTCCAAAATATTTTTCAATTATTATATCAAAACATTATTTCTACAATAGTATTTAAAGACGCTTACAAAATAGTATAGGTACCCCTAAACAATAACTACGAAGGTCAATACATTATCATCCCCTTCCACCTCTCCATATTTCTTTACCTATCTCCTATTTTTTTCCCTTTCCCTCTCTCTAGGTATCTCTTCTCTCTAGGTTTAATAAACCTTTTTTTTAAACTTTTTTAATGTAGTTTCATGGCACTAATATTTGTTTTTTTTAACGTTTGATAAACTCATGCATATTTTTATAGTACTGTTCGAACTTGAATTTCTTGGGAGAACAACATTTTTTTTTTAATATTTAATAAATATATTTTAATAATATTTAATGATGTCGAACATTATTCAAATATTAGGCCCATTTGATTTTAGAAAATATTTTGTAATTTTGTTTTTTATTTTTATTTTCAAAAAATAATGTTCATTTTTAGTTTTCTAAAAATTTAAAAACATATTTGGTTGATAGGTATGGAAACTTGTTTTTAAAAATAAAAATAGTGAAAATATATTTAGTATCTAACTTTTCAAAATAGAAATAAAAAAACAATTAAAATAAAATATAGTTAGAAATTATTATTATAATAATGATAAATAAAATATGAGTAAATAAACTAAAGTTTTAAAAAATGACATTAGAATGATTTGAACTTGAGTTGAAATTAAAAAAATTACTGTTTTCAAAATTTCAACTTTCCCAAACCAATTTCAATGAAAACATCTTTTTTATGTTTTTAAATGTTTACTTATTTTTGTTTTTATTTTCTAAAAATAATTTTTTTTTCTAATTTTATAACCAAACACCTTTTCTTCACTGTTTTTTTAATAAAATGAAAACAAACTTCATTCTCTATGTTAGCAGTTAGGAATAGTTAAGCTGTTAACTTTATTCAGTTAGTTTGTTAAATAGTTAGTTTAGCTCTTTTGTATTAGTATATAAACTAGCCTTTGTAAACATTATTCGATATAATGAGAAAGCAATATTTCCCAATTATTCTGAGTTTAACATGGTATCTGAGCCAAGTATTTTTTGGGTTTTCTTTTGGGCTTTCTCTTGACCGACCCACCTCTTTTCTCTTGGTCTTCTTTTTCCCTCTTTTCTGCGATTTAGGGTTTTCTCTTTTCCCTCTTTTCTTCCGTTTCAATGCCGAACAATGCTTCGATTCCGATCGTTGATGATTCTGAAATTGATTTCAATCATCCTCTCTTCCTTCATCCGTCGGATACTCCTGGTGGTATTCTGGTCTCTCATCGTCTTGTTGGGATTGATAATTACAACCTGTGGAGTCGTTCCATGCGTATTGCTCTTCTTGCGAAGAACAAATTAGGTTTCGTTGATGGCAGCTGCAAGAAGGAAGGCTATGCTGAGGCTCATCGTTCTCAGTGGGAACGCTGTAATGCGTTCGTTTTGTCTTGGATTCTCAACACCGTTTCCAGTGAGCTCTCAGCGGGCATCGTCTTCGCTTCCAACGCTGCTCAAGTCTGGAAGGATCTCAAAGAAAGGTTCGACAAGGTCGATGGTTCACGCATATTCTATCTTCATCGGGAGATTGCGACGGCGAATCAAGGTGACTCTTCCGTTTCTGCGTATTTCACGCGTTTGCGTCTTCTGTGGGATGAATACAATTCTTTGGTTCCTGTTTCGGTTTGCAACTGTGATGTGTCTTCACAGAACTCCAAGCACCTTGCCCAACAGAATTTGTTTCAGTTCTTGATGGGTCTCAACGAGACGTATATGGCGATTCGGAGTCAAATCTTATTGATGCAACCTTTGCCGACGGTGAACCAGGCTTATTCGATGCTCGTCCAAGAGGAATCTCAGCGTGCCCAGTCGTCTGGTATTTCTCCTCTTTCTGATGTTACTGCTTTGTACTCTAATTCGTCTGGATCTTCTGATCGTCGGCGGTTTTCGGGAGTTTGTGATTTTTGTAAAATCCGGGGTCACAAGCGCGATAATTGTTATCGTCTTCATGGCTTCCCTTCTGACTTCAAGTTCACGAAGAAGAAGATTTCATCTCCTGTTGTGGCTGCTCACACTAATGCATCAACTCCGGTTGTTGAATCTGACTCGAGGAGTGATTCTGGATCTTTGCCTGCTTCCAATTTTCATCCGGCTCCTGTTTTTACTCGTGATCAGTATAATCAGCTGCTGCAGTTGTTAAACAAAGCTCCCTTAGCTGAATCTTCTTCCATTTCTGCCAATTCTGTAGGTACAGTATCCCAAGGTATCTCTGCTTCTTCTGGTTCAATTACTTGGATTTTGGATACGGGGGCTACTAATCATATGTTGTCGGATTTTCATTGTTTAGATTTCCCTATTTCATGTGCTTCTGATTCCAATCTTGTTCACTTACCCAATGGTAAAACAGTTCCCATTTCCCACACTGGTTCCTTTTCTTTTGATTCGTTTAATACTCTTTCTAATGTTCTTTATGTTCCTCATTTTACTCACAATCTTTTATCCGTTTCTAAACTTACTCGTGAGCTTCATTGTAGCGTCACTTTTTATCCTGATTTTTACATTTTACAGGATCTTTACAGTGGAAAGATGAGGGGGATTGGTAAAGAGTTGCGTGGCTTGTACCTGTTTGATTCACATAGTTTTTGCCCTGGTTTGTCTCATGATGCTCAGTGTTCTTCTTTTTTGCATTCTAGTTTTTCTGCTTCTTCTGATTGTATGTCTTTTGCTTCATCTAATAAAAATTTAGTTTGGCATGCACGTTTAGGGCATGCACCCCTTAGTACTTTGGTTAAATCTCCTTTTCTTTCTACTGTTGACTTGACTTCTGAGCATGTTTCTACTTGTACTGTCTGTCCTTTAGCAAAACAAACTAGAGTCCCTTTCCCTTCACGTTCTTCTGCTAAATCTCAGCAACCTTTTGATCTTATTCACATTGACCTTTGGGGGCCTTATCGTATTTCTACTCATAGTGGTCAGAGGTTCTTTTTAACAATAGTTGATGATTGTACTAGATATACCTGGGTTTATCTGATGAAGCTTAAGAGTGACACTGTTCTTTATCTTAAACAGTTTTGTGCCTATGTTAAAATTCATTTTTCTGCTTCTATTAAGACAATTAGAAGTGACAATGGTACTGAGTTTTTTAATTCCCATTGTTCTACTTTCTTTCTTGACAATGGTATAGTTCACCAGAGTTCCTGTGTTCATACTCCTCAGCAAAATGGAGTTGCTGAGCGTAAGCACAGACATTTATTAGAAGTGGCTCGTGCTTTGCGTTTTCATTCAAATGTTCCTCTTAAATTCTGGGGGGATTGTGTCTTGACTGCCTGTTACATAATCAATAGGTTGTCTTCTCGTGTTTTAAGTTGGAAGTGCCCATTTGAAATTCTTTATAACAAGCCTCCTAATCTGTCTTATATGCGTATTTTTGGTTGTTTATGCTATGCTACATGTCTTCATCCTCAGGATAAGTTTTCTTCTCGGGCAGTTCCATCTGTGTTCTTAGGTTATTCCTCCACAAAAAAGGGTTATGTTCTGTTTAGTCTTGTTTCTCATTCTTTCTTCATTAGTCGTGATGTTGTTTTTAGAGAATCTGTTTTTCCTTTCCAGCTTCCTCTTTCTGATTCTTCTGTGTTTTTTCTTTCACAGTCTTCTTCCATTTCTTACTCTGATTTTTTGACTTTGGATTCTCCTTCTGCTTCATTGGATATTTCCTCTGACTCTAGTCTTTCTTCATCTACTGTTGCGTCTTCACCTGATGTGTCTTTACCTGTTGAGTCTTCACCTACTGTGTCTTCACCTAATGTGTCTTTACCTGTTGAGTCTTCACCTGTTGAGTTTTCACCTGTTGAGTCTTCACCTACTGTTGATCATTCTTTGGATATTTCTATTGTTCCTCGTCGATCTACTAGGCAGTCTCGTGAACCTTCTTGGTTACAAGATTATGCTCACTCTTGCCATTCTTCCTCCTTCTCCTGTAGGTATCCTCTTTCTTCTTTTTTCTCTTATTCTCACTTGCCTTTTCCTACTCAATGTTTTTTGTCCTCTACCTCTCATATCATTGAACCCAAAAGTTACAATGAAGCTGTTAAAAATCCTCTTTGGGTCCAAGCTATGTCTGAGGAAATTTCAGCACTGGAATCCAACAACACGTGGTCTGTAGTTTCCTTACCTCCGGGCAAGAATCCAGTTGGTTGTAAATGGGTTTATAAAGTGAAGTATAAAGCTAATGGTGAGGTGGAACGGTTCAAGGCACGTCTGGTTGCTAAGGGTTACACTCAACAGGAGGGAGTTGATTACACGGATACCTTCTCTCCTGTTGCTAAGATTGTCATCGTTCGTACGATTCTTTCTCTTGCCTCCATTTTTGCTTGGCCTCTTTATCAGCTTGATGTCTATAATGCCTTTCTTCAAGGCGACCTTTCTGAAGAAGTTTTCATGACTTTACCTGAAGGATTTTGTAGCCAGGGGGAGTCTAAGGTGTGTAGGCTTCAAAAATCCTTGTATGGATTGAAACAAGCTTCGAGACAGTGGAATCTTAAGCTAACAGAGGCCCTAATTGCTGCGGGTTATCATCAAAGTAAACATGACTATTCATTGTTTACTAAACAACAAGGGGAAAAGATAGTCATCATGCTGATCTATGTTGATGATCTCCTAATAACTGGAAATGATGAGTTATTAATTGGAGAGTTGAAAGAAATTCTGAACAGAAATTTTAAAATGAAGGATCTTGGAAACCTTAAGTATTTTCTTGGATTGGAGGTTCTAAGGTCAAAGGCTGGTATAATCTTGAACCAGCGTAAGTATGCTCTGGAGTTAATTGAAGATACAGGGATAGGGGGAGCTAAACCTGCTGTGACACCTTTGGAACAAAACAAGAAATACACTTCATTCGAGTATGATGAAAGTAAAGTTGAAAGTGATGAAGTTCTTCAAGACAAGACAGTTTTTCAAAGGCTCATTGGCAGACTTATTTACCTAACACATACCAGGCCTGACATCATGTTTGTCGTGCATACACTAAGTCAATTTATGCAGCAACCAAAGAAATCACATCTAGACGCAGCCTTGAGGATTGTGAGATACATTAAAGGTAGTCCTGGCAAAGGCATTCTTTTAAGTTCTGCGAGTAAATGTCAGTTATTTGCGTACTGCGATTATGATTGGGCTGGATGTCCTATGACTAGGAGGTCAGTAACTGGTTTTTGTATAAAATTGGGAGATTCATTGATTTCATGGAAATCAAAGAAACAACATACTGTAGCTCGATCTTCTGCAGAAGCAGAGTATAAAAGTATGGCAATTACAGCTGCAGAGATAGTCTGGTTAAAAAGATTGCTGAATGAACTTGGGATCAAGGAAAACGGTCCAGCAAAGCTCATGTGTGATAGTAAAGCAGCTTTGCAAATAGCAACTAATCCAGTCTTCCACGAAAGGACCAAACATATAGAAATTGATTGCCACTTTGTCAGAGAAAAAATTCAACAAGGCTTGATACAAACTGAACATGTGAGGTCTGAAGAACAACTTGCTGACGTGATGACTAAAGCTTTGGGAACAAGTCAGCATGAATACTTGATGTCCAAGTTGGGGTTCAAAGATGTCTTTCAACCACCAACTTGAGGGGGAGTGTTAGCAGTTAGGAATAGTTAAGCTGTTAACTTTATTCAGTTAGTTTGTTAAATAGTTAGTTTAGCTATTTTGTATTAGTATATAAACTAGCCTTTGTAAACATTATTCGATATAATGAGAAAGCAATATTTCCCAATTATTCTGAGTTTAACACTCTAGAACTAAACGAATCCTAGCTTTGGCTTAGTCAACAAATGTTGGATCAAATGGTTGAATCTCCCGTTGACATCCCATTTCTTCACAGGTCCCAGATTCATTACCTAATAAAAATATTTCTCTTTCTCATCTCCTAAGTTATAAGCACTATTAAAAAATATTTAGCTTTGACATAATGTTTATTTGCATTCATTTAATCTTATAAGTCCAAAATTTGAATCCATCTCTTAATTTTATTTTCTCTATTTTTCATCGAAAAATAATATAAAACACACACATATATATAAATATGACTAAATTGATAAAATATATAAATAATAAAACTTAATTTAATTGTTTTTTGAATTACGATTTAATTAATTAAATATATAAATATAAATAACTAAATATACTATTATACAAATTGACACGTCATCTAATACATTTAATATTTCCATATAAAATTATATAAGGTGATAAGATTCAGATGTTTTAAGATAATTCAATGGCATTTTTTAACTTTACCCAACAAGGTAATCCATTAATCGCAATTTTTCTTCCTTTTATATCACCTAATACAATTAACATTTCCATATAAAATTATATAAGGTGATTTTGTTAATTATTATCTTTAGAATAATTTTTTAAGTTTGGTTAACCATATATTATTCATAATATGTAAAATACATGTTTTTATTATTGGGTCAAAAAGGTAATGTAAACAAAACATCTGTTTTCCGTAGATTAATAAATAAAATGACCACTGCTATACTATGTACCCATTCATTATTTTTAATGAAATAACTACATAGTTTTTTTTTTCGAATAGGGAATAACTACATAGTTTATGTCCAACAATAATTAGTGATTTGCTCATCCCCTTGTGTCCTGGTGGCAAAGGTAGATGTTTATCATCCTTTAGGACCCGGGTTTGAGCACCAGTAATGCCATGCTGTGTGTGCCGTCTTTGAAAAGACTAAGAAAGTTGAACAGATGCTACCCTTGCATCGCACCAGCATATTAAAAAAAAAAAACAATAATTAGTGATTTTATATATATAAAAAAATTTTCTATTCAAATAATAAGTTTATATTTGACACATTGATAATATATTATACACTATAATTACATCAAACCATGACATATTATTAAAATTTTAAAAATACATTTTTAATAACTTCAATTATATATATGAACCTAATAAATGGTCCCATTGGAAAATCGGATAATATTCATTTTAGGAGAACCTGGTTCAATCGCTTTATCTGAAAGGTGTGTGCATTGTCAAAGGGTTAAGAATATCTATAAACATATACTACCTTGTAACCACCTTTAGATTATTAAAAAAAAATTCAATTATAGATTATGAATTAAATTTTGACATATCATCAAAAATAAATTTAAATCAATATATATATATATATATATATATATTATTCTCTTCGTCCCACTAAAAACTATAGCATATTGACATTTTTTTAATCAATTTTTTTTTTAATTTTGACTATAATATATTTAAATATTTTAATTAATTAAAATTTATAATATATATATATATATTTAAAAACTACTTGATTAAAAGTTTTTAAAATATATATTTTTTTATATTTTTATCAATAATAAATTTTAAATTATAATAGGTCAAAGTTAGAAATATTCGACCACAAAAAAATCGACATATGACAGTTTTAGTGGGATGGAGGGAGTACAATTTAACTCACTAATCACGTATATAATTATGGGTAAGCATCACCATTGGTCATTAAACTATTCTCTCTTTCATGTTTTGGTCACTAAACTATTATTTTATGTAAAATCATCACTAACATTACATTTTCCCCTATTTGGCCACTAATGTTCCTTTTTTCTCTTTTGGTCATCTATCTATTACTTTTTTTCTTCCTATTTTGGTCATTAAATTATTCCCGATTTTCTAGTTTTTCATGAGGTTTTTAACGGCATGTGACAAAAATATGAAAAAGAAAAAAAAACATAACATTAGTGACAATTTTGCTAAAAATAACAGTTTAGTTACCAAAACAGAAAAACAAGAATAGTTTAGTGATCAATTGTAATGTTTACCCTATAATTATATACTACCAAAACATTGAATTTGAACCGCCAAAAGATAAAAGTTTCGCAACGTTTGGCGTTTTCGTTTACTATGCCACCTTTCATCTCTATCCTTAATTCTGGAAACCAAAGAAGATATTTCAAAATAAACCATGCTGGAAACTTACCATGTTGTGTTTATCCAGAAATTTGAAAAATAATTCGCCTATTCCTTATAAAGAAATATATTTAGAGGTTGCCTAATAAAGTGATTTTCCATACCTATAAGAAGATAATCTTCAGGTGTAAGTTTTATGAACATCCATTGAGTTTTCCCAAAAACCAATCTTCAATAATCTCTAAAATCCTAAACACAAAAATCTAACATCTTTCAACTATATAGTCTATTGTCATTGTATCCAGAAAGGCTAACATTACATGCCCATGGAATTGGAAACTGGAAAACCTACCATTTCTCCTCATCTTGACGATGATAGCTCGAACAGAACAGGCAAGCCATATTCGAGTCCGGTTTTTTTTTCTGCAACATATTTTTTCATCGGTTTTAAAGATGAAAATCTTGTTTTATTTTTGCAGGAACTTGGGTGAGTGCAAGTGCGCATATAATAACAGCAGTTATAGGTTCAGGAGTGTTGTCTCTTTCATGGGCCATTGCTCAGTTAGGGTGGATTGGTGGCTCCATTGCTCTCGTAATCTTCTCCGTCATCACTTGGTTCACATCGGCGCTGCTAGCCGATTGTTGCAGGGATCCTGTTTCGGGAAGAAGATGCAGCTGTTACACGGATGCTGTCAAATCTCATTTAGGTGACTAAAATATAAAAATCTTCCATAAAGTAGGGCTTTTTTGAACTACATGGAACCCTAAATGGTAATAGTTTTCTGGGATTTTTGTTTTTAACAGGGGGAATGAATATCAAGTTTTGTGGAATAGCACAATATGTGAATCTTGTGGGGATAACGATTGGATATTCAATAACTTCAGCTATTAGTATGGCGTAAGCTTTTCTCTAGATGTCTGTTTTTTAGTGCTTTGATTTTGATTTTTATGCTTAGAATCAGGATAGACCCTTTAAGGTCAGTCGCACCCTTTAAAAATTTTAAATTTCTATATAGTTTAGATATTTCATTTGTATTTTCTATTGACAATTTAATTTTATATTCTTGAAATTTTATAATTTTACACTTTTTATATAAATTACTGCGTCCGTCCCCCCTTACAATACGATGTTTCTGTGTATGATAAACCAGGGCAATAAAAAGATCAGGTTGCTTTCACAAGAATGGCCATGCTGCAGGCTGCCATGTCCAGAACAACATGTTTATTATTATCTTCGGTGTCATTGAGATCGTACTAAGCCAAATTCCCAACTTCAATGAGCTCTCGTGGCTGTCCGCGGTTGCCGCCGTTATGTCTTTCGCCTACTCCTGCATCGGCCTCAGTCTCTCGGTAGCCAAAGTCGCGGGAGGGGCTCATTCGAGGACAAGCTTGACCGGGACGACGGTGGGAGTCGATGTGACCGGCTGGCAGAAGACTTGGAACTGCCTCGAAGCCCTCGGGGACATCGCCTTCGCCTACGCTTTCTCCACTGTCCTCATTGAGATACAGGTAAGTCTCATTGTTTTTCTATGATCTTTTTTATTTCCAAGAAACAAGGGCTCATCATGTTCATGGAATTGCAGGATACGCTGAAATCGAGTCCGCCGGAGAATGAATCGATGAAAAAGGCAACCTCGGTCGGTGTCTCGGTGACCACCATGTTCTACATATCGTGTGGAGTAGTGGGTTATGCAGCATTTGGTAACAACGCACCAGGCAATTTCCTAACAGGGTTCGGTTTTTACGAACCTTACTGGCTCATCGACATTGCTAATCTGTGCATTATTATCCATCTTGTAGGAGCTTACCAGGTAAATCCCGTGAACAACAACAGAACTGTCATAAAAAAACATAAGTTCATGTCACATGTTCTGATTTAATTAATTAGAATAGGCTGCAAGTTTTTTTAACGGTGATAGTAAAAAGGGGCGCCAAAAGTGTTGGAAAATGTACTTTTTATAGTCATTATTGTCTAAACAACTTTTAAGTGCCAATATGAGAATCGGGTATAATTTAGGGGTCATTTTGTGTATTAATTTTAAAATTTATCACACAGTGAAATTTTTTAATTTTTATAAGTGTTTTAGATTTAGGGTTTAATGACTTAATTAGGATTTAAAGTTTAGTAGTTTAAATTTAGGTATTTAGAATTTAGGGGCTATGGTTTGAATTTATAGTTTATAGGTTAAAACTCAAATCTCTAACATATTACCCTAAACTTAAACCTTAACTTCTAAACCCTAAATTCTAATAATAACCCCTAAATTAAAACCTTAAATTGAATCCTTAAACCTTGAACTTTTAGTTTCCACAATTGATACATGAAATATTTTTCTTTTATTAATTAGTTATATGTTCATACTTTAATAGTAATTTTAAATTAGGGTAAACATCACCGTTTAGTCACTAAATTATTTCTACTTTCTTATTTTTGTCACCAAACTATTATTTTTGACAAAATAATCACCAATGTTACGTTTTCTTCCTATTTTGATCAACGGTCGTTAAAAAAACTCACGAAAAAATAGGAAAAACGAGAATAGTTTGGTGATCAAGAAAGAAGCAATAGATTGATGACCAAAATATGAAAAAGAAGTAATACTACTGACTAAAATAGGAAAAAAAGCAACATTAATGACGATCTGTACAAAATAATAGTTTAGTGTCCAAAATAGGAAAGTGAGAATAGTTTAGTGATCAATGGTGATGTTTACCCTTTAAATTATTTTATTGGAAGATTTTATCTTAAAGTATGAAAAGAAAGATATGGGTTAAATTATGAGTTTGGTACCTTTACTATATGTTTTTCTTTTTGCTTTCTCCAGGTGTTCTGCCAACCAATATTCAAACAGGTGGAAGACTGGTGCTTAAACCGATGGCCGAACAACAAACTCATGAAAGAAAGTCGAGCGATTAAACTTCCATTGTTTGGGGATTACAATTTCAGTACCTTCAGGTTTGTATGGCGAACAGGTTTCGTGATAACGACCACCGTGGTGGCGATGGTTCTCCCATTCTTCAACGGCATCCTGGGTCTGCTCGGCGCCGCATCGTTTTGGCCGTTGACCGTCTACTTCCCGATCCAAATGCACATATCAAGACGGAACATCCGACCCTTTTGCTGGAAATGGATATGGTTAAACGTCCTGGTGGCGGTTTGTTTGATTATATCAGTTCTGGCGGCAGCTGGCTCCGTTGCAGTAATTGCTAAGGATCTCCAAACATATAAGCCTTTCACCTCTGTTTCTTAATGTATTTCATCTTTTTAATACACTTTTGGATTTTGCTTTCTTGGGAAATTTATTTATGTAGCATCTCCCCACATGAAATACAAATGGACGTTCTAAAATCTATTAAACTATGTGTAATTTCATGAAATAAATGAAGGTCTATAACGTATTTTTCTCAACAAATCATCTGTTGAGATTTTTTTTTGGCTTAAGGGTATAGAAAGCACTCAAATTAAAAAAAAAATAATTAATTTTTTAATTTTTTTTTTGTACTCAATTAAGCTATTAAACCTAAAAATTTAATCGACGTAGCCATTGAACTAAATATTTTTTAGATATTACTGGCACATAATACGCTATACTTCTATCATGTATCGCATTATCGACAGTTACCTTTGAGGTACCAGCTTGTACATTAGGCTCCTTGATTTGTGCTCTCGGTGGTTCCATTGTTCCTGATTCCCCCATGCATGCTTGTGTCAAGGACAAATTCCTTTAATATGCACACGTGCTCCACATGGTGGAATTGACCATCGGTTTTGATGTTCGAAAATAGAGGAGCTTCTAGTGCGATGCAAATGGCCATCCTTGTAAAGCGACCCCTACTCCCATTATCCGTGTTATAGTCAATTTTGATCACCTTCCCTATCATGCTTCCCACTTCATTGAACAAACTCTGTTTGAACATCTCTCTCGGTAAACCGGGAAGGCGAATCCAAATGATAACGTTCCTAAGAAATTCTTGAGACGTGGAAAATCTAGATGTCCATGGTTGCACCGTTAGATATTGTCGAAGCACTCCCCAATGGGCCATCTTAGAGAACTTCTGTGTAATCCCCGATACCTCGCTGAACCGATTGTTTTTGTCGATTTTATCGAGTCATCCATCGGTTCACCCTTCAAAGAAGTCTGATTAGTGATTACCATTATTATTCTAGATGTCCATGGTTGCACCGTTAGATATTATCCTCCTCCCTCCGCCTAGCCTTTTCCGTGGCACTTCCGACACCAGAATTAGAAGAAGCTCGGTTACCCTTTACCCTCGTCAGAAATATCACATTACTAAAGATGGCCATCTTCAAATTCATAACAGACTAGCTTCAAGCTCACGTTTTATGAATATGATCCATGTAGTTTGGCCTTAGTTTTTCCCAAGCAAGCAATCTTCAATAATATCTCAAACCCCAAAACACAAATCTAGCATCCTTCAACTATACAGCCTATTGACATTATATCCATAAAAGCTAACATTGTACATGCCATGGATTTGGAAGCTGGCAAGCCTACCTCTGCTCCTTTTGTCGACGACGATAGCTCGAATAGAACTGGCAAGCCATATTCGACTCTGGGTTTTTTATGCAACATATGTTTTCATCGGTTTTAAAGTTGAAAAATCTTTTTGCAGGGACTTGGGTGAGTGCAAGTGCTCATATAATAACAGCAGTTATAGGTTCAGGAGTGTTATCTCTTTCATGGGCCATTGCTCAGTTAGGGTGGATTGCTGGTCCCATTGCTCTCGTAATCTTCTCCGTCATCACTTGGTTCACATCGGCTCTGCTAGCTGATTGTTACAGGGATCCTGTTTCGGGAAGACGATGCAGCTGTTACACGGATGCTGTGAAATCGAATTTAGGTGACCCTAAATATGTTCCATGAACTAGGCTTCTTTCGAATACATGGAACCCGGATGCTAATATTTTCTGGGATTTTTTTTCCTAACAGGAGGACTGAATAACAAGTTTTGTGGGATAGCACAATATGTGAATCTTGCAGGGACAACAATTGGATATTCAATCACATCGGCTATCAGTATGGCGTAAGCTTTTTGTATATATCTGGTTTTGAATTCATGTGTTGAAGATGATGTTTTGTTGGAATATAATTGTGATCTCCTTGATTAACCAGGGCAATAAAAAGATCAGGTTGCTTTCACAAGAGGGGCCATGCGGCAGGCTGCCATGTCAAGAACAACACGTTCATCATCATCTTCGGTATCATAGAGATCATACTAAGCCAAATCCCGAACTTCCACGAGCTCTCGTGGCTCTCCCAGCTCGCCGCCGTTATGTCATTAGGGTACTCCTGCATCGGCCTCGGTCTCTCAATAGCCAAAGTTGCAGGAGGTTCTCATGCTAGGACGAGCTTGATGGGGACGACGGTGGGAGTCGATGTGACGAAGTGGCAAAAGATTTGGAACTGCTTCGAAGCCCTCGGCAACATCGCCTTCGCTTATGCTTTCTCCAATGTCCTCGTCGAAATACAGGATACACTGAAATCAAGTCCACCGGCGAATGAATCCATGAAAAAGGCAACCTTGGTCGGTATCTCGGTGACCACCATGTTCTACATCTCGTGTGGACTTGTGGGTTATGCAGCATTTGGTAACAACGCACCAGGCAATTTCCTAACAGGGTTCGGTTTTTACGAGCCTTACTGGCTTATCGACATTGCTAATGTCTGCATTGTTGTACATCTGGTGGGAGCTTACCAGGTAAAACCTGTGAACAACAATTAGGACCGTCCTATAGGGTTAGACTATCCGTTCAAATTAAAACCCTGGAGGGTTTGAATAAAATGCTTAAGCCTGAAAAATGAATTTAGATTAAAAAACGATCCATTACTTTTGAACATTTATAAATATAAGTATGTTTAGATATAAACATAATAAATCAAAACTATAATTTATTCGGTAAAATAGTACGATATTGATAACGTATATAAACGAAACGATGATGTTTATCTTTCTTTTTTCTACAGTTATTCTGCCAACCAATATTCAAACTGGTGGAGGACCGGTGCTTAAACCAATGGCCAGACAGCAATTTCATGAAAGAAAGTCGACCAATTAAGCTTCCATTGTTTGGGGATTCTACTTTCAGTACCTTCAGGCTTGTATGGCGAACAGCTTACGTGATAATGACAACCGTGGTGGCAATGCTTCTCCCATTATTCAACAGCGTTGTCGGCTTGCTCGGTGCCGTTTCGTTTTGGCCGTTGACCGTGTATTTCCCGGTCCAAATGCACATATCAAGAGAAAACATTCGACCCTTTTGCAGGAAATGGATATGGTTAAACGCCTTGTCCATGCTTTGCTTGATTATTTCTATTCTTGCAGCGGCTGGGTCCATTGCTCTAATGATTAAGGATCTCCGTACATACAAGCCTTTCAACTCTGTTTCTTAATGTCTTTCATCTTTTTTAGTACAGTTTCAGATATAGTTTTTTAGGAAATTGATTTATGTAGCATCTGTTGACATGAAATATAATTCGACGCAATAAAGAAATAGAAAGAAAAGTTATATCACAATGGCAAACCTGATTGTTGGCTAAAGTTGGCATTTCCTTAACAATGCACTTATGTGTGTAAACTGTATTCAAGACTCTCTCTACCAATGTCCTCACCTAAAAGTTGCAAATCAGGTGGCAGGCTGTGTACCACTCCACATGTGTCGGTCATCGACGAGTTCGTTGATTCTTCGTTCACGGCTTTCTTGCATGTAGAGTACCCCGGTCCAAATGCCGCGTACAAGTAATATGCTTACAAACACAACACTTCCGAGAGTGCAAACCACCTATTATCGATCAAAACATGTTAAAAGAAGATCACAGGCCACGATTGTATGGTTAAAAAAGTTAACATACCACATGCACATTTACTTGGTTTGTTTACTATATACGTTAGATGAATACACAAGATCTAAAAGCTTGGGTTGATAAGTTTTATAACCATATTCCAAGTAACATTTCAAGGCAACTTCCATTATCAATTCTAAGTGAATCCAATCTCAAGTAAAATAACAACAATTAACAAGGAGCAACTTCTTCACCAAGACATTGTCCTTTGCACAAGGATATTAACCAGCAGCAGTCCTACAGCAACGAACACTTTGTTTCGAACTAGCTTCAGTTCATCAATTGAAATGAAGTGCATAATCGCACCTTGAGGCATGCTAAAAACATTAAACCATAAGCACATTCACTTCTTAGTTTTCGGCAAAAGGCCTTTCTTCGTCTTGAAAACTGCAATTACCTCAGTTGTCAAAGAGGCCATATATGCCTCTCGTTACCCAAGTCGGAACTAGATTTCCACAATGAAAATTACCAATTGGTTCATAATCCCTCCATCCCATATACAATCAAAAAGCCAAAATTCCGACCAAGTAGAAGTTAACAGCACCAATAACTAGACAAAGGAAGAAAATTGGCTACAAAAGGCTGAGCAGGCGAGCACTGCAATTTAAGCAAGCATATCGAATTCCCAGCCTAAACAGACAAGTTTTTCCACCAACAAATGTTAATTTAAGCCATCAGTTGAAAAGTATTTCATTTCAGTCTATTGAACCAACACCCTCCTTGTTATAATTAGTTTATCAACTTTACCCAACTCAAACTTTACACTACTGAAATCAATCTTTTTCATTTCAGTCGGTAATCGGTATTAGCTTTACACTTGTTAAAAAGATCACATTAGTACTGGCAAGCACCCTGTATTTGCACAGATTAGTGAACATACTAATGAACTGAAAATCAACTTAGCCATGAACTGAAAAGATCGATAATTGGTGAACAAAGGCGGATTAAATGATGAATTACCTCAAGAAATGCCTTTAAAACCCACAACAATGTCAGCACCAGGACACCATCAACAGAGAATCCCACCTGCATTAGAGAAAAGAATTTGATGACTTCAACTAGGGATTCCAATCTTTTAATTTTATTATAATTAAATATGGGAAAAAATGAGAAATAAAGGAATATGTGAAATGAAGAAGGGTACCAGATTACTAGGGACGAAGACAGGCAAAACAGATCGAACGGCTTTTCTTGCTCGTTTAGAAATCTTTCTAAATACGTTTTGAACAAATCTAACTAACAGATCCAAACTCCGATCGTCTTCATCCTCGTCTACTCCTTGATCGTCGTAGAAACCCGTAATGATCGAACGGCTCCAATTGTGCGGGTCATCCACAAGATTATCAGTCACCTGTGTGAAATTGGGGGTTCTTCGTCGAGAGGCGAAAAGGCGGCGAAAGGAATGGGATTTAGGGTTTCTGAAAAAGAAAGACGGCGGCTGGCTATAGGGAGAGATTGTCAGATAGGAAGGTGACACTGTGACGGTGAAAGCCATTACCGTCGGTCATGAATATGCTGCTCTATTATTTTTCTTCGCTTTATTTTCATTAATTCTTAACGGGTAAAGTTCAAAATATGTCACTAAACTATCGAAATATATTCTTTTTGATCTCCAATTTTAAAATTTTATTAAATGGGCATTGAGCTTTAAAGTTTTACAAAATGGACACTTTATCGGTGTGAAATATTAAAATTAAGGGTTAATTGTCTTTGATACATGAATTATACCAAATTCTTCAATTTTATATAAATTATTTTTTCTCAATTTTATAAATGAATTATACATGCATTTTTAAAAAAATACTTTTTATTTACAATTTTTCTTTTATTTTCGATGTGAAAATTTGTAAAATTAAAAACTTTTCCTCTTTCCTCGTCAATGAACTCTTTCCACTTTCTTCTTCGTTAGTATGACCAAAAAAACCATAGAAAGTTTTGCTCAGTCAATCTGTTTGGAAAAAAAATAACATAGGATTACGAAAGGTATGAAATGATTGTCCTGGTTTAGTTGTGTCGATTGACACTGATTTTCTGCGATTAGTTATGGCAGAAAGAAATTTAAAGGATGAAATCAAAATATTTTTTAAAAGTAAAGACTAATTTAGAACGAATATTATAGTTTAAAAATGTTTAGTGCTAATTTTTTTAATATACATTCAAATCAAATTACCAAAATTTACGAATAGCAAAAAAAAAACCCCTTTGTATCATTAGAAAATTAAAAGAGCATTGACAAACATAATAAAACAAAGCACAAGATTACAAACAGATCGGAGCTGGGCTGAAACAATGATCTATCAAGTATCAACAATTGCGATGGAAGACTATCCTTAACAGTTTCAAAACTCAAAAACATGTTTGTCGGCGTACAAATCTAAACGCCGAACATTATCGTATTCGCAAACCGACGACACTGAAGCCGAAAAGTGTGACGGACCTATAATCGTCCAGACACAATTTATATATTTATACCTTTAGCTTCAGCCTTTAGTGTCCTCGCCGGACGTTTAGATCTGTTCGCACGTCGAAAAAGAAGTTTCTGAGGCTGGAGGCACGTCAAATGGGTTATTGAAGTTGATACAATTCTTGAATTGTGGTCTCATCCTTGCTGCTGGAGGTGGAACTTGGAGTCTTTGGATTTCTTTATATTCATAATTTCTGTCTCAACCTCCAATTGCATGCACATATTACGAGTCTCAACCCCCAATTGCACGCACATATTATGAGGGCCATAAAAATTATTTATTTATATAACATGCATTTTGAACTTTAAGAGTTAAGACCTCAAGCATTTCAAGATCATGATCTTTTCATTTGATATTTTTAAACAATAATTTTTTTTAATATCTTTTGAATCTTACAATAATAAGAATATCAACCAAGCTAAAATTCAATCTATACATTGAATAATAAACTTAATGATAAATAAACCTAAAAATGTTTTTAAATATAAACTCTTAAATTGAGTTTACGCCTGATTTACTCGGTTAAGAATTTTATACGAATTAGATAATAACACACTCTCGCAAGCGAAAAAGAAATTTTTTATCCCATTTCGGTGTTCCTATTTATGCCCCACACTAAAAATTATATTTAGTATTTAAGGTTTAATGTTATGGTTTATAGTTAGGTTTAAGAAATTTAAAGTAGAGTATATTTTTTAGGGTTTAAAGAATTGAGTCGTCAAAGGGTCAAAGATTCATGTCCAGTTCCGTAGCTATGTTGTGGCATCAAGTCCATCATCGAGAGTGCAACTCCAATGCTCTTGGCGCTTCATTGCTTCCTGCACAAGCACCACTAAAAACATGCTACCTTTCAGCATACAACTCCATAACTATATGTAAACTAATCCTAAATAAAACTATATGAGTTCAAACACATGAAAAATGCTAAATAAAAGGGCCTAAAACATATGTTTTCTACACAATCATCACCAGTAATGTGTTAGGTAGTGTTACATTCTGAAATTCTTATTCCCAAAAATAATTTTACATTCCGTAAACCAAACACACCCTTAATATATATATATATATATATATATATATATATATATATTTCATTTGGATCATCCTCTTTAGATCATTTAAAAGCATTGATTGGTATATGTTTTGACATGATAATCAGGGATTAATCAATAATTTTTGACAATAATTTTTTAAATGTTAATAATTTGATTCATTAATTGAACAATTTATTTATGTCAATTTATTTATTTTTGATTAAAAAGAGAACAAGAATAATATCATATGCCTCGTTAAAAAACCTCCCTAAACTTACTTGGAGGAAAAAGAGTGCATATGATCATACACGACCACAAGGGTTGCACACTAACAAAATCCCAAGCACCTAACCTCCATCAAAAGAAAGTTGCGCGTCCACAACATCCTGCAATACGATCGACAGCAACCATCGCCGGATCTCATCCAGCAGCCAGCATTCCAACGGGACTCCGCGCAAAGCAACCGCAAGGCCATCCGCAGCTGCATTGGCACCACGAGCAACGTGCGTAAAAGTAACCTCCCAACCCTTCGTTATCATCTCTTGAACAACCACAAAGAGGCCATGTCTAGTCGTAGAAGGCGCAAACTCCAAAATGCCAGTGATCACCTCTTTGCTATCGGATTCAACCAAAACTCTACCATATCCTAATCGCCAAGCATGTTGTAACCCATCAACCACTGCCCAAAGCTCGGCATTAAACGACAAGCACTTCCCAATATTCCGCGCAAAGCCAAAAATCCACTTGCCCTCGCTATCACGAACGATTCCCCCAACCGCAGCGTCCTCCGTCTCCAAGTCCACAGCACCATCAACGTTCAGCTTTACCTGCCCGTCCGACGGCAACGTCCATCTAGCAGATCTCCTGGCTGATCTAGCAACAATGGGCCCAAGTTTTGGCATTCAAGAGTTAGCTTCATTAATTAAAGTAAGGTATTGGCGGCAAGCTATCTCCAAACCCTCATTTTCGCCAAGCTATCTCCAAACCTCTCCAAACACTTTGAGCTCTCGGGCAATCACGCAAAACGTGTAAGATGTCCTCAGCTCCCGCGCGACACAAACCGCAAACTTCACTAGTAGCTAAATGTCTTCTTCGTCTCTCCACATTAGTAAGCAAGTTGCTACGTAACGCCAACCAAACAAAGGAGCGAATACGCTGTGGAATTGGAAGCTTCCACACCACTGACCAAATACTCTCCCGGTTTAGATTATTCTCACCACTTAACATCGAATACACTGACTTGACTGAGAATAACATGGTGGAAGTTCCTCGCCATCCCACACGATCAGACCCCAAACTATCCATCGGAGGAAGAACCGCCAAAATCCGCAGCACATATTCCTCAGGAAGATATTGGCGGAGACGCTCCTCATCCCAACGCCCATTGCCATCAGTCAATGCCACTACTGGACACGGATCCGGGGGAGGGTTCAAAACACCATATCGATCAACGGACCACGCGATCCCAACCACCTATCATACCAAAAATCCACCAAGCAGCAGTCTCTGATACTCCAAGTAACACCATCACGAATCTCCTCCCAAACATGAGCAATCCCCGACCACAAACGTGAGCAATTACGGACGTAGATCTCATCGGGAATGACGCCCCCACTTATATTTAGTCTTAAGAACCCTTACCCATAAACTTTGCGGCTCCATTATCATCTTAAAACCCAACTTCATAATGAAAGCGAGATTAAAATTCTCAATATCCCGAAACCCCGCACCTCCAAAACACATCGGGGACTTCATTACCTCCCAATTTACAAGACTAATACCACGGTGCTCAGGAGTACTTCCCCAAACAAAGCTGCGAATAAACTTTCCAATCTCTAAACAAATACCTTTAGGGAGCCAAGAAGCCTGCATAGCATATATCAGAACCGCATGTAACACGAATTTAGCCAGGGTGATTCTTCCTGCCAACGACAAAGAACGCGCATGCCAACTAGATAGATGATTGCGAACCCTCTCCAACAAATATCCATATGTAGCCTTCGTAACCCGATAATGCAACAAGGGTATTCCAAGATACTTCCCTAGATCATGCACTTCCAAAAACCCAAACCCATCCACAATAACATGTTTGGCATTCAGACAAGTGTTACACGAGAAAATAATCTTTGTCTTAGCAGCACTAACTCTGTGTCCAGAGGCATTGCAAAAATTATCCAGAACTCTACGGATAATAACCATTTTCAAAATAGAGGCTTCCGCAAAAAGAACAACATCGTCTGCGAAGAAAAGGTGGGACAAACCTAGTCCATTCATAAACAAACGCACTTACGCCCACTCCCCTTGTTCAATACACAAATCAATTGCCTGAGATAACCGCTCCATACAAAGCACAAAAATATAAGGAGAGAGCGGATCACCTTGCCGGATACCCCTAGTCGGTTTAAAAGATTGTGTTAACTCTCCGTTCCATAATATTTGGTTAGACACCGTAGTGATACATTCCATGACCAAGCGCCGTAAATCAGAAGGAATACCAATGTCACACAACATGTCCGCAATGAACGCCCACTCTAGCCTATCATAGGCTTTCTCAAGATCAATCATAATAGCCATAAGCCCCATTACTCCCAGTTTTCTTTCGCATTGAATGAATCGCTTCCTGAGCAATGATCACATTATCCATAATACACCGACCGAGAACAAAACTAACCTGTGTAGGCGACACCCAATGAGGCAAAAAGGGTTTCAATCTGTTAACAATCACCTTAGAGAGCACCTTATAGACCACATAACATAAACTGATAGGTCTAAACTGGTTAAAGGAAACATGAGATGATTCATTTGGAATTAAAACCACCATAGTTCGATTAAGGCTTCCCGGCATTAGATCACCTCGAAAGTAACCTTGCACAAATTCAACAACACTTTGACCCACAACTTCCCAATTCCTTTGAAAGAACATGGCATGGAGGCCATCCACACCCGGGGCCTTGAGCGGGTTCATCGCGAAAAGAGCACCACGAACCTCATCCACAGTGACATTTGCCGAAAAACTACGCAACTCGCCCGAATAAAGTTTCCCAAACCGATTTCGGATAATCCACGCACCGAGGGAGGCAGAAGAATCCGTGAACAACGATTGAAAGTACTGCACAATCCTATCCCGAATCCGACTAGCATCCTCACACCACTCCCTATCAGCCAGTTTCAGCATAGTAATCAAGTTACGCCGCTTCCTAGCCTTCGTCACCCGATGATAGTACTTAATATTATGATCACCATTACTAATCCATTCACACCGCGATATTTGAAACCACAAAGTTTCCTCCTATTGAAGAACCCTATCAAGCTCACTTTTGAGTTCAATTTAGAGGTCCTGCAAGGTAGTGCTTGCTGAAAATTCATTGCTCCGCCCAACACCCTTAATACGCGCTAACAGTTCAGCTTTCCTTCTATGGATAATCCCAAAAGTCTCAAAATTCCAATCCCGCGCAAGCTCATAAAATTTATTCATTTTTTCCTCAACCGAAAACCCATGACTCCAAGCCTCCTTCACCACACTACCAAAACTCGGATCAACTTGCCATGCTGCAAGGTATTTAAACGTGCTAGCCTTGGCTTGCTGAGTCCCAGCATCCGTCATTAAGAGCATAGGCATATGATCCGACCCAAGTCGAGGAAGATGATGAACAACGGAATGGGGCCATTTATCACACCAAGCATCGTTCCCCACACACCTATCAAGACGTTGAAAGAGGGAACCCCATTTCCATGTAAATTGTCTGCAACCCCCACCCCTTCTACTCGAGCCCCCATCCTTTTCGAGGAAAATATGATCGCATTAAAGTCACCCCAAGAACCCATGAGATATCCTCATCTGGAGCTAGGGAGAGTAATTGCTCCCATAAACTAGTTCGTCGTTGCTTAATCGGGCTTCCATACACAAAGGTGAAAAGAACGGAATCTCCAGAGTGTTGAATCTTACCCATCGCATGAATGAACTGATTACTAACCACAATATCATCTAGAAAGACAGAATCCCGCTAGAGAACCCATATACCTCTCGAAAAACCAGAAGCCTCCACCTGATAAGAAAAAGGAAAACCATGACGAGCAATAATACCACCAGCAGTCTTTCTACTCACCCGAGTTTCCATCAACACAACAATATCTGGCTCCTGAGATCTAATATGAAGCTTCAAGAAACGGTTAAAAATAGTGTCCAAAGTGCCCTGAACATTCCAATATAAAATCTTAATCATTAAAACACAAAGAAAGAGGAGCGAAGAGACCATTACCGAGGTGTCTCCTCACCGTCAAAGACGGTATTATCTCGCCACTGTAAACCATCAACCTTCGTGGACAAAGACCTAGAAGTTTTCTGCGCGACATTCTCACTAGCAGGAATGTTAGACGTAAGTTGTTGCGACATCTCACCAATCCATTCTCCCAAATTAACAACATTCGGATCCTTATTCTCTATCGGATCCAGCAGTTTCTTTTTTGACGGATATGGTCCCAATCTGGCAGCACCTTTAAGTTTGGTTAACCGCCTCGCCACTGTAGGCCCCAAACCAACTGGGGATGACGCTTTGTTCAAGCCCGAAACCTCTGACACCTTACTCTTCCCTGCTCCCGTCGCTTTTTTAATTTTACCCACAGCCCCCAACTGCTGGCCTTGCACCTTTTCCACAACAGTAACAGTCGCATGCCTCATCCCATCTAGCGTGATCGATGCCGGAGTCACTGTTCCCGCAGACGCAACCTCATTTCACTCAAGGAGGTTCAGATCGTCCATTGGCCTAACCAACATATCTTCCTTCTGTAGCATCCGAGGTCCATCCACACCCCTCATGAGTTTGAACCATATCCCCGACGCAAAACATCACGTCTCTCAACAACATCCGCCTCCTCTCTCGAAGGCAAAGGTGCAATGGGTTCCTTCGGTAAACTCGCTCCTTCCGTCGGTGCACTATCGATGTCAGGACCATCAACAACAATAAGAATCTCAAACCTTCTAGACTTACGACTTCCTTCCGCATGTTTATGCATGACACCTTTCGTCGGGTTCTTTGCTGCAATGGTTTTACAAGGCCGACGACTCGTCACTTGCATCCAAGGCCTATATTGTTCGGTCAGTTCGGTGTCCTCCATACGAACAACCTCATTATGATCCCCCAACATCATTAACTTCAACGGAAGGCTTACACGTCTCAACAGTGTGCCCATACTTCCCGCAACTATAGCAAATCAGCGGGAGACCCTCATACTCTATGCGTTGACAAAAGCCATCTATTATAAGGCTCGATGGCAAAGGTAAGTGCAAGTCAACGACAATAGCAAGCCTCACAAAACGCCCACGCTTACCTTCTTGAGTATTATAATCAACACAGATCACCTTGCCAATGGTGCCAACAATAATCTGAAACATACCCTTCGAATAATAACGATAAGGTAATCCTGGCAGTCTCACCCAAACCACAATCTTTCGCGAATGATCTGCCGCCGTAGAAAAATTCCTACTCCAAGGCTGAACCGTCAGATAGTTACCCTAGATGACCCAAGGACCGCCTGTAAGAACCTTTTCACAATCTTCGGCTAAAGCAAGTCGCACTAAAAAATACCCATTATCAAGATCAACCAACGAGATATCACCATTCAAGTTCCAAAGCGCTTTGATCCTATTAAGGAGAGCAGAATAACCAATGGAACGACCAAGTAATCTCACCACCACATAATTCGCAAGCTTAGCGTCAATTTGCTCATGAACTTTTTCCGAAAAATCAATCACAAGAATGCCCTCCTGAGAAGAGACGCGAACAACACCCTCGTTTATTTCGACATCCAATTCAGGAATCGCCAAAACTCCATCAGCCACCCTTGCTGCCCCCATCACACAGTCTCGAAAGGAGGGCTTTCCCCTGGCATCAATACCATCTCCAAGCCTCTCCCCCATCGAAGACCCATCGCCGGCCGGCACGCACAGCCCGTCCACCACCGAGTCATAGGCCATGGCATCGCAGCCATCCATCTCCATGCTGGCGTCCAAGGGCTGCTCCAGACCACGACTCCCAGAACCGTCATCCAACTCCTCTAGAGCCGACTTACCCTCGCGATTCGGTGGTCGTCCAGCCTATCCAACGGCCCCGACAGCATCGACAATAACCGTCTGCTCAACCCTAAGTTTTTTCGCAATCGTCAGAGCAGTAGTCATAACGCGTTCTTAATAAGAATGCCTAGATTTTGTTGTGAGGCTAAATATGTGAATTTATTTTTAAAACACTGTTTAGTATACTAATTATATTAATAATATGTAAAATATTAAGTTATTGTAAATTTTAGATAGGTAACGATAACGATTTTATGATTTTTTATACAAATATTTTAATTTGATTTTGAAAATAAATTTGTTACAAGAAAATATATCACAAACATAATTTAGCAAAAATTACTTTCATGCAATTGTATATTATCCAACCAAACATAATAATTTTATATTTTTTCAATGTTAATATTAACATTTTAATAATCTTATTTTTCAAGGATAATCTTATATTTGGTGTATCAAAGGAACTCTTTTATGTGTATTAAGGTGGGTCTAACTCTACAACAAGGGAAAGATCGTACATTTATAGTTACTCATGATTTGACTTTAAAGAAATTGTAATGCCATTGACTGTGGCTAAAGCAGTTCATCCATTTTCACTGCCGTAGTAAGTCAAGTACTTCCTCAATAATCTCGTCCACGATCGTATCTCCTAACTCAGACCCTATCTTTCTCTGCAGTTTAGAGTACTGCCATTCTTCAAATGTGTAAGAACAACCCATACTTGAGAACTCGGTGGTTTGGTTTCCCAGATTTTTCAGACAAATGAGCCACTGAATGTAGTTGTACTTGTTTCCGACATTCGTTCCGCCACTGTTTCTCGTGGATTTCTTCGCTGAAAGGTTCAATAGAGGCTTCTTTTGATTCCCGAGATGTTGGTTTCGTCGGCAGTAACGGAGTGTGTGAGGTTCGTTTATTATGGTCCCCTTTTCTTCTTTGAAACCGATGAGTGTGTACCTCTCCATTAGTGATTTTCCTAGCAACTTCCACGTTGCGAATACAAAGTTTCCTTTTACATTTTCTGTCGGATCAATGGAGTTCCTATTTGACGGGCTTTCTTGTCTTGTAATGATGTGATGCACTGCATGATAGAAACACAAATGATTCATGTTTGCGAGCGGTAAGATTAATTTCAGGACCCGTCAATATGAATCAAGTTATATATAGTATTTTATTTTATGCAGAGTTAATATTATAGGTTTTAAAATTTAATGTCATTTAGGTTAGGATAATTTTAGATTCAGTCCAATGTCGGGTTAGATTCAGTCAACTTTAAATTCGTATTAACTTTTGATTCTGAATCAATTTAAAATTTGGGTTAGAAGGGTTAAAATTATAAGTTTTTACAATTAAATTAAATTAAATCGAATTCAAATTAAAAAGAATTGGGTTAGGTTTGAATTTCAAATCAAAATTATCATGAAAGAGAATTGAAAAGGAAGAATATACTTGACCTTTGTCGGATGATAATTTGTCTAACATTGACATAAGGTCAATTTGCTTATCTTCAATGCATTTCCTTTGACAGGTTCCATTTGTAAGAATCTGCAAGCAAAGTTCAAAATTACCAAAAAAAAAAAATCTGACAAAAAAAGCTAAAAACACAGATGTTTTACGTGTACCTTTTCTGGTTCTACATTACCAAACGGTGTTATTTCTGCAATCTGAAACTCATCATCTTCATCGCCTTTATAATCACCGCAGCAAGAAAGCTGTAAGCCATCATCAGTACCAGAAACAAGTTTACTCAGTATCGACTTAACGACCCTCGTGGAAACCAAAGCCATTTTCTTGCCATAACCCCGAGGTCTCCAAATGTTCTTGAACAAATTCATTTCACTGCTGCAGCAACCGTTTCGACCATTAGAGCTCAAGCATTTGACCAAACACCCTCTTTCGGCGAGGTAAATGCTCAAAACGAAAGGCTCTTGTTCCTTTTGGAGATGCTCTTTGAGTTGTTTTGGAGGAGAAGCCATTGGAGTTTTGCAAAGTTCAGCTGAAGGAAAATTTGAAATAGATAGAGAAGAAGAAGAAGAGGAGGAGGAGGGATAGAAAAGGATGGTTTTGGACTTTGTTGGAGTGGAAGGCAAGCATATAGGCGCCATGGCAATCATTTTATGGTACTGGGGACAACTGGGAAACTTTTAAACAGTGCAATATTCTTATTGATTGATGACCCCTGCAATTTTTAAAGCTTGTGAATATAATATTATATCATTAAAGGCATGCTGTAAAATAATATATAATTAATAGTTATCAAGAAATATTTGTCTAATGAGATGAAACATTAATTTTTTTAAGTAATGTATGAAATTGGTTAGGAAGATCGCTCTCATAATAATTGTTTACGATCTAGTTTGGATATTGGTGGTTATAAAAAATTAAGAACAACAATTGAGTTGTTAAAACTTGTGACCAACGTCCACTCCCAATATAGGCTAACAAAACACACATGATTAGTCATTGAGTTCGCTCTAGCGAATACTTTAGGAAGTCAAAAGAATATTAATCAAACATTAATGTAAGTGGATCGTTCCATATATGATTTATATCATTCTTCGATTCATTAACAATATATAATAAATCATATACTATCATGTATCAAATATAAATATATACTACCTGAAATATAATATCTTCTTACTTTTTTATTAATTAACTAGAAGTTTAAACAATCAAGAAAAACAATATTATGCTAAACACGAGCAATAGTGTTATTGTTAACAGATGACACTAATTAGAAAGTAATTAAGCAAGACAAAACTATGAGATTGATCAATCTTGTTTTTTATTTTATTTTTCAATATATTTCATTGGCTGATTATAATTAATAGAAATGATCATAATATGGCATGTGGGTAGGTCCCATCAGAAGAATACAACTTGTTTCTTTAAGCAAAGTTGGTGCGAGGCATTAGGGGAGGCAAAAATTGGAATGAAATTCAATGTTTCGTGACAAATATGCGTATTGCAATTCAGCAAGAAGCTGCCAAGGATACTGGCCTGCAAATTAATATATTATGTGTATATATGGTGAGTTCATTGTATAGATACATGTAAATGATTTACGTTCAACAACCCTGATTTCCTCATTATCTTAATTCATTCCCTTGCTAAAATTTAGTAATTACTGTAATGTATATGAAATGAGAGTTCTTTTCGGTGATAATTAGGGTGAGTATTCGGTCGAGTCGAGTTAATTTTTTTTGAGTTCTTGTTTAAATTTAATTGTAAACGTTTATAGTGTTATGATACTAATTAGTTCCAATTTAGATGACTTTCAATAACTATATACAAAATTGAGTGACTCGACTTAAACTTAAAAATCAATCCACTAGTTACTAAAAAAATTGGAGTTATTTAAGTTTCCATTTTAACAACTCAAATTTTATTTGATTTTTTTTAGTCAAATCGATTTTTTTTACGTTGAGTCAGATAAATTAATTTTTTCGAGTCGAACCGAGTAACTATAATGAATAAGAAGACCAAGTGTTCAACTTTTGTGTGGTTATTATTTGGTTTTGCCAGTTATAAAGAACAACAATATATCTCCAAAAAGTTACCCCAAACCGTTGAATGGTATCCGATTATACTATTTCTTAATACAAATATATAACACCCATGATACATTGGGCGATGGCATTTTGGTTACCGCGGTGAATCTTAGCTGCCATGCACCGATTAATCATCATGTCTGGTCCAAACACATGAAGTGATTGAAATGAATCGGTGTAAGAAATGGAGCCATATGCAATGGAAGTCCTCCTTTAGCAATTATTGAGATTATAAATACATATATATATGTACGTTAGACGTACATCATTTACTATCTAACGTTATGAATGATCTTTAATCATTATTTTCTTTTTTAATGGAAAATTTACATATCGAAACTTTTTTCCTCATTATACCAATTCCCATGCCCTACCCTAGTCCCTAGGTGACCATTTCATCATTTTCAATCCACTCGAATACAACTTTAAATAATTCTCAAGATATATATTTCATAAAAAAATATTTTATAAAAAATATATTTGAATATACGAAACACAATACTGAACATAGACCGCACATTTAAAAAAATTGTGTCTTTATTCATGTTCTCATACTAAAAAATAGGTTTAGGGTTTAAGTTTAAGTGTTAGGATTATGATGTATAGTTTAATTTTTAAATTTTAAGATTTAGGATTTAAAAATTAGAGTTTAGTCTTTTAGTGTTGAGGCATGAATAGAGGCATGCACTAAAAAGGACAAAGGATTTTTGTTCACCTAGAATTTTGTATACAATAATATTAGCATTTGTCTCAACAATTTTAATATAACATGCAATCAAGGACGAACATAAAAATTTATATTAAGAGTGGGAAATTTTACATTTAATAAAATTAAATGAGAAATTAAATATTTTAATAGTGAGAAATAAGATCATAAATATAAACTATAAAAAATCTAAAATATATAAAAATTTAAAAATTTTAAATATACAACTGACCTCTAATACCCCTCGATACATTTGCATGCAAATATTCAAACAGATGACGTTCAACAGCAAATTGTAGGAGAGATGACAATGCCCAACAACAGTTGTCGTTGCAAGACCAGGGTCGTGAAAGATTTAAAAAAACAAAGTGGATTTGGATAGTGACCTAACTTTACCCTAAATTACCATATCCAAGCAAACCTCAACTTACCAAAAAAAAAAAAAAATACAGCTTCTTTCTTTTTCAAATGCCATGCATGCTTAGATATGTTCTTACTTTTCATCTTTATTTTTACTCATTTATACATTTATTAGCCATCCACCCAAGTCCCAACCCTACCTAACTCGTCCAAGTGAAAAAAAGATTGGTCCCCTCTCTTTTTTTTTCTTCTAAAAAAGATCATTACATATTGTTCCACCTTTTTTTATTTAATAATTTTATGCTTTAATTATTGCAACTTTGGGTGGGAACAAATTAATAAGGATGGTGTATGGCATAAGCCATTATAATTTTGCATCACACGGTTGTTCCTTGAATTTTATGGACCTCATTATTTAATTTCTCCCAATAAAATTTTAAACATATGATTTTATAAAAAGTAACAATTGAATCAAGACTCGATCGACATGTTTTTTATAATTACCAAAGTGAAGTGTTGGACTTTTTTTATAATATAATAAAGAGTCTTTAGGTATATTAAATTTCATAAACAAATGAAAAAATGTTTTTCATAACTTAAACAAGGATTAATTAAGATGATTATATATATATATGTTTAAATGAAAAATAAGTGCCTAAATTATACATTTTTAAACTTTAGGTGCCTAATTTTTTTTTTTTGTAAAAATAGATGTTACAATTTTAGGTGCCTTGATGTTAATTATCGTTAAAAAAAAATTGTTGGCCAATTATAATGTGACACCTAGTAAGTTTTAATTTCTAATTTTTTTAATTAATTTTTAAAATTAATTTTCAAAAAAGCCCCAAATTCATAAAACCCCAAATACCTAAATCCCCTCATCCGGCGACTCCCGCCGTCGTTGGCCACATTGCCGGCGATAGAATGGAATGTCTTCCCCTCGCCAAAACACCCAGACACCATTCATTGTCGTTCGGCCATCACTCGTTACAAATCGTTCGAATAAATTTTTCGAAGATTTCGACCTTCGTATGGAGTTGCATGGTTTCAGTCCCTTTCCGGCGACGGGGTGGAAGGGTAAATGATCGCAATGGTCCGACGACGGATGTGGTGGGCAGCGATGTGGCCATCGGTGACAGAATCAACTCAAATCGTGATTTGAGTTTTTGGGAGTTATAGATTTTAAATTTGGGGGGCTATTTTGTGAATTTTGGAAATTTAAAGGATTTTAAAGAAATAAGTTTAAAAATAAAAGAAATTAAATAAAAAAATTAAAAATTAACGGTAGTTAACACAAGGCACCCAAAATTATAACGGTTAAAACTTTGGGCACCTACTTTTACAAAAATACTTTAGGCACCTAAAGTTCAAGAGTGGTACAATTTTGGTACCTATTTTTCATTTAAGCTTTATATATATAAATGTCCGTTTTTGAGATTTTGGTGGCCCTAGGGCGAATAAAAAAATAGGCCCCTAATTAAAAATTTAAATTACGATTGTGGTCGCGTTTTCGGCCACTTTATGTTTATCGTAACTGCGGACATAACGATTGCAAACATCGTGGTTTCGGACGATGTCGCTACCGCTATATAACAGTCATTGTTGCGGTTGCGGACCGTTATTTAAATCTTTGTCCCTGATAACAAGTATTGAAAAAAAATTAAATTTTAAGAGTAGGTCCATACTAACAAGCATTGAAAAAAAAATTAGGCCTCTAATAACAAATATTGAAAAAAATAAATTTTAAGAAAGAGAAAAAAATTGAGATGTGAAGAAAAAGAACAATACAAGGATTATTTATAAGTTTATTTGAATTTTTTTGTTCTTATTAAAAAGAAAAAATAAATTATTATTAAAACCTTAATAATTACCCTAAAACCTACTAAAACATATACTAATTACAAACTAACAGTACGTTTTTATTTTTGTAGAAATAAAAACAAACGATACAATATATGGTATTAAATTACTTGTAATTTTGGTTAAGTTGTAATTTTTTTTAAAAAAATGGTTCAAAGTTCAAATGGTTATATAAAATTAATAATGTATTATTCAAAAATAATAATAATGACATGGACCTCATGCAATCAATTTTATTCCAATTTTCAACCATGAAACCTTTACTCAATTTGCCCGTTTATATATATTGTAACGAGCCTTCAAAATTCTTTAAATTCACCTTAAGTCTCCATCTAACATATTTGAGTGTGGGTTGGCCGTCGCCCTTATTGTCCTGGCTAGAGACGACCCTGTATATATGTAGTATTAGGATCCACTTACACTATGTAAAATTCAACTAGTTTTACACTAATTCATGGCCATTAGATAAGTAAAATGGATGAATGAGATTAACTCCTTACTTTTTTTTTCCAAGTGATAATCCTCGCATATCTTACTTCTAATCTCATTCATCCATTTCACTCATCCAATGGTCATGGATTAATGTAAAACTAGTTGAGTTTTACATAGTGTAACTGGATCTCATCCCATATATATATATATATATATATATATATATATGGTTAGGATCAACTTACACAGTATAAAACTCTTTAAGTTTTACACGTTTTTTGGATCGTTGGACGGGGGAAATGGATGGCTGAGATTAATTCTTTACTTTTTTTCCAAGTGATAATCTTCACATATTCTACTGTTAATTTTGTCCATCCATTTTACTCATCTAACGATCTAAAAACATGTAAAACTTAAAGAGTTTTACACTGTGTAACGTGTAAATCTTAAAACCTTGTATGGTTTAGAGCTAATTAATCTAAAATAAAATAATTGTGATCCCACATACTTCACACGTGTAATGATAAGTAAGCAAAGGCAGATGTTTTGATTACATACTTATCATACCAATATTTATGCGTTGACAATGCTAAAGCATGCATGTTTACGAGAGTCCTATCCAATGGGGTTGATAGGTAGGCCGTAGGTGTGTATACAATTAAGTTCCAGTAAATTTTTGGAGTACTCTATCGGGTTTTCCCCCTGTTAATATTAGTTATCGGTTTATTTTATGAGATTTTATATTTTATTTTGACAAAATATTTTTATTTTATAATTTTTAAATATTATTTAGTAAAGTTTTAAAGTATTTTTTATAAATATTTATTGAAAAGATTTAAAATTTTCAAGTAAACAAAAACTAATTAATTCATATAAAATATTTTAAAGTTATTTCACTATTTTTAGGTACAAAATATTTATTTTTACATTATTAAATATTTAAAATTAATTATATATTGTCAATAATTTTTAGACCGAGTGGTTTAAAGCTCACAGTTTACACCCTCCCCTCTAGGTTGTAGGTTCAAAACACATTAGGAACAAATTCCTTCTTCACCTCGGTAAAAATTGTTCAAAAAAATAATTAAATTATAAACCACGGTATCTAAATTTGTGAACTATAAACCATATAAACAATAAAGTTTGAACCGATTTTCGATTTGAGATGCTTAGCCCTGTTGATAGGTCCCGTAGGTTCTAGTCTCTTTTATTAGCACCTGACTTAATGTATCAAGTGTTTATTCTCTAGAAAAAAATGAAAAGAAAATTCCACTTTCTAGAACTACCTTTGGCAAAATTTTCAAGAATACATAAATTCAACTAATTAAAAATTGGGCAAGGTCCAATTTTTTCATTAATATTTAATCAAGTACAGATGAGAACATTCAATACCTTAATTTAAACATTACCTTACATCTCTAAATTTACATTTTGGCCCCTCGAATCATGACAACCTCTATAAATTGAACCCCACCAGCACCATCATTTCCTCACAACCCATCTCATAATAATTTGTCAAACACTCAAACAAAGAAGAAGCAGAAAGAAAGATGTGTTCTAAGGTCAGCTTCTTTTGCATGATCATGTTCCTTTTCTTCTTCATATCATCTTCTCCCGTTGTTGCTCGCCCGCTGCCGGCGTCTTCGGCTCAACATGCCAACCCCCAGCTGGTATGTGCGTGTATATATATATATATATAATGATCGTTGAATTTGGTTTAATTATCATGGTTTTAAAAACTTGGTAATTAGGGACTTATTTTGATTGAAAATGTTATTTCAGGGTGATATTGGTAAAACGAATGATCAGAGGGTTGAATTGGAAGATAGCTGCGAGGGAATTGTAGAAGAAGAATGCTTGACGAGAAGAACACTTGCAGCTCACACTGATTACATCTATACCCAGAAAACCAACCCTTGAATTTGAAGGCCTCTCGTGTATCTCTAAATTGAGTGTACTCTTTTTCTCCATGTAGAGTTAAGAAGGTTTTTAATGAGGCACTCAAATTGAATTAGGGTTGTTTATAACCACTTTTGTGGTATTTTAAATTAATATAATTTTTTTTTGCCGAGTAAAATCCTAGCAAAATTTGGCTCGACTCAACTTAACTTGAATTGTGATTTTATAAATTTAACTCGTCTCAAAAAACTTTTAAATAAAGTTTAAGTTGTAAAATGAGACTGGAATTACTCAAAATTTTTAATAATTATTGGATCGATTTTTAAGTTCGAGTCGAGTTTCTCAATTCTATCAATTATATATATATATATTGCATATGAAAAATATGAAAAAATATACATGTATATGATATATGGTTATAGAAAGTTATTTAAATTGAAATCAATTAGTATCATAAAATTATAAATATTTGTAATTAAATTTGAACAAACTTAAAAAAATTTCAAATAAAATTTGAGTTATAAAATAAGATACATCAACTCGACTAACTCAATTTTATTTTACTAGACTTGACTCAATCGTACATTCATCTTAATAAAGATGATATTTTTTCACGAGAAAATACAAAGAAAAAGTTAAATTAAAGAAATAAATAAGGGAATCTAAAAGGACAAAGGGCTGCGTGTTAAGTATTCGGGGTGATATATCAACTACGAAAATAGCCATTTTAATTGCCGGGAAATATAACTTATCTGCCATAATTAAGACCACGTGAATTAACATTAAACAAAACGCTTTACCTCTCATATACCGGTCAGTAGAATTGAGAAATGTTTGAGATTGAAGTTGTTAAGTATACCAGATTTAAGACCATCGATCTGAATTAATATGAATTGTCAATCTCATAATTAAAAGATGAGGTGAACAACCATCACACCATATTTCATAGTTTATAATTGTTTGTTTAATTTAATATAAAAAATTATGAAACGTTCAGTAACAATTAAGATCAAACACACCACGAGTTTAAACGAAAATTTGTAGGAGTATTAGATTTACAAATCGCTCATCAAGAAAGGATCAATAGCTAAAATGAAGTTAAATTCTTACAAAATATAGTCTTAAGTTTCTCATCATCCCAACCAACCCGAGAATGCAGGCATAACGCAAAAAAAAAAAAAATCTAATGTCTAATTGAATAGTTATTTTAGTTCATATTATTTTTTTGAAGTAATTTAACCCTTAATATTTTATTTTATGTTAAAATGACACCTCCGTAAATAAAAAGTGTTAGTCAATTGACGATAAATAACCTGAAATGACTTGACAAAATGACAAGTTAGAAGAAATTTTTTTTTATATTTTATAAAATTATTTTTTGACTTATGTGTCATTCTGCAAAGTCGGCATATTTGTCTATATGACACTGCTATCGCGGCGTGCACTATCATGTATGTTTGTCACATCTTTTCAAGCCATTTGTCGCCAGTCAACTAAAAGTTTTCGTTCACGGAAGATCATTTTGACCCAAAAACGTTATATTATGCCTATAATATAATATAATAATAGATTTTCTTGATCCAAGTGCCTCCACGATGGCATTTTCAAGGGCTCCACGAGAACAAAGACTACACCGTGTATATAATTTATTATTATACATATACGACCAACCTATATGTGAACTCATGGTGTAAATCTTGTTTCATTGACCAAACTAATAAATGCAGTCGATGGATCGATGTTCGGGGGCGTTGTTCATTTATGGTGACCCATCAAACCATCCAGTCCTAGTATGTTTCATGCCTCTCGGCTCTCTGCTACATATCTGTTGCATATTATTAAATTACGGCTGCAACATAATATAACTATTATAATATAATAATTTTTAAAATCACTATAATTATATTTAAAATTACAATTATTTTTAAGAGAAAAATTATTTCACAACTAACGTAACTCGCAACCGCAACGTTATAATCGCGAACGCAAACGCACTTTAATTAAATGATCTATTATATCTCAAAGGCGGATAGATATCTGACATTCATGGGACGGCAGTGCCGTACAGCTGAAACCATGCTAGCTTTTCTGCTTGAACCACGGCCTCAAGTTTTCAAAGATTTGTTTCAGTCCATGTGATGAATTGGACAACCGAATTAATTTGGAATTGAGACGTGACATGAATCGTGAACTAATTCTAATCTTGTTTTTGCATGGTTTGAAAAAATATCATTTCTAGGAAGTAACGACGGTGGTATTGGTGTCACAACTTTGATTTAAACCACTCGGATGGTGAGATGGGTACATCGTCCCGAGTTATTTCATTTAGGTTATCTCTTAGATTTGAACCAACATTTTTCACAAATAAAATTTTATATTTCATATAATAGTATATTTAAATCATGATATAATATGGGGAAAACTACACCGGTGGTCCCCTAACTATTACCGTCTTCCTACTTTGGTCCCACAACTATGTTTTTTGGCAAAATCGTCCCTTCTGTTACATAGTTCTCCTATTTTGGTCCCTCGTCGTTAAAAATTAACGGAATTGCTGATGTAGATTTTTTTTTTATTTTTTTTATTTTCTCTCTCCTATATATGTATTATTTAAATTTTTTATTCAGACTAATGTGGTGGTGACACGTGTCACCACCATAACAAAGCAAATAAATTGAAAATAAGGGGGAGAGCTGGGAATCGAACCCGCGTCCTTAGCTTCCCAAGCCAATGGGTTAACCATTGGGCTAAACTCCAATTATTGAGGTGTTTTAACACAAGTTACATTTAAAACAATGAAATGAACCCCAAAAATCAAAGAAATACGGTGTTCTTAACCCTAAACCCTAAACAATCAAAAGAATCGGAAACACAATGCCGATCCTTAGATCCACCACCTGAACCAAACACAGTAAATAACTAAATAAACAATCTGTTGTACCAAAAAGTTCCAAGCCTCAAGGGGAAGTCGGAAATGTTGCATTTCATACATGCATTTATTCCGGCAACATCGAGCCACTGTTAGTTATTATTAAAACATCGAAGCTGTTCGTTCTAAATTACGGCACAAAAGATTCAGAAGTCACCTAAAAAGCCTTTGACTACATTGCACAAAATGAAATCTGCAGACAAAATAAGTTGATGCATCTTGAGGAGATAGGTTTACCTGTTGTTTGATCTACACCACATAGCACCCACTTGCTCTCAACTTGAATACAGTACGAAAGGCACTGCAGTGCATTAAAATTAAATAAAAATTCTTTCCATAGTTTAAAATCATGAATTAGAATTACTCAGAAATTTATGATGCCACTAAATTTACAAGTATTTGATGAAACTTTAAAGGCACATACATACATGAACTACTCCCAATCCTAAACATGGTCCAATAGATATCAATGGTTATTAAACATAAAACAGGACCTGGATTAAAATGCCAAATTGCGACTAAAACCAAACATGAATGCATTTTTTTTTCTGCAAACAGGACCTGGTTTTTGGGTTCATTTGATTGTTTTAAATGTAACTTGTGTTAAAATACCTCAATAATTAGAGTTTAGCTCAATGGTTAACCCATTAGCTTGGGAAGTTAAGGACGTGGGTTCGATTCCCAGTTCTCCCCCTCTATTTTCAATTTATTTGCTTTGTTATGGTGGTGACACGTGTCACCACCACATTAGTCTGAATAAAAAATTTAAATAATACATATTTAGGAGAGAGAAAATAATAAAAAATCAAAAAAAAATCCACATCAGCAATTCCGTTAGTTTTTAACGACGGGGGACCAAAACAGAAAAACTATGTAACGGAAGGGACGATTTTGTCAAAAAACATAGTTGTGGGACCAAAGTAGGAAGACGGTAATAGTTAAGGGACCACCGGTGTAGTTTTCCCTATAATATGTTAGGAGATCTTAGGAATGATCCTAGGGAATTGTCGAGGCCTGTTCATATTGGCATCATACCCTCACATGTTTTTAAAATTATAACCCAACGAATGATCTAGTAAAAAAGAGGATGACATTCATCTTAGGAGATTTGAATTCGAGCATCTGTGTGTACAAAGTGCGCGAGTGTTGTCAAATGGTTAAGAAAAAATATAAACATATACTACCATATAATCACGAAATTAACATATAATTCTTTTTTAAGAAAAGATAAGGTATGGATTATTAATATAACATGCGTGACAAAGAAATATTAAGAATATCAATAATTAATCTAAATATTATAGAAAGAAAAAAGTTAAATTTACAATTATATAAAATATAATATTTACTATGGCTTATCTTACATCTAAAATCATTAATTATCCCTCCCAACCAATGAAAAACTCAAAAAGAAACGGACCAAACGAAGATCGAGCACAATTGGCAATGTGTTACTTATCAATTTGAACAAGACAATGAAGTAGCAAAAGCTCAATTTATTATGATTGGGATATAGAGCCAAATGGTGGTTGTTTCTTGGTTGTCCATGTCCTAATCCATCACTTAAATTGAAAATTTAAGACCCGAACAATCGAATAGGAGCAATGTCAAAACTCATTGATTAAATTAAAAAAATTAAATTAAATTGGTCAAAACAGGAATGAAAAAAAAAAATTAGTAAGAAGAAAAAGTAGTTTACCCGAGCTAAATTTATCTTTTTATCTATGTTTTTTTAACAAATGACTGCTATAAATTATGGTCCATTCATAATAAATTAATTTTACTAACAATAAGTTGATTTAAAGAGATACATTAGATCTTTTAATTAAGATCAAAAGTTCGAATTTTAACTTTGTGAATGAAGAAAATTGGATTGGAAAAGTCGTCTCATATGAACCTCTGCAAAACCATTAACAATAAACGAATTTTACCAATAATCAGTTGATCTAGTGAGATAAAACGTTAGATATCTAAAGCAAGGTCAGAAGTTCGGATACTAACTTATTGAATGAAGAAAATCGAATGCTGATGATTAAGTAAAAATAATAAAAAATAAATTTTTACATCACCCATGCATAAAATATAAATCCATAAAATACAATATAAAACACGATTCCATAAAAAAACTAATGTAAATAAAATCTAAAACTCAGGTTTACTTATAATATGTCAATCCTTAAACTAAATATTACAATCTTATAAATCTAAATTTTAATTAGTTAGTATATGTAATCAATTTTACCCTAAATTAATCTGAATTTAAATTAAATAGTAAAATCATTTAAATTTACTTATAAAATATAAAATCATTTAAACATTTTATAATATATGAACAATGAAAACGAGATGTTTAATAAGATAAATAATATTATTTAAATGAACAATACAAAATTAAGAACAATACAACAATATATAAATCAAACCGATTTGGAACCAAAAGAAACATGTTGAGGCCTGCACGAACGCAGTTTCCTTAAGACAGATTTTCGGCCACTCCTATGGTGCTCGAGTTCATTGGTCGTCTGTCTCCCAGGATACAACAACATAAGATCAACCACAGTTGCACTACTGTGGAGATCACGAACTGACCCTTGCCTTCGCCTATCACCGAAAACCACTTGTAAAATCCACAGAGTAAAACAATGAAAATTTTCTGTGATTTTGAGTTGTGTAAAACTTAGAAGGTTTACTCCCTATTTATAGGAGTGTCATGAGAGTATAAGTGGAAATTTTGACCTAATGGAGCATTCAATATTGAGAATCAATTGATTCTCCTATAAAGCAATTTCCAAAATTATTATCTGAATTAAAGGTAACTTCTAATATTTACCCTTTTAATTTCAAGATAAAATTTGGCAAATTTATGCTTTTATTTGAGGAAAATTCATTTTAAATTTGGGTCAAAATATCTGCAAGCCCACGAAGGACCAGACCGGTTCAGACATTTGCGTTACCCACGTCGTGCACGTCTGCACATTTACGAACCAACAATTGGTTCCACATTTCCTCAACAACATTTGAATTAATTTCTTATTCAAAGCTCCAAAATTATCAAATTTTCCAACAATTGTTACAAAGTATACAATCCAAGACGATAATAAAAGAAAATAAAATAAAGAAATAACTTTAATCAAATAAGAAGAGAAGAATTCTAAAACCAGATTAAAGTTGAGGCCTGCGAAGAGCAGTTTCCTTAAGACAAATTTCGACCACTCCGCGGTGCTTGAGTTTGGTTGGTCGTTCGTCTCCCAGGATACAACAACAAGAAGATCTTCGACAGAAGCACGAACTGAAGAGATCTCGAACTAGAGCCTTGTCTTAGCATATCACCGGTTAAAAGAAAAACGAGAGAGAAAACGTTTTTAGAGTGATTTGAAACTGAAGAGAAGCATTCTTTATATAGGGGAGTGGAGGAGGAAAAATATGGAAGGTAATTATTCCTAATTAAGGTCATTGACTTTATATCCGAGCAAAATCGGAAATAATCAATTAATGCCTTATTTAAACGGATATATTTCTTATGAATTGATTTAATACCTTTTAATATCCGATTTAATGAAAGTCACAAATTATTCTATTAAATTCGGAATATTCAAAAAGATATGTGTTATATAAGGAAAAAATTTAATTCGAAGTGGGTAAAATATCCGCAAGTTCTAAGTGGAACCCGACCAGTCCGGACATTCGCGTCGCCCACGACGTGCGAGCGAACCCCAACCCGAATGGGTTCGACGAGCTTCGATTTGCACCCCTGCGCCTGCGCACAAGGCATAATGTTCATTCAAGTTATTCAATGACTCCTAAGTGGGTTGGTGTATTTAAAGCATTCCCAAGTTTGTTATCCCACCCATGTGGGATAAGGGGTTCATATTTTCCTTAACACAATTCATAACAACCTCACTTTGAGCATCAATTCCTCATTCATTTCTCAACCGTTTTGAGCATATGAGATATCGTTGTAAAGGTCTCATGGAGTAGAATATAAATTAATAAATTTATCATTCGAACATCCACCTTTACCACTAGTAAATATGACTCAAAGTTTCCAATTTCTCACATTTTTCCAACAGTTCGGATACTAACTTATTGAATGAAGAAAATCGAATACCGGTGATTAAGTAAAAATAATAAAAAATAAATTTTTACATCACCCATGCATAAAATATAAATCCATAAAATACAATATAAAACACGATTCCATAAAAAAACTAATGTAAATAAAATCTAAAACTCAGGTTTACTTATAATATGTCAATCCTTAAACTAAATATTACAATCTTATGAATCTAAATTTTAATTAGTTAGTATATGTAATCAATTTTACCCTAAATTAATCTGAATTTAAATTAAATAGTAAAATCATTTAAATTTACTTATAAAATATAAAATCATTTAAACATTTTATAATATATGAACAATGAAAACGAGATGTTTAATTAGATTCAATCGAACACAAAACACGAGTGCAAACATAATTTTTTTAAAGGTTAGATCATCACCCAAACACGATTCAACACATGGATAAATTTATTCTTTTATACAAAAAAAAAAAAACTCAAAATTATGTAACTTTTATCCAAAAAAAATATTGTTTTTAGGGGGTGAGAATTCAACCGAGTTGAGTAAAAACTTTATTTGATTTGAATCGAATTTATAAAATTTGAGTTTAGTTGTTCGAATTTCTGTTTAAATTTAATTGTAAATATTTATAATGATATGGTACTAATCGGTTCTAATTTAAACGATTTTCTATAGCCATATACGACACATACATACATACATACATGCATGCATGCATGCATACATACATACATACATACAATGTTTAGGAACTCGACTCAAACTTGAAGTTTTTCCTCTAATTATTAAAAAAATTGAATTCTTTAAATTATTTTATATTTTAAACCTTATTTGAAAGTTTTCGAGTCGAATCAAGTTTTGCGTCACCTGTAACTTTTTCGACTCTCATTTTTCTTTTGGGTTTTTGGGCCTCTCGGGCTTTGATTCATCGTTATGAAGGTACTTGCAACTCTTGAACTATTGCTATAAAACCAATGGCCCGAACAAACCGCATATGGCGCCAAGCATTTCCCGCCAATATACCCTCCCCCCTAACAATTATACAAACCCTTAATCCACAAAGAAATCGCGACGGACCCAAATTGAGGGTGGAGGGTTTCAAGAAATGGTGAAAGGGAAGCAATATTGGCTGCTGAAAACGGAACCGGGAGAGTGAGTGAGTGTCAAGTTTACTTATGACACCAACTCAATCAAAAAATTTAAATATAACATCAATTCAGTCAAAGAATTTAAGTTAATAAAAGCACATCAAAATAGAAAATAAATATTTTATATAAAAAATATTTTTAAGAAAACTAAATAAATAAATGACTTTAGATGAAACAAGTTCAAAGGTTAAAACAGATTCACAAATAGGAGCAAAGCTAAGTTACAAAGTAAATCCAGGCACTACATGTCAAAGCCCTTGAGAGCTTTACACAAGGCGAGAGACTTTTACGTGAAGAGCTCGTAAGGTAGGTCACGGCGGCGGAGAAGGGGTTACCGGGTTCCGGCTGCCCCACAAGCCTCACGGCAGCTTCCTCGAAGTTTCAGCGTCAATTATTCGAAGGCCAACAACAAAGAAAAATTCACGAAGCAGAGATCGATGGTGGAGCCGAATTTGAAGGAGGGGAGGTGAAGAAAGATAAATGCGGTATTTTGAAGAAATGTTATGCTCACAAGAGAAATAATTATTATTATTATTGGAGACGAAATGCAAAAATAATAAGAAAATTATGCTTCACTTAGTATTATTGTTATTATTTATTTTCCAACATATAGAAGGTTTTTATTCCGAGTCTTCTCTTCTGAAATTATACAGATTTTCAGATACAATTAACAGTTACAGATACAAATATTATTAATACAATCATGGATTTTGCAATTCGGTGGGCAAATACTTGCACAATCATTGTCTCTTTTGCATGGAGCTTCCACGATAGAGGCGGCCTTTATTAGAGTACAGTTGTTTTCTGTTAATTAGTTTCTCTTTATTTTCTTTTTGTTTTCTTTAGGGTTTTTAGGTTGTATAAATAATGACTATAGTCAATAGTCAGACTTTGACTTTTGACCATATAGCACAATATTAATAAAAGTTTGTTTTCTCTCTCATATTCTTTCGACTCCTGCGTATTGTTCATCCGAAATCCCTAAAGGGAATTTTTCCCCTTTTCACTAAACCCTAGCAAACACCCCTAATCTGATAGCCTTAGCAGCAAATTTCGGAGGTTGGCACGTACAGTTGCCGGCTTTGTCACAAATGCACAAGTCCACACCATTACAGTCCGCGAGATCCAAAATTTTTCTCCTTCTTGTGCTACTGAGTTTGATACATCTGTAAATTAGATTAAAACAAATTTTATTGTCTAAATGTTCCGTTTAAACAATTTGTTAAAATATTGAAATAGAGAGATGATATATGTATATACTGACAAGAAGCTACAATCAAGATGATAAAAAAGAAACCAATGCTGAAAGAACCCATCTTTATTTTTCTGTAGACGGTGTTAAATCTGGTTAGAGAAGAAAACAAGACTAAATTCTTATATTTTTTTGACCAGCAAATTCTTATATTTTATGATGTGTTGAGGGTGAGATGATATACAAAAGTGTTTTTGTACAGAGGATTATATATATATACTTAATAAAAAGTTAATAAATGCAATCCAAATGTAGATTTTGTAACATGTATGCATGGAAAATCAATCAATAATTAAATTTCTTACCTTTACCTATGATCATAATATCTTCTTCAACGGATGCTAATTATTGGTGAAAAGTTATTTGAATTAATTGCAACAAATATCCACAAAATACGATTTTCATTCTAAATATGTCAGCAAATTTCAAAACATTTTAATTATCTCCCTAAACTATTGGTTTTATATTAAACAAATCCTTCTATTACTAAAATAGTTGACTTATTTGTTAAATGTCGTGTAGTATATGATGTGTATTAAATGATAATCTATGCTTAGGGGTGTTCATGGTTAACCAACATATTATAACAATTAACCCGTTGATTTTGTTCTTAGTGTCATTAGATTATAATGTCTAATGATAATGTGTTCATCTCATTATGATTAATTAAAATACTATGATGGATAAATATGAACACCTTTATCTGATGCAAATAATTTCTTGGACCAAATTCATAGATAATATAAGTTTTAAAGACTAAAATTGTTATTACATTAGATCACTTCGCTATTTTCGTCTAATATTTATTGTCTGGTGACTTATTAGTAATAATACTTTAATTAAATGGAATATTTATAACTCTTAAAAGAACAAATAACTTATTTGTTACCAAATACATAATTAAATGACTTGAAGTATAATTTACACTATAAAGTATATAATTCCCCTTGTTTGGTAAATAATTTTTTTAGTCAAAATTAGAAGTTTGACCAGTCAAATCCGCTAACTTAAATGTTTGGTAAATAGATGATTGTAATATCAGATTGGGATGAAACCTCTCGTTTTGAAAAACTAATAGATGTTTGGTAACTTTTTTGTCTATAATTTTTTAAATAACATAAATTTGAATAACTAATAAAATTAAACAAATAATTTCATAAATAATAAATTAATATATACATCTAAATTTAATAATTATTAAATTATATTAAATAGATAATTTCACAAATAAAAAAATAATATACACATCATATATGTTTAGTAATGATATTAAAAAAGATATTAAAAATTAATTTTTATAATATAATCAATATTAATTGATACAAAATAGTAATAACTAATAAATTATTTAAACAAGTATTTAATATAATCGTGTCCTTATATGTTATTTTTCTTGTTCAAATAATCAAACAACTATCAACTATCAGTTAATTTTACCAAACACTTTTATACAATCAGCTAATGCAATCGGCTAGTTAAATCAGCTAATGCTATCAGCTATCCATTATTAGCTATTAGTTAATTTTACCAAATACTTGTATACAATCAATTAATGTAATCCGCTAGTTAAATCAGCTAATATAATTTGTTATCCGTTAATTACCAAATAGGGCCAATGTAGCGACTTAAGCATTAATATCATAAAACATAACAAATCCTTTAACTAATTGCAATTTTCAGGTGGAGCGAAATGGGCTCAAGTGGAGAAAAAAGGGTTAGAAAATGAATATAATCTGGACCTGGATCCTTACCGGTCAAAAGTCATGGAAGATATGGGCTGTATGGGATTTAATAAAAATGAATTGGATAATAGGGGAGATTTTGAAGTGGAGTCTGATATTGAAATGGTCCAGCAAACAAGATCGGGTCGTAAACAGATTTCTTGGGAAGAGAGAGTTAATAGCTTAAATAAACAAGAGGTTAAGGGCTCAGATACTAAAGAGGATCGCGAGGTGGAATTGGGAGCCGAGGTTAATAGTGTTAAGGAAGGGAGTTGCAACTTTAAACTTCCTGAGCTTCAAAAAAATACAAATCTGGTAAAAGAGAGAAGATATGCTTCATTACAGGACTTCCAAGACAAAGCTTTAACCGAAGCTGAGAGGAAAAAGAGAGATCGAGCCCAAAAAAGATACAAGAAAAAGGGCAAATCAACGGACAAGTCTGAGTTGGAAGGAAGGTCGCTATCAGATTCGGACATGCAAGCGAGATGGGATAATTACATGAAAGAAGCCAGGGAAGCACTAAAATTGGGGAAAGATTTGGGCATCGAAATCCAAGGTGATGAACAAGAAGTTGTGGAGGAGATGGCTTGACTAGAAGAAATTGACCATTTGAATAAAGGTAATTAGCAGTGAAGATTTCAATAACCTGGATGAGGATTCTATTTGGGATTATAAGAGGGTTGGATTCGAAGATGAAGTGCCAAATAGAAGGAAGATTATCCGAGTTTATTGAAGTGGAGATGGTATTTCTTCAAGGAACGAAAAAGGAAAAGTTTAGTGAAAACGTGATTGAGAGTTATGGTAAGTTGATGAGTTTAGCTATAAGTTTTTTGAGGCACTAGGTCGATTGGGGGAATTATTAGTAATTTTAGGACATATACAAACTTGAGGAAGAAAAGAGCTTAACGACATCTAGCTTCAGTAGAGTATTCCAGTGTAGTTTCCCAATGTGGTTTTGTTTGGAACCGAGACTAGCTTGTGTAAACTGTTGTTAGCGTGGATTGAAAGTTGTGGTACGCGTTAAGGGTTATTTTCATGATCTTAGTCTTAATCCAGTTTTGTGCATAAAGCGTTGTTGGTAAAAAAAGATGGGGTTAGTGTTCATTGTTTTGAATTGAGGATATGTATGGTATGCATGGGTACTTGAAAACTGCGAATTAGATGCATTGGGGCGACACGCCCAGGGAGCTTCTGAGATTTTGGGTGTTAGCTCTAGCAATTCAGAGATGTGTTGGGACTCGGTGTGGTTTATGATATAATTTCTGCTATAAAAATGGACCTCGAGGTGTTACTAGAGACTATTTGGCCAGGGAACGAGATAATTGTTGTACAATCGACTTGTTGCTGGATTTAAATTGGATAAGCGTTAGTTCTTAACATCCGTGGCGATGGTGGCCAATCTCGCTGAATCTTGACATCTTGGTGCACACATTGAAAGGGTGCAATAAACTCTAGTTTGCAGACAATGAAACACCATGGCGGATTCCTTGGCTATAGAAGGATTGAGGCGTTCAAATATTTTTAAAGCATAGAGAGACAGCATTGGAGGCCTGATCGTGAAGTTGGATCCGCTAATCATCCTTAGTTGGATTGGTAACCCGATCCATCGACCTTGAATTTGGTGGGATCTGCTCCTAGTTATTGATAGAGCAACCATGTTGGTGGAAAGGGTTCAGTTCTGCTATGTTCCTCGACAAAATAATAGACTCGCAGATGGCATAGCTAAAGATGGAATGGTTTGGCAGAATTCAGTCAAGGCTTGGTGGTGAGCTTAACCGAAGGCCCCCTTAAGGCACTTATAATTTGTTTGGTGGTAATTGGCATTGAAAAATTGGCGTATGAGGGACTATTTTTTCTACAGGGAGGTCCAGGTATAACAAGGGTAGTAGTTTTGTGGGTGGAGTCTGTAAGTTGGGTTTTATTTTGGTTAGTATGCTGGGTGCGATTGAAATGTATGCTATGTAAACTCGCGTGGTGATTTTGAGTTCAGACAAGTTGTAATTTCCTGCGTTGAGTGTACTCTTTTCCTCCATCTAGGTTTAGGGAGGTTTTTAACGAGGCATTCAATGCGGGAGTAGGCTCTAAGTTATAATAAAAAACTTAATTTGCCGAGCAAAAAAAAGTAATTAGCTTAATGACATTTCCTTATTTTTATGTATTATAAGGATTGTTATCATGTACACTGCGGTAGAAATTAAAAGTTTCCACAAGCGTCTTAAATTTAAGGTTTATGGGCTTAGTTTAGGGTGTATGGTTTATGAGTTTAAGTGTAGGGATATAGAATTTAGGGATAGTGGTTAGAATTTAGGGTTTAGAAGTTAGGATAATATGGGTGAGGATTTAGGTTTTAATCTATAACCCCTAAATTGTAAATTTCAACCACTATCCCTAAATTCAAAATCCCATACACCTAAACTCCTAAACTATACACCCTAAACTAAATCCCTAAAACTAAGACACTTGTGGAAACTTTTAGTTTCCACCGCTAGTGTATCAAATAATTACCCTTAATATAAAGTGTTTTGTAAATTTTAAAACCCTACTTTTCTTTAAATAGTTTTCTAGCTTTTTTACATTAAAAGTGTCGTCTTAAACGACGACTTAATGTCTTCGTCTTTTTTCTCTATCTTATTTTGTTTATTTATTTAAATTTATATTTAAATAAATATTATTTCTATTTTGATTTATTTTTTTCGCATATATTAAAACGTTTTGCTTCGATTTGCTTTTTAGCACACTTTTTATCAGTCTTTTAGCACGATTATTGTCTATCATGATGATAGTTTGGCGTTTTGTGTTGCATTCATCACAATGCATCCCTGATCAAGGAAAATCGACGATCTACTATGGTTAGGTCCCCTTTTGTGGCAGTTTGTCGATGTATTCAGAACCGTTCGCGAAGCAAGTTGTTAGACTAATTTACTCGAGCTTTACTCCTACATCAATGTAGCGTCTCTTGTTTGAATAGAGACAATGACTATTGGTAGTTGTTAGATTTTTATATGAAAGGTGAAGATTGTATTCAAGGGGAAGTTTTTTAGTTTTATTTCTTCACATCGGTTGGTTTTCATGTTAGGAATGTGTTATCTCTTTTTTAATAATTTTTTTGGTAAATTTTAATTTTAATTTTAATTCTACTTAGAGGGGAAGAAAAGAAGAGTCTAGGGGAAAAAAGAAAAGTGCTCCTAGAAAGTCTAGCATCTAGCTTTTAATTTTTAAAAAAATGTATCAATGTAAAGATATATTATACTAAATATCATTCAACTTTAAACGCTAATATACAAAACAATATATTTATATTATAAATATTATTATTTAATAAATCATATTGCCACATCTTATATGAGTTCAATTTTGACATTTATCTTGAGGCATTGTTAATTAAAATAAGCACCTTAACCAACTGGACTACAACAGGCTTATTTAGATAAGTTTTTTTTTTACATATTTTTTGAATTAAAATCCGCTAGTTTTATTAAATGAAGATGGCTTAAAGGACCATTTCCCCCCTAAATTGTACAATTTTTTTTAGAACAGCTCCCTAAAATATTATTAGGACTTTTGTCCCCTGAACTATAAATCACTACCTCATATGCCCCCTTCGTTAACCTCCATTAAATTTGACATTTTCCCTCTAATTACTAAAAAAATTGAATTCTTTAAATTATTTTACCAATCAAACTGTATTTAAAAGTTTTGAAGTCGAATCAAATTTTCCATCACATCTAGCTTTTTCGACTCTCATTTTCTTTTGGGTTTTTCGACTCTCATTTTCTTTTGGGTTTTTGGGCTTCTCGGGCTTTGATTCATCGTTATGAAGGTTCTTGCAACTCTTGAACTATTACTATAAAACCAATGGCCCGAACAAACCGCATATGGCGCCAAGCATTTCCCGCCAATATACCCTCCCCCTAACAATTATACAAACCCTTAATCCACAAAGAAATCGCGACGGACCCAAACTGAGGGTGGAGGGTTTTAAGAAATGGCGAAAGGGAAGCAATATTGGCTGCTGAAAACGGAACCGGGAGAGTGGTCATGGGAAGACCAAGCAGCAAACGGAGGCGTATCCAAATGGGACGGTGTAAAGAACAGGCAAGCCCAGAAACACCTCAAGGCAATGAAGCTAGGTGACCTCTGTTTCTTCTACCACTCGGGCGCCACCGCTCGCCGCGTGGTGGGCGTGGTCAGCGTCGTAAAGGAATGGTACTCAGATGATGAAAACAGTGAGGCGGTCGTGGATGTAAAAGCGGTTGGGGAAATGAGGAGGCGAGTGGACTTAAAGGACATGAAACAGGATGGGGAGTTGAAAGGGTTTGTCATGTTTAGACAGCCTAGGTTGTCGGTTTTGCCGGTGCCGGAGAAGGTTTGGAAGAGGATTTGTGAATTGGGGAATGGGTTCGAAGGGGATGGGATTGACATTGGGGAGGATGGTGGCGATGATGCCAAGGTTTAGGAATCAAGAATGTGGGTGTTTTGGGGGGTAAAAGAAAGCGCCATTGTTGCTAGTATAGAATCCCTTTTGTTGGTTTTTGTGAATTGTGTTTTTTTAGAGTGAAAAAAGGGGTGTTTAGTTACCTTGTTGGATTCGATGGTGAAGGAATAAAAGATTGGATTGGTGTTTTCTGCATGTTATTCTCTGGTTTTTCATATGATTGTTTTTGTGGCATTTTAGTGAACACTTACCGTGCATTGCCTGAACCCTTCAGGCTTAATGGAACAAGCCTTAGTTTTCCATTTCTGTTCAAGTTGCCTTATGCAGTCAGTATCTTGTATTGACAAGCGATTTGAAATTTCTTATGCCTATATCTTATGTTAGAAATCTATCCTTATAAATCAGTCTAGGGTCGAGAGAAAATGATCGAATCGAAAACCGAACTGAAGTATTTCAATAATTAATGAAATGTACACTTAAAATTGTGATCAAGATCGAGACAGATAGTTTAGAAGCTTTGAAGATCATTAGAGGTACGTCATGCACTGCTTGCGCGAGACCGGCAGATCCTTGTTCGACATATACATCGCCAAATGAATGGAGTTGCTGATGGTCTGGCCGCAATGGCTCGCGGTCTCTCAGTTGGAGAGATGTTCTTCGATGCACCCCCAGATGAGTTTGCTAATCTAGTGACTCGGGAAAATAATTGTCATCATCTAATTCAAATCGAATTTAATTTTTATTCAGTTTATAATTATTTCCATTTTTATAATGTAAAATAAGTGTTTTATATCTCAAATATGAAAATTAATTACAAATATTATGTAAGAATTATTAACTGTTTTTTATTTATTTGAAACTTAATTTATAATAATATTATTTTTTATATTTAAGTTGTGAATTTCATTCAAAATGGTAGGTTAGTTTAGCGCATATGTCCTGAGATCTAGTTGAAAATTTTACAGCGTTCGACGAGTACCGATGAGCATTATTAACGACGAGCACCGACGAGTACTATTAATTTAATTTATAAAGATTTAAAATTTAAAAGACTCAACGTATAATTATAAATTATTTAAAAATCAAAAGGTAAATTAATTAAAATATATTATTTTATTTTTAATTTTTTTAAACATAGATCAAAATACTTATCTACCTCTAAATTGCAAAATCTTAATTTTTGTTCATTTGAATTTTAAGCTGCCGCCGCCGTCGTTGCTGCTGCAACATGAACGAGTTCAATCAAATATTATATCCCCAAGGCATTTTGGATGCTATTATCGAGAAGGTAATAATGTCGATCGAAACTGTGAACTCGCATACATCAGTAAAACTAGGGTTGCTTAATCAGTTGCCTTCGTTGTAGATGGAGCATGAAGCTACTTGTTTGTACATTGGTGTCATATAGAAAAGATCATCCTCCATTGAGGAGGAGAAAATGGAGCAAAGAACATCCTTGGCGGCGGCGGCAGCAGCAACGACGACTTAAATTTTAAATGAATAAAAATTAGTTTTGTAATTTAGGGGTAGATAAGTATTTTGATCTATGTTTCAAAGAAAATTAAAAATAAAATAATATATTTTAATTAATTTACCTTTTAATTTTTAAACAATTTATAATTATACGATGAGTCCTTTAGATTTTTAATCTTTGTAAATTGAATTAATGGTGCTTATCAGTACTCGTCGTTAGTGGTGCATATTGAGGTTTGACGAACGTGAAAAACTCATCCGAAATCTAATACCACCAACACCCCAAAAGCAATGGTGTACTATCTCTTTGATTTTACTTACTAAAGAGATAGTATTTACCAAAAATGTGGCATGGATCGTTGATTATGAGAGAGAAACTAAAAAAAATTAAAATTTTCATGTTAGTGTTATCGTTAATTTTTAACGATAGAATTTCAAAAAAAAAATGTAACGTTAGATACTACTTTACTAAAAATAATAATTTAATGACCAATTCAGAAATATAAAATTATGTGAGATACCAAATATGCAGTTTACCCTTTCAATTTTTGTAGGTTGTTTTTTCATCGATATTCTACTTAAAATGTTGATGTGTTGAAACAAGTAATTTTTATAAATATTAATTCGATATGATTTGGGTATTTTTTATTAAAGTATTGATACATTAGTCTAAGTAATACAAAAAATATTCCATATCAATATTTTTTATTAAGATTTTTATTTTGAATTGAATTGAAATACACTAGTTTTATTGAATAAGAATATATCCGAAATTACAATAAAAGTTCACAACTTAGTAAATAAAAAGACCTAATTCAGATATATTTCTAGTAAACAAAACTAGCGTCTCGAGATTATAAGAGGGCTATATAAGGAAAAGGGAAAACTACACCAGTGACCACCGAAGATATTGGGGATACCTATTTGAACCACCGAACTAAAAAAAACGTCAATCACACCACCAAACTTATTAAATCAACCTATTTTGACCACCGCCGTTAAAAAATTAACGGAGGGGTGACGGAAGTGCCACGTGGCAGTTAACAGGACTTTTTTAAAATTACATGTTTAGTCCCTGTTATTTACTTATTAAATCAATTTGATCCTAATTTTATTTTAATTAAATAAAAATTAATCAACCAATCAAATTATGACACGTGTCATCACCCAATTGGATTAATTTAATTTATTTTGTTTAATATTTAATATATTTTTTCCTCCAATCAGGTGGTGACACGTGTCACCACCTGGTTAAAGGAAATTTAAAGAAGAAAATCATAAAGGGGCTTATGGTGATTCGAACCTGAGACTAAAGGGATAAAATCCCAAGCTTTTACCATTGAACCAAACTACACTTAGTGCCATTATTTGCACCTTTTATATACATATCTTATAGTGTAGTAAAAGTTAGGGAAAAAAAGAAGAAAACAAGAGGGCAAATAAAATGCAAATAATAGCACCATAATGCCCTCGACTTGCCTTTTACTGCTCGAGACTCTGCTTCGTCGATGCCAGTACCATGGTTTGTTTCTTTTTTTTGAACCCTAAATCTCCACTTTTATACGAGTTTACAGTAATGGGTTCTTGTTTTTTCTTTATAATTTTCTGTTGATTATCCGCAGTTGTTGCTTTTATGTTGTGGGTGTTAGTTGGTTTTCATTAAAGTGAAAATCTTTGTGAGCTTTACGGGATTCATTCATCACTTTTGCATTGTAAAAATCTGGAGAAAGATACCATTTTTCGGTTTCTCCTCGATTTTGCAGATAGTTTTTAGATTCGGGTCTTTTTTTTGTCCTCATGATTTGGTGATTTATTGTTGCTTTATCTCCAAAAAGATCACGCCTTTGGATAAATTTTCCCATTTTTGGATTTGTGGATTCTGAATCCGTGGATTCATTTATTGTGAATGTGTATTTTTGCAGTTACTACAACAAGCCAGGCTATTACAGCATTGAAGATGTTGAGAGAAAACAAGAACATGTTTGACTTGGTTATCAGCGATGTCCATATGCCCGACATGGATGGTTTTAAGTTACTCGAGCTTGTGGGGCTTGAGATGGACCTGCCTGTCATTTTGGTGGTTATCCCATGCAAAAAGGGAAAGAAAAGAATTCGGGGGAGTTGGATTTCGATCGGTTTTCGTTAGCCTAACATTGGCCAATATGAAGTTTATTACATTATAAGATATGTATATAAAAGGTGCAAATAATAACACTAAGTGTAGTTTGGTTCAATGGTAAAAGCTTTGGATTTTATCTCTTTGGTCCCAGGTTCGAACCACCATAAGCCCCTTTGTGATTTTCTTCTTGAAATTTCCTTTAACCAGGTGGTGACTAGACCTGGCAAACTTGACCCGAAATCTGACCCGATTTTAACTCGAATATCTATTTTTAACAATATAATAAATAATAAAATGAAGTATAGAAATTTGAGATTTTGGTGACCAATTTTATAATTTCATCATAAAATATAGCATAAAATTGAAATTGTAGACTAAATTGACAATTTGGAAGTGGAGAAATTTGAGAGTCCAATGACCAATTTTGTAATTATACCATATAAATAAATAGGGGTCAATTTTGGCTAAAAATTAAATCTTTGAAATTAAAATGAACGAAAATATCAATATATTAAATTAATAGACTAAATTACAAAGATTAGTTAATTTCAACTAAAAGTAAATTTTTAGAGACTAAATATCAGTACGGGGAGGGGATTTCTATATCCGAAGTCTAAACTGTGGGAATACTTGTGACTAAATTAAATTAAATTAAAACTTAAAGTTGACTAAAATATAACATTTTAAATACAACATGACCTAAAAAATAATTAATCTCTAGCTTAAAAAATTGGTGGCTTATTTCCCTTCAAAATTTTGTCTTTTCTCTCTCTATTTTTTCCAATTGTCTTTTTTTTCAATCTAACTTAAAAAATTGGTGGCTTATTTCCCTCCAAAATTTTGTTTTCTCTCTCTCTATTTTTACCAATTGTCTTTCTCTTTTTCTTAATTTAATTGAGTTTCAATTTAGATTAATTTAATTGAAATTTCACATTTAGTTTTAAAATTATTTTAATTATGTCCGTGATTTATGATTTTAGATTTTAGTTAGTTCAATTAGATCATAAGTTTAATAAATTAATTCATTTCAGACATTATTATTATTATTATTATTATAAACTTTGATTTAATATAATTATAAAAAAATTATATGGATACATGAAGCTTTGATTTAAATATTTAATCAAATTCAAATGCATATATTAACATGTTGAATCAGAATTAATCTCATACACCAATAACTCTAAACTAAACCATAAATACTAAACCTCAAACCTTTAACCCAACTCAAATCGAACTGACACGAAAATTTAAATGTTGACCCGACCCGAAATTGACACGATTTTAACCCGAACCGAAAGCGACCCGAACGACCCGATTTTGACCCGAACCGAAAGCGACCGATCCGATATTGACCCGAACCGAAAACAACCGATCCGATTTTGACCCGATCCAATACCCGAACCGAATTCGACTCATCACAGACCCGAATTAAACCCGAACCCGAACCGAACCGACCTGAACCGAATCTAAACCGATTCTAGATAGACCCGAAATGACCCGAACCGAACCGAAACGACCGAACCGAACCCGAACCGAATGACCCGATTGCCACCTCTAGTGGTGACGTCACCACCTGATTGGAGGAAAAATATATATTAAATATTAAACAAAATAAATTAAAACTAAATTAAATTAATCCAATTGGGTGATGACATGTGTCCTCATTTGATTGGTTGATTAATTTTTATTTAATTAAAATAAAATTAGGATCAAATTGATTTAATAAGTAAATAATAGGGACTAAACATGTAATTTTAAAAATGTCATGTTAACTGCCACGTGGCACTTCCGTCACCCATCCGTTAATTTTTTAACGGCGGTGGTCAAAATATGTTGATTTAATAAGTTTGGTGGTGTGATTGACGTTTTTTATAGTTCGGTGGTTCAAATAGGTATCCCCAATTTGTTTGGTGGTCAATGGTGTAGTTTTCCCTAAGGAAAATGTAAAAACTCAACCCAAAGACTCGGAACAATATATAGATACAAACATCACCCAAAATCGTCGATGAAAGGTAAAACCGTCAACAGCATAAAAATGCATATGACAATGAGGCACGTTGACAACAAAGTCATTACCACAACTCAATCACGAACAAGGAACGATTAATGTGATAGCGTATCTAAATCCAGCTCAAGGGTTCGAGATAGAGAGATCAGGAGGACAACGAAAAGAGCGCTATCTTGAAAAACCTAAGGTTGCGACTAGTATCAAAATTAAAAAAAAATAGAGATCAATCGGCGACTAGTGTCAAAATTAGTACCGTCACCGGCAATTAGAAAATAGAAAAAGAACAGAAGAGGACACTGTGCGACTAGGGGTTTATGAAAAACCTAAGGTTACGCCATCAAACAATCTAGTTTTACAAATTATATAATAAAGCTAGGTAATAACAGTTGGTCATTCACAAGTTTTACAAATAAATTTAAGTAACTTGATTTACACTGATTTCTATTAGTGTATTTTTATTTAATTCGGTTACATCGTACAAAGTTAAACATTTTCACCGACAGTAATCGATCCATATTCATTCTTACAATTTGATCGGAACTGTTTACTGTTGCTTCATTGTCAAATTATAAATTCTTCAAATATTTGACTTTCTAGAATGGTGTAAAACAATAAAGAGGTCAGGTTCGGGAAAAAAGGCCAAATATTCAAATTAATATGAAAATCATGTTTCATTTATTATTATTGTTCTTATTTATTTTCCAGTATATAAAAGGACTTCATATCCAGTCTTCTCTTTTGAAAATGTATCAAAATTTCTAGCACAACTAACACTCACAGAAACAAGTACCATTGATACAATTATAGATTTTGCAATTTGGTGAACAAACACTGGCACAATCGGGGTCTTTTTGGCATCGAGTATCCACAGCTGCTGCAACTTTGGCAGTAATAACTGGAGGCTGGCACATACAGTTGCCACCGGAAAGATCACAAGCGCAAAATTCTGGACCTTCACAATCTTTGTCACTAGAACATGCTACTTCCTTAACTGCGATCGTTGGAGGCCGACACATACAACTGACACCCAAAGGGTCACAATCGCAAAATTCTGAACTTTTACAGTCTTTGTCAGTACAACATGCAACCGCTTGAGCAGCTGTCATTGGAGGCTGACACATACAGTTGCCACCGGAAAGATCACAAGCGCAAAATTCCGGACCTTCACAATCTTTGTCACTAGAACATGCTACTTCCTTAACCGCGATCGTTGGAGGCCGACACATACAGCTGACACCCAAAGGGTCACAAGCGCAAAATTTTGAACCTTCACAGTCTTTGTCAGTAGAACACCCAACCGCTTTAGTAGCATCCATTGGAGGCCGGCACATACAGCTGACACCCAAAGGGTCACAAGCGCAAAATTCTGAACTTTTACAGTCTTTGTCAGTAGAACATGCAACCGCCTTAGCAGCTGTCATTGGAGGCTGACACATACAGTTGCCACCTAAATGGTCACAAGCACAAAATTCTGGACCCTCACAATCTTTGTCACTAGAACATGCTACTTCCTTAACCGCGGTCGTTGGAGGCCGACACATACAGCTGACACCCAAACCCAAAGAGTCACAAGCGCAAAATTCTGAACCTTCACAGTCTTTGTGAGTAGAACACCCAACCACTTTAGTAGCAGCCATTGGAGGCCGACACATACAGGTGACACCCAAAGGGTCACAAGCGCAAAATTCTAAACTTTTACAGTCTTTGTCAGTAGAACATGCAATCGCCTTAGCAGCTGTCATTGGAGGCTGACACATACAGTTGCCACCTAAATGGTCACAAGCACAAAGTTCTGGACCCTCACAATCTTCGTCACTAGAACATGCTATTGAATTTGATACACCTGTAAATTAAATTAAATAACAGTTTGTCACCATTTAAATATTTTGTTTAAATAATTCATTAAAATACTAAAATAAAAAAGGATAATTCATATATGTATGCATGTACTGACAGCAAGCTACAATCAAGATGATAAAAAAGAATGGAATGCCAAAACAACCCATCTTCATTTCTTTGTAGATAGTGTTGAAGTTGATCAAAGAAGAAAAAAAAGAATTTCTTGTATTGTGTATTGGCTGGGGATGAGATGGTGATATACAAAAGTGTCTTTGCATGGAGGATTTTATAGAAGATTTATTAGGCAAATTAGGTAAAAAATATATATAATGGAGATGGAGATTTTCTTTGAACACTTATGGTATTATAATAAATGTGCATCCAAATCTAGATAATATAACATGTATACATGGAAAATCAATATTTACCGAAATCTTTACCTATGGCATCAATATACTTTTGAAACAACTTTTAATTCTTGGTGAATGGTTTTTGGAAAATTCTACAACGTGCGACGAACACCGATGAACACCACTAATGATGAACACCGATGAACACCATTAAATTAATTAATGAAGATTTAAAATTTTAAGGACCCATCATACAATTAAGAATTATTTTTAAAAATTTAATTAAATTATTTTTTATATATATTAAAATTTTATTTTTTAATAAGGGTAAACTATATATTTAGTACCTCACCTATTTTCGTATTTCTATTGAACTCTCATTATTTAAATATTATTTTAATTTGACCATATTCTTTATAAAAAATATTTTAACCTTTAACCATAAACCTAAAACCCTAAACTATTAAACCTTAAACCCTTAAACTCTTAAACCTATACCTTAAACCATATACCGTTAAAAATAATTTCATCATCATCGATTCAATTCAATGAATTGTTGAATTCTCCTAAAACATTCAATTAAATTATTTTTTATATAAAAATAATAATTAACTGCCACATGAAATGAAATGTAAAAAAGCATTCGTATGGCTTGCAGACTCTTCAGCCGTTTCTACTCATGTATCATACACCCCGTCTAATTTTTCTCTGATGACTTCTTGAAAACTGTCATTAATCTCCGAAAGAACACCAACAAAATACCAGAGAAAAGGTGTTTTGTTACCAGGTGTTCTGCAAATTCAAAAATGTCTTACGGTGTGTAATTTGTATATTCACTTCACAAATTGGCCTGTGTAAACATTTATTGCATCCTAGTTCTTGGTTACTAGCAAACATTATTTATAATTAAGGTAAACAAGAGGGCAAATTTATTACCAGAGAGAGAGATGTAGCAACTCGAAATTAGTTCCATCCATCCAAGCACACCTTTAACTGAAATTGAATCCATCGGAGGGATCAGGAAGTTGATTGCCTCCAAACTGGAAACCAGATTGCCAAGTATCACCCGGAGTAACAGCTCATCCTCATCATTCCGAAATGTGATGGCCTCTTCATCTCAAATAAGATGATAGTGTTAATTCTAGGAGATTCGAGTTTAATTAATATTGATATATATATATAATAATAATTTAATTTAATTTTTTAGGAGAATTCAACAATTCATTGAATTGAATCGATGATGGTGAAATTATTTTTAATGGTATATGGTTTAGGGTATAGGTTTAAGAGTTTAAGGGTTTAAGGTTTAATAGTTTAGGGTTTTAGGTTTATGGTTAAGGGTTAAATTATTTTTTATAAAGAATAGGGTCAAATTAAAATAATATTTAAATAATTAGAGTTCAATAGAAATACGAAAATAAGTGAGGTACTAAATATATAGTTTACCCTTATTAAAAAAAATAAAATTTTAATATATATAAAAAATAATTTAAATAAATTTTTAAAAATAATTCTTAATTGTATGATGTGTCCTTAAAATTTTAAATCTTTATTAATTAATTTAATGGTGTTCATCGGTGTTCATCATTAGTGGTGTTCATCGGTGTTCGTCGCACGTGGTAGACTCATCCATGGTTTTTACATGCCAAAAAGTATTTATCAAAATCTAACCAATAATTGATAATAAATAGAGTGGTGAAATATTATTGTTGTATATAGTTCAAGTTTAAATTTAAGTATTTATCAAAAAGAAGTTTAAATTTAAGTAATGATTTTTAGTTGTTTTATTTACTCATTTTATATAAAAGTATAATAATATTAATTATTATTTGTAGGACTGTAAACGAACTAAATGTTCAGTGAACCGTTTGTGAATCTTCCGGCGGGAAGTCCGTTTATGTTCGATTATTTACTAAACGAACGAACAAGAACAAGATTTTTTGTTCGTTTAATTAAATGAACGAACACGAACAAAGTACTCGTTCGTTCATTTATGTTTGTGAACGTTCGTTTAAATTTATTCACATGTCTTTTTATGTTCGTTCATTTATCATTTTAATGAACGGACATGAACAAGCTACATTCCTTAACAAACGAACACGAACAAGAAATTATGTTCGTTTAGTTGTTCGTGTTCGTTCATTTGTTCGGTTAAAATTAAACAAATGAACATGAACATATCCTCGTTCGTGTTCGTTCGGTTCGTTTACAGGCCTAATCATTTGAACCTAACGAGTGGTCCCATTGGAAAAGAGGATTATGTTCATCCTAGTAGACTCTGGTTCAATCAGTTTTGTCTGTAAGGTATGTGCACTATCAAAGGTTAAGAAAAGTATGAACATATACTACATTGTAATCTCCATTTATAATTAGTGTATTTCAAACATTTTATGAGTTAAAAATCGATTATCCGATGATACAAACTTAGTCAAACACATTATACATAATATTTATAAATACATTAAAAATAGAAATAAATATTTTATGTAAAAAATATTTAAAAAATAAGGTAAAACAGACCTAAGGACACTCGATTCTTACTTTGGTTACAAACGACTCACTTTTTCCTAATAGTTACAACTTAGTTTGGTTACAAACGGTTCACTTTTTTCTAATAGTCACACTTTATTATTCAATTAAGAATTTGTTATAAATAGGTCATCCCATCGTTAAAATTGAAACGAGTGTCTAATGTGACATGATATAGTAATAATTTTAGTTCCTATATTGATCAATTTAATCTTGATTCAAAACAATTCAATAAGTTTAGCTCATTTAATCTTTTTTGAGGTACTGTATAAATTTAACCCATTTATATATTGTATAAATAAGGTTATTTTGATAATTTTTCATTTGAGTTGGTGTCGAGTTGACTAATTATACCAACTCAATCAAGGAAATTAAGCAAGGATGGAAAATTTATTTTCACCCCTCTAAAATTTTATAAGTTCGCCCTCTAACATAAAATCCTATGTATGTCTATGAAATTAAGTGAGATACATTAAAATATAAAAAAAATATTTGATGTAATTTTTTAATATTTGAAAAATGAAATGAACAAATGGTTTTAAGCTAAGTTGTAAAAGTTTTAATTACAAAACAAAAAAAAATTGATAATGCATTTGAATCCTAAATAATGATTTTAGTTGTTTTATTAAAATGTTTATGAAAGTATAAAATAGTAATAATACTCTTACAATAATATTTGTTATACTTTATAAATAAGTTTTTTGTTAGATGAGTAAGTGTCAAGTTTATTTTATTTTTATTTTTTTAGTTGTCATCCGGTGACCCGCGTCACATATCTGGCTTTGGTGGGTGAGTCTCCCAGCGGGGATTTTTTGCATACACAACACCTCGAACTTGAGACCCACTTAAACGATACCAAGCTGCTTACCACTTGGACCAACCCCGTTGGTTAAGTGTCAAGTTTATTTGTGACACTAACTCAATCAAAAAATTTAAAGGGTAAAATACCTAAACCATCATTCAACTTTTCTCTATTACCTATTTTGGTCACTCAACTTTAAAAAAATTCAATTTACTCACTCAACTTTCAACATTAAATTTTTTTATCACCCCACCGTTAAATGCTTAACACCGTTATTACGTGGATTATTTTATTATTTTTATTATAAAAATACAAAATTTATTATTATTATTAATAAATGACAAATTAAAATCTCTTAAAATACCTAAATTCCAACCCCAATCCCCTCTCATCCTCATCAGCATTATCAGTCGCCGTCAAAAATCTTTTTTTCTTTTCAACCATTCACAGTTTTTAAATCTTCAAAAATGGAGAAGAGGATGCAATTCAGGTCCCTTTATTTCTTCTCTTTTTTCTTCTTTTCACAGCTTGTATTTATTATTGAAATCTTTAATCTAGCAGACGTTAGAGATGAACATGAAGAAGAAGATGGTAGATGTTGCGGAATGCGGTCGTCGAATAGAGCAAAAACGCAACTGATAATTTGAGAAAATAATAATGAAGATAAAAGAGACACAGATTTTACGTGGAAAACCCCTAAATAATATAGGGTAAAAACCACGGACAAAGGTAGAAGAATTTCACTATGAGAAAATAGGAATTACAACTTCTCTCAATCTAACAAGGAGAAAACAATGACAATTCTCTCTTGATAAAAAGGAGAAAACAACTCTATGAAAACTCTCTAATTTCTCTAGTATTGAGAGGAGGTTAGAATGATTTGGGATGATTTCAAATGGCAAAGGTTAGGCCTATTTATAGTTGAGCTTTAAGGACTAAACTTGTAAATAGCCTAAAGTTTAGGGACCAAAAATTAATTTTCCCATGCACCAAAAGTGGTGCATTATTACACCACTTGTGCAAGTGGTGCAATAATGCACCAAAAGTACTCCACTTGCACCGAAAGCATCAACAATCTCCCACTTGAAGATTTGATTGGAACAATCATATCTTCACACCATTCTTTCTACCTCGTACTTTCCATGTTGCTTACGTCTCTAACAAGCCACAAGAGGATCGACACCAAGTAAACTTATCAGTGTTGATTGCTTTTGTCATGAAATCTGCTATGTTGTCATCGGTATGGATCTTCTGCATATCTATCGTCCCTTCTTCCACTTTCTCACGAATGAAGTGGTATTGGACCCGAATGTGTTTTGTTCTTGAGTGAAAAGCAGGATTCCTTGCAAGATGCAAGGCGCTCTGACTGTCACAAAACAAAGAGACATTCTCTTGTTTGTGCCCGAGCTCCTCCAATAGCATTTTCAACCATATTGCTTCTTTACTGGCTTGTGTAGCTGCTACATATTCTGCCTCCGTTGTTGACGTAGCCACAACCGATTGCAGTTTTGAAACCCAGCTTACAGCTCCACCAGCAACTATAAACACATACCCTGTTGTAGATTTGCTTTTATCCAAATCTCCTGCATAGTCAGAATCGACATACCCGCTGATAAGAAAGTCTGATCCCCCGTAACATAATGCAACATTTAAGGTCCCTTTGATGTATCTCAGGATCCTTTTCACAGCATTCCAATGCTCTCTGCCTGGATTCGCCATGTACCGACTAACCACTCCCACTGCTTGTGCAATGTCTGGTCTTGTACAAATCATAGCGAACATTAAACTTCCCACTGCTGATGCATACGGTACTCGAGACATCTCCATCCTCTCTTCTTCACTGCTAGGACTCATACTGGAGGATAATTTAAAGTTAATAGGAAGAGGGGTATGAATTGGCTTACAATCTTGCATGCTGAATCGTGACAAGATCTTTTTCAAGTAATTCTTTTGTGAAAGCCAAATCTTCCTATTACTTCTGTCTCGGTGAATTTGCATCCCTAGAATCTTGTTTGCTGGTCCCAAGTCCTTCATTTCAAATTCCCTAGCCAGTCGTGCCTTTAATTCTTCAATATGATCTTTGTTGGGGCCTGCAACCAACATGTCATCTACATACAACAGCAATATAACAAAGTCGTTTTCACCAAACCTCTTGAAGTAAGCACAAGGGTCTGCATTAAAGTCTGTTGTATCCAAGGCTCATGATGAAGGAGTCAAATCTCTTGTACCAACACCTCGGCGCCTGCTTTAAACCGTACAGAGATTTGTTCAACCTGCAAACCAAGTTCTTCTTTTCTTTTTCTTCAAAACCTTCAGGCTGGAGCATGTAAATCTCTTCTTCAAGATCTCCATGAAGAAAAGCTGTTTTAACATCTAGCTGCTCTAGATGTAAATTCAATGTAGCACACATTGCCAGGACAACTCGAACCGTTGTTAGTCTAACCACAGGAGAAAAGATTTCATTGAAATCAATACCTTCTTTCTGAGCATATCCTTTGACCACCAGTCTTGCACGATACCTCTCCACTTGATCGTCACAATTTCTCTTGATTTTGAAGACCCATTTGTTACCAATTGGCTTCCTTCCTTGTGGTAGTGGCACAAGTTCCCATGTATTATTTTTATGAAGGGCTTCGATTTCTTCTTGCATTGCCGCCATCCACTGCGAAGCATCTGAGTTGTTCATTGCCTCCTCGAATGTTGATGGCTCACCGTCCTCCGTTAAAAGGCAGTATGCAACATTACCTTCTATAACATAATCTGAGTGCCAATTGGGGCGTCTTCTCACACGATCTGATTGACGAGTTGTTGGAGCTTCAGAATTCTCTGGTTCTGGTTCCTCGAGCTCTGGTTCTGCTTCAGAACAATCTCTCTGTTCAAACTCATTTTCAACATGTATCTGTGTAGTCTCTGGCTTTTCTTTATCAGTGCTATCATCTTCTTCTTTTCTTTGTAGCTTATCTTCTACAAAGATAACATCCCTGCTGATAATCACTTTGCGGGCAGTGGGATCCCACAAGCGATACCCCTTTACTCTATCAGCATACCCCAAGAATTTACATTTTCTGGATTTTGGATCCAACTTTGAAATTTCTTGGGCATTGTACATCACGTACACAATACTTCCAAATATATGGAGGTTTGAATAATCAACTGGTTTACCAGTCCACATTTCCATCGGTGTCTTCAACTCAATTGCAGTTGATGGAGCCCGATTCACCAAATAACAGGCGGTATTGACTGCTTCTGCCCAGAAAGCTTTTTCTAGCCCTGCAGCTCTCAACATTGCTCGTGTTCTTTCTAACAGAGTTCTGTTCATCCGCTCTGCCACTCCATTTTGTTGAGGAGTGTATACTGTTGTGAACTGTCTTTTGATGCCTTCTTTTCTGCAGAAGTCATCAAATTCATTACTTGTATATTCACCTCCATTATCTGATCTGAAACACTTGATCTTATTTCCAGAATCAAGTTCCACCCGCGCTTTGAAAACTTTGAAGGTTGAAAACACATCTGCCTTCCTCTTGATAGGATACACCCAACATCTCCTAGAGTAGTCATCAATGAAGGAGACAAAATACTTTGCTCCGCCTAGGGATGTAACCGGTGCTTGCCATACATCAGAGTGAACCAATTCTAGAACAGCCTTGCCTCTAGAATTTGATGTGTTGAATTTTAATCGATGCTGCTTACTTGTAATACAATGTTCACACAAAGGAAGTGATACCTTTGTTAAACCCGGAAGTAGCTTTTGCTCCACAAGGACTTTCATTCCCTGTTCTGACATGTGTCCAAGTTTCCGATGCCATAACATGGTAGAATCTGAACTACATGAGGCAACAAAGGCTTCAGCTTCTAGCAAAGTCTCTCCCTTCAGCATGTACAAATTTGCAGCTATCTTTTCACCTTTCATTACCACAAGCGCTCCATGGAACACCTTCATGATTCCTTTCCGTGTTTCAATCTTGCTTGCATTATTATCCAACAATCCGTAGGATAATAAGTTTTTCTTCAAGCCTTTCACGTGTCGCACATCTTGAACAACTTTGATTGTCCCGTCATACATCTTCAGTTTGATGGTTCCAACGCCAACAATCTCCAAGGCATGATCATTGCAGCTGTACACAGATCCTCCTGAGATAGGTTCATAATTATAGAACCATTCTCTTCTTGAGGTCATGTGATATGTGGCTCCCGAGTCAATAAGCCATATGTCTGCAAATCTTTTTCTGCCTTCCATGGCTGTTGCTGCTTCACAACAGAGAGCATCTCCATCATCTGAAGTGTTTGCCATATTTCCTTGAGGATTGGAGTTTTTAGGTAAACTCCAACAATCCTTCTTCATGTGACCCTTCTTTCCACAGTTGTAGCACTTTAAATTCTTCTTACTCCTTGACTTTGATCTACCATGATTGTGACTGCTACTTTGGCCACGTTCTGTTGATCTTCCTCTCATCACCGTTAAGGCCTCTGCTTGTTGCAGATTTCCTTGTCTGTCTTCCTTGTTCTTGCGCCGATTTTCTTCTTCCAGAACAGCAGCTGCAACATCATCGAAGACTAGATCACTTGTAAGGTTGTTGTTTGTCAAGTTGATGATGAGTTGATCATACGAATCAGGTAGACTTTGAAGCAGAAGTTCAGCACGTTCTTGTGACTCTATTTTATAGCTTAGGGATGTAAGCTGAGAAAATAGAGTATTCAACGTGTTTAAGTGCTCTGTCACTGAAGTAGATTCTGACATCCGAAGAGTGTACAATTTCCTCTTAAGGAAAATTTTATTGTGCAACGATTTGACCTCGTATAATTTTGCGAGGTGATCCCAAATCTCCTTGGCTGTCTTCTTCTCCTCGATGCTTGATAGTACTTCATCTGCTAATGCTAAATGAAGGTCTGCAATAGCATTCTCGTCCATCTCATTCCATTTCTTGTTATCCGTAAAATCTGCCGGCCTTTCGCTGATAGCCGCTAGACATCCGTTTTTTCTTAGGATGGCCTTTATCTTCAATTTCCACAGTGAGAAATTTCTCCCATTGAACTTTTCAATATCAAATTTCGTTGTCATAGCTTCTATTTCAGATAGCTCCCACTATTTCACCTTTTTGATGTGAATAGTGCCCACCACCTTCAATGAATGAGTAATATCTAACTTACTTTCTTATGATGGAGGATCCACTTTTCAGTGGCAACCAACAGAGAATACGGTAAGTAGATATACGCACCCAAATCTGGCTCTGATGCCAATTGTTGCGGAATGCGGTCGTCGAATAGAGCAAAAACGCAACTGATAATTTGAGAAAATAATAATGAAGATAAAAGAGACACAGATTTTACGTGGAAAACCCCTAAATAATATAGGGTAAAAACCACGGACAAAGGTAGAAGAATTTCACTATGAGAAAATAGGAATTACAACTTCTCTCAATCTAACAAGGAGAAAACAATGACAATTCTCTCTTGATAAAAAGGAGAAAACAACTCTATGAAAACTCTCTAATTTCTCTAGTATTGAGAGGAGGTTAGAATGATTTGGGATGATTTCAAATGGCAAAGGTTAGGCCTATTTATAGTTGAGCTTTAAGGACTAAACTTGTAAATAGCCTAAAGTTTAGGGACCAAAAATTAATTTTCCCATGCACCAAAAGTGGTGCATTATTACACCACTTGTGCAAGTGGTGCAATAATGCACCAAAAGTACTCCACTTGCACCGAAAGCATCAACAGTAGATTCCTCTAACTATTTCTTCTTGTGTAACAAAGGAGCCTTCGGAAAAGAAAAAAAAAAAACCCCATTTTAGTAATGAGTGCCTAAATACCCAGCCTCCATTATTGCGAGGGAAGCCAAGCCTTGATCTTCTTCGATGAAACAATGCCTTTATGAACATCTAGATGAGTTCATTTTTTGTGCTTTAAAACAAAACCCTATTTTGATAAATATTTGATTTTTAAGCGTCAATTATTCGAAGCCCAACAACAAAGAAAGATTCACGAAGCAGAGATCGATGACGGAGCCGGATTTGAAGGAGGGGAGGTGATGAAAGATAAATGCGGTGTTTTGAAGAAATGTTATGCTCACAAGAAAATAATTATTATTATTGAAGGAGACAAAATGCAAAAATAATAAGAAAATTATGCTTCACTTAGTATTATTGTTATTATTTATTTTCCAACATATAAAAGGTTTTTATTCCGAGTCTTCTCTTCTATAATTAAACAGGTTTTCAGGTACTATTAACAGTTACAGATACAAATGTTATTAATACAATCATGGATTTTGCAATTCGGTGGGCAAATACTTGCACAATCACTGTCTCTTTTGCATGGAGCTTCCACGATCGAGACGGCCTTAGCAGCAAACTTCGGAGGTTGGCACGTACAGTTGCCAGCTTTGTCACAAATGCACAAGTCCACACCATTACAGTCCGCGAGATTGAAACATTTTCCTCCTTCTTGTGCTACTGAATTCGATACACCTGTAAATTAGATTAAAATATTTTTTTATTGTCTAAATGTTCCTTTTAGGGGACAACTTAAAATTTTAAACGATTTGGAGGTTTAAACTAAAATTTTCAAAAAAATTTAAGGGTTTAACTAATGTTTTGAATAATTTTTTGAGATTTAATAAAAATTTATAAAAATAGTGAGAATGGATTTAATTAAAAATCAATTTTTTAAAACAATATAAATTAAAAAAATTGAGGGGACCAATTATTTTTTTTTAAATTTTTGGGGTCAAATTCTAATTTTTTTATATTTAGGGGCATGCCCCCCCCCCCCGTAATTCTCACTACCTTCACTGTAAAATATCGTCTTTCTTCTCAAAATTTACACATTTCGTAAACATTGAAGGCTAAAATTGAAATAAGAATTAATTGAAACATAACCAAATTAACATGATGTATAAACGTTGATGGAAGAATTTATTACTATATCAATCATTATTATATAAAAATACAATTATACAAAATTGATGGGAAATATTAACATTGTTATTAATGGTCCTTAATTACTCGCTTTTGAAATTGAAGGAGACTAAATTATTTTTGTTATATGGACCAATTTGTTCAATTTCAAAATTAAAAGTGACCTAAGAAATGTTTTTACATTTTGCAAATTCACTTGCTAGTAATATGGTTCTTTCTAGTAACACTTGCGCCAAAATTAGACAACAAAGGACAAACGATATAAACGGCATTTTCAAAGTTCAACTTTTTAAAACAAACGGCAGTTTTTCCGGCAACCAAGAACCTCCTAAAAAGAAAACAATGACAGCGGGAACTCCACCGCCGCCGTCCAAACCCGAAGACGATCCGGACCTATCAAATCAGACCGCAACAATCCCCAGCCAAACCCCCACCTTCACCGGCCTAGTTCATCGGAAAAAAGGGACGACTGTCCGTTCATGGCTTGTACTGGACTCGACGGCCCAGACCATGAGGGTGGAGGCCGGAAAGCATTCCATCATGCGACGCACGGGTTTACCCGGTCGGGATCTTCGGATCCTGGACCCGCTTCTTTCGTACCCGTCGACGGTGCTGGGTCGAGAAAGGGCCATCGTGATTAACTTGGAGCATATAAAGGCAATCATCACGGCTCAAGAGGTTCTGCTGTTGAATTCCAAGGATCCTTCCGTCACGCCGTTTGTTAATGAGTTGCAGAGAAGGATTCAGCTGCATTATCAAGCAAACCAATCCAAGGTCCTTTCTTTTCCATTTCATTTTTTTTAGTATAATTAGTGGTTCTCTCATCCCTCCAAACAATATCGGTTCGAAATACTGATTTTTTCATTTATGCTGTGTTTGGGACTGAATTTAGAAAAAATTTCAATCTGGATTTTACTTGCTGGAAATGGAAATGAGATTTGAATTTGAATTTGGGTTCAGGAGAGTGCAATTGATGATACCAACTGCATAATTCGAACAACATCCCAGAATCTGTTGCCGAGGATTTCACAGCTTCTGAATCAGAATGAGGAAGGCAAGGCAGAGGAGAAACAGGGTGTTGAGAACCAGGAAGGAACAAAGATTCTCCCGTTTGAGTTCGTTGCATTGGAGGCCTGCCTTGAAGCTGCCTGCGGATGCTTAGAATCTGAAGTGAGCATTCTTTCTTCTCTTTTTTTTTTTTTTATTGTTGTTGTATCTTCGTCTTCGAATCCTCCGATGTCACTTCTTCGCTGCCACGCCTTCGTATTTAGGGTCTTATAGCTCGTCCAGAGATAATCTCACCATATCTTTCATTTATTCATAGAAACGTTATTGTCTCTCACTACGATTGTTGTCACTTGTTAAACTCATTTAGTCTACTAGTTGACTCTATTATCTGACAGTTAATCGACATTGTTAACCTATCAATAATCATCCACCATAAAAGTGACACCGGCCACACATATTCCACACTGGTTAAACTAAAACATGACTTTTGAACCTTCATACATGTCGTTCATTATCTTATATAATCTCTCTTTTCTCTTCTTTCTTATTTAATTTAAAAAGGAAGAACTAATAGAATTGTCAATTTTGGCCTAAAAACAAAATTATAAATGAAGAAAAGTGGAATTGTGTCAAATAAAAATAGAAGTATTAAATTAGAGCTATTTGTTGTTTTGAATTGCCAAAGCAGACAAGAACACTGGAGCAAGAGGCTCATCCAGCCTTAGATAGATTGACCTCGAAGATTAGTACTCTCAATTTGGAGCGTGTTCGCCAAATTAAAAGCCGGCTTGTGGCAATAACCGGGCGTGTTCAAAAGGTTGGATATTTTTAGTCTTTTGAACATTTTCATTTAGTTTAAGTTAAAAATATGCTCATAGTCCCTATACTTTCACATAACTTGAGATTTATTCCATATAATTTGAGATTTTAAAGTTTTAAGTCTTAATTGTTGACACCTTAGTGTTTTCTATTAAATATTTACTAACCATTTGGTTACTTAGTGAGTTTATACAATGGTTTGCTTAAAAATAGTAGGGTTCTATAGGTGTGTTGATGGTAATTTTTTAGTTTAAATATGTCCAAGGTCTTTCTACTATTTCAAAATCTAAAATTTAGTCCCCCACCTTGATTTTACCACATTAAGTCCATTTACTATTCTTTATTTGAAAATCTTAGTCCCTCCACTAACTTTTGTTCAATTTTATGGTTAATTGTTGACCTAACAACTACAAAAAAAGGTCAGGGATGAGTTAGAACACTTGCTAGACGACGACGGTGACATGGCCGAGATGTATTTAACAGAGAAACAACAAACCGAGAACTCTTCAACTCCTTCTCTGGATGAAAGAGATGAATTAGATGAACAAGAAGAAGTTGTTGAACCAGACAAGGATGAAAGGCACCAAACAATTTCTCACATTTTTCATTAAAGATTTCCTATTTGTTATTTGCTTATAAACTTGTGTATTGTGTCAGCACACCTGCTGAAGCCCCTTTGACATCCGGCTACGAAGGTGAAGATACCCAAGATTCCGACAGACCCCGAGACCATTCGTTCGATGCTGCTATCGGCAGAGGCAGCGACGGAAGTTGTTCGAGTTCCGATCATAGTTTTATCGGCAAACAATTTAATGTACAGGAGTTAGAAATGCTATTGGAAGCTTACTTTGTACAGGTTGATGGTACACTCAACAAGCTCTCCACGGTATGTTTACTTCGACTCGAATTCAAACTCGAATGCGAATAATTGATTATTTACTTGTTCTTGATGGTTTTCTTCTTTCATGGAAGCTGAGGGAATATGTGGATGACACAGAGGACTACATAAACATAATGCTGGATGACAAACAGAACCATCTTCTACGGATGGGAGTGATGCTATCGACAGCAACCCTTGTGATCAGTGCTTTCGTTGTCGTCGCCGGTGTATTTGGCATGAACATTCATATTGATCTATTTGATGATGATAAAGCGGGGATGCCGGAGTTTCTTTGGACGATCGGCGGTAGCACCGCCGGGACGGTATTCCTCTATGTGATTGCTATTGCATGGTGTAAATACAAGGGCTTATTAGGGTAGTCGGAGCTAAATCTATATATCTTCCTATGCATGATGTGAAGGATTTATTTAATATTCGGATAATTACATTTATGCTACGTTTGATTAGTTGGATAAAATTTTAATAAAATTAGATTATTTGGATGACAGTGCTACATCTTTTTTGACATAAAACAGTGCTACATGTATTCGTCCCTCTTTACAAGTTTCATTATAAATCATAAATATTAATATAATCATATATTTATATTTATTTAACTTTTTTGAAAAAATATGTACACTTTCTCAAAAATTAATGATTGAAACATATTTATAAAAAAATTTAGAGTAAATATTGTGTACTGGTTTGTACCATTAATCATATGTCCTGATATTTATTATTTTTAATAACTTTTAAAATTATGAGGACTTAAAACGTGATTATTTTTTTTGTAAAATAAAATATGTTCTAAAAATTGTACTGTTTTTTTCAGATTTTTAGTTTTTGTCCACTTTTTATTTTAATAGTTTTTTATTTTTAATTAAAAAATCTAAATCGCGTCAAAAAAGTGTTTTAATATATTTTATTTTAAAAAATAAATAATTATGTGTTAAATACCTATGATTTCAAAAGTTATTAAAATAGTTAATGATGCATATCAGTACATATTATTAGTGGTACATATCAATACAATGTGTTTACTCTAGACCCATCATATCTATAATTCATTTTACAATTTATAAACGACATAATGTCAAAAAATGTTGTTAATGTTTGATTGACTCTATTCTTTTTTGAAGCATTTTATCCTTCAATGTTTTATTTCGGGTCAAAATAACATCTTCGTGGATGAAAACTGTTACTCAATTAACGTTAAACAATTTGAAATAATTTTATCATTTAATCCATCAATACATTAAATATTAAAATTATTAATTAACTAACGATAAATAACTTGAAATAATTTTACTATTCAATCTATCAATACAGTAAATATTAATCTTATTATCATTATTATATAATACTTAATTGAATTTGTCTCTACCTTTGCTTCTCTCTCTCTTTCTTTGAATTTGACTAACATTGAGAACTCCCAAAAATTGAAGAATATTAAAATGTATGGAAATAACACATGTGAGTCTAATATTATATCACAACTTTTGACATCATAAATTCCCCCCTAAAGTTTTAATATTTTTCAATGGGACCCGAATTATATAATCTTTATTAGGAATTGTTTGCTGAACAAAGAAATCAGATTTGAGAGACATAATTGTGGATGACAGCTGCAAAGCAGACATGGTTGGAGGGAGCAAAGGTGATTAATCAAATCCAAAAGGCAAAATGACAAAAGATGCCCCTAACGTTTGCATGTTTTGTCATTTGGCTCCCTATTCTTTTTTTTGGTCCAAAGATGCCCCCAACGTTTGCTTGTTTTGTCATTTGGCCCCCTATTCTTTTTTTTGGTCCAAATATACCCCCAACGTTTCATTCGTAGTCCAAATATGCCCCCAACGTTTCAATTTGGTCCAAATATGCCCCCGTTAGATGGAAACTGTCAGTCAACTAACGTTCAACAGCTGATGCTGACTGGACTTGCCGCGTATTAAGATCTGCTGATGCCACGTCAAAATTTTTTTATAAGCTGTTGACCGTCAGTTGATTGACAGTTTACATCCAGCAGGGGCATATTTGGACTATGAATGAAACGTTGGGGGCATATTTGGACCAAAAGAAAGAATAGGGGGCCAAATGACAAAACAAGAAAATGTTGGGGGCATCTTTGGACCAAAAAAAAATAGGGGGCCAAATGACAAAACATGCAAACGTTGGGGGCATCTTTTGTCATTTTGCCAATCCAAAAAGCAAGAGCAAACTTTTAATGTAGTGGGGCATGTTCTTTAGGGTTAGGAAAATCACATGCAGGATCTTCCAAGGGGATTTTTAAAAAAGAAAAAAGAAGCATGTTCTTTAGGGTCATGAATTAGTTATATATAATTATAAGTAATTGGTACATTGTTCGATTAATTTGGATCAGATTTTATAAAAAAAATTATTACGAGAGTGCATGACATTCTCAACTTATTTTACTCGGTTTACAAAATTAAGATTCAAATCCTGAACTATACTTAAGGGATGTAACGTCTCGTATCGCTAGACTAACCGATTATTGGTATATGAAACTAGTATTTTTTTTTCATTTGCTCACCATCATCTCTAAGCTTTGGGAATTAATGCCCTTCACCCATTTCAACACTTTCCATCATCTTTGTGACGAGAAATGGAACTTATCAAGGGTGTATATATGGACCCTTGTCTGGACACTTTGAGACGTGGGTTCTTGTCTTTATTCATAACCAAGCTTTTTTCCATGATTTGATTCATAGAGGGAAAAAGGTACCTTTTCAATTATAATATTGGGTGAAAACGAAAAATCTCAATTAATTTTTTTACGTAAAGTTTGAATCCGGTTATGTTATATTATCAATAAAAATATAAGATTTTATCATCATACTTGTAACATTACAAATAATGCCAAAATGTAACAAAATATATGAACAATCTCGATATCACATGTTTCTTTAATAAGGTTGCTTTTTCAATTATAATATAGGAGGGAAGTGAAAAATCTCAATTCCCAGTTCCCACCTAATAAAATCAAAGATTATGACTCATCTGTTTGTCCTGTTTCGTTGAAAAGATGAATGTTAGAGTTTAAGCAACCTTGTTATTCAGGCCAATAAACGGTGTCGGCCGGTTTTAGGTTCAAATTTTCACCAAACAAAACAAAAAGATTAAAATAACACCCCCTGCACATGCATGCAACAGTCAACAGTGTTTAGTTTCTTCATCTCTTATGCCCTTACAAGTTACGATAGCTTTTTTTTTTGTCTTTCATGTAATTGTTCGTGTTCAGAATTTATGATTTTCCTTTATGAAGATATAATTGTTCGGGTTCAGAATTCATGATTCTCTTTATGACCATATAGTTTCTTTTTATGTCAAAAAAAAAATCTGTAGCTTTCCAAATAGGTTTCTGTATAAAATACTCACTTCTCAGTGTTAGTTTTGCTACAGGGCTGAAGCTAAAAGTACTTAATGTGGGAAAATATAGTACTTTATATATATATTGAACCATTTTTGGAATTGAAGGAATGATGAACTGCAGATATAAAGAGGAAAGCGTGACAGAACAAAAATTAAAAACAAAGAGAAATTTATTTCCAAGTTTTGCAATGGCCACCAGTACAAAGGAGACTGGAAATGAAATGAGATGAAAAATTAGAAAATAAATAAAAAGGGAAAAGGATCTTATTCCTTTGACTTATGGAAACCCCTTTGTTCCAACTCCACATCCCCTTTGGTTTTCTCCTTAAAAGTTTAAAACCACCTGTAAATTTTGGAACATCCCATGAGTTTGGTCATGGTACATTGTAATAAAATCAAAGCAAAATAATAAAATTAATTCTTGAATTTTACTTAACTGATTGCTTTGTAGCTGGTTTGCAGAGGGAGAAGAAGACTGCAAAAACCCAAAATGGCCTTGAAAATTTGATCCTATTCCTCCCTGGTAAATTATCAACCTATAAACTGGAAGAAAAAAAAGAAACTTGAATTGGGAATTAAGAATATTGGACAAATATTACCTCAAATTGTGTTGCAGAGAAACCAAGTGGAGCTTGATTATTGTTGTTCTGGGCGAAATAATCAAGAATTAAGACCATTGAAAACGACATGATTACTGACAGAAGATATTCAGAACTCGGACATGTTATTACCTTGGAGTAATTGATGAAAGGAGAGCTTGCAGTGTCATCGTCGTCATGTGCCTGCAGGCGTCTTCTTTGTTCCTTGTTCCTGTGTCTTTGGCCACCATTTTTATTCAATGCCACACCTTGACCTTGGGCTGCTGTATATTCATGAAATAATTGGCTGCCGCCATTGACGTCTTCATAGAAATGTGGAGGCCCTGAAGATGCATCGGAAACCATGGAAAGGTCTTCTTCTTCTTCTTCAACCTTTTGTTTACCTCTATTTCCATCACGAAAACCAGTCTTTTTAGTTTTGAAACCATTCTTTTTCTTTGAAGGATTTGCAGATAGAAAAGATTGTTCCAGGTAATTAGTCCAACCAGACTCACACCCACTACTACACTCAGAGTCCATAAAATTCATGTTTCTTCCTTCTCTTTGGAAAAAGAAAACCCTGCACTGACTCAGTGTGTTTCCTTCCCTATATCTATGGCTCCTTTTTATCGAGAACTAAAGTTGGTCTAATTGTGACTTTAGTCCCTCTACTGTGTTAATATTGATATGTAGTCTCTCTTCTTTAATTTGACATCATCCAACCATCCTACTTCAATGATGTTATTAGTAAGTTCCAAACAAATATCTCAATTATATTTATTTAAGCATAGATGTAATTACATTCTTAAGTTAAATGCCAGGATTCGAATTCACACAAGAATTTAGAGGTGGCAAACGGGTCATTTCGAGTCTGACTACATTCGGTTCAAGTTTAGTTCGGGTCATTTCGAGTTTGACTACATTTAGTTCAAGTTCGATTCGGGTCATTTCGAGTCTGACTACATTCAGTTTAAGTTCGGTTCAAGTCTTGTTCAGTTTTAGTTTGGGTCTATGGTGATTTCGGGTCGAGTCGGTTGATTTCATGTCATGTCAATGTCGGGTTAATAGGAGATCGATCGGTTTAAGTCGGATTTTTAGGTCAAGATAAGTTTTTCCACCCTATATACGACTTTATATAGCATGTATATTTGGTTTTTTGGTGAGTTATGCTTCAGTTCACATCCCATCTTTCTTTACTTATTTTAATATACTTTTTTATTTCTGGTTATCTTCGGTTTGGGTTGCTTTCGGTTCGGTTAAAAATCTGTCCGGGTCCATTCGATTCGGTTGAAAACCAGTTCGGGTATATTTTTGGTTCAACTAAAATTTGGGCCGGTTTCGGGTTATTGTGTTTGGGTTGATTTTGAATTTCAGTTCGAGTCGAGTTTACCAAGCCTACACAAAATAAGAAGACATGAATATCTTTGACCTCTGAGACAATTAATGAATCTCAAATATCACCATTATTTGTTGAACCGTTGGACAATAGCGCAGAATTATTATTATTATTAATTGATCACACAATTAGAATCGGTTTAACCAAAAGTAACTAAGTGTACGTATCATCTACTTGTGTAAGCCCCACAACCCCGAGTAAAAATCTCCAGCCCCCTAACCATGCTTCCTTCTATGCCTCTTGCCTAAAAATACTTAAAAATTAAATCTTGCTTCATAACCCTAATTTTCATATCCTAAACCCCAAACCCTAAATTCTAAAAAAATGCACCCTACCCCTAATTCCCTACACCCTAACCCTAAGCCCCAACCTTAAACCCCAAACTCTAAACCCTAAACCCACTATTTTAAAGTGGGGACACAAATGGGGGCATACTTTGGGGCAGATGATTTCCATCCCACAACCTCATTTTCAAAAAAAAGAAACGCTAAAAAGGGGCAGGTAATGGCAACACAGGAGATGGTGAGGTTAGATGTGTCCTTATAGTAAGAAAGAAACAATGGGCAAAGGAAATGTGGGGGGAAAGGACACTCAAATCCTACACTAAATTTGTCGCCATGCATCTTCCCCAATGTGAATGAATCAAAAAGTGCCAGTTGAGGTGCATGGAAGTGAGAAAAGGAAAGAGAGAGAGAGAAGAAGGGGAAAGGTACAGTAGGTTCACATGCTAGACAACCAGGCACTGCGTACTCTCTTGACAAAAACCGGGCACACCTCCTTGGGCACTAGTATTCTTGCTGGTCCTACCACCACATTTTCATACAGATTTATTCATATTTTCTCTTCTAAACACTCAAAACAACCATTTACACATCACTCAATTTCACCAACATTTAGTAATCATATATATATATATATATATATATATCCATACTCCAAAAGCTTCATAGATTTGATCGGATATAAGCGTGTGAAAAGAGATGGAATTAGGAGTAAAGATTGAGAAGGGTCGATTTGATAACTTTCAGAAAACATGAATCTATTAATTTTTTAACTTATATTTTAAGAGGGTTAAAGTCTAGTTTGATTAATATTTATATTAAGAGGACCTTGAGTGTCATTAGACTAAAATTTTAATTATCTTCATTTATTTTTAAAGATTTTATCTATAATTGATTAAGTTTATCTCAATTGACATCATTATTAGTGTATATTGCACTTGAAGTAAGATCGAGCATGCTTTAAACGTTTTATAACCTCCAATTTTCTAAATAGTCTAGATATTGTATAAAAAATAAATGTTCAATATGTGATCTATTATGTGTATATATTTATTTTTAGTTTTCTCTTTCATGGATAGAACTCGGAAAGAACACAGTATATCATATATTTGAACAGTTAATTTCAGCTTTTGGGTGCTCAGAATTTTTCCATGAAATTATGCAACTTCTAAAGACAAATTTGTACTTAACCTATATGCTAATTTTTTTTCTTACTTTTCCTACCTTACATTTATTTCCACGTGCAATGTTTAGTCAATTTTTGTTAGGTAAATGTTTTTTAAAAGTAGTAGTCCTAAATATATCAATTCAAAGTTCTTTTTTCATTAAAAAAGAGTTGGTGTAGTTGATTTAGTTTAGTTCAGATAGCATCATCATCAATATATTATATAAGAAGATGTAAAATTAAGCATGTTGAAACGTTTAATATTTTTTTTATTTATAGGTAGCGAGAGAGAAAAAATGTAAACAATTTTTACTTAAGAGATGAGAAAGGAGAATTTGCTCATAACGGGTTGCAAAGTATGCATGACAGGGTAGTGACGAGCGGTACGGGGGTGGATGGGGGTGACGGAATGCTCCAGGATAGAGCCTCGGAGTTGCCTTCATCTTCGGATATGGGACCTGGTGCATCTGTGCAGGTGGATACGGTGGTTGGACGCGGGAGTGACAAGGAGAACTCCAACCCGTTATGTTAAGGTCTATTCTTTCTTTGATATGTTGTTTTAATGATTAAATTACTATTTTGGAATTGCCAGGGTGCGGCGAGCCCAGAATTTCGCCGTCATTTTCGATCTTTTGTTCGAAAACATGATCCGAAGGTGGTTTGTCTTGTGGAACCAAGGGTTAGTGGTACTCAGGCCGATAGAGTTGTTCGAAGTTTGGGTTTTGGTAATTCGTATCGTGTGGAATGCCATGGCTTTAGTGGCGGTGTTTGGGTCTTGTGGCGCGACGATGTGAATGTTGATATTCTTGTTGTTTCGAATCAGTTTGTTCATGGGAGATTCTTTGATGATGTCGTTAAACAGTGGGTGTTTTTTACGGCAGTGTATGCTTCACCTACGATATCTAAGAGAAAGTTGGTGTGGGGTCAGTTACTTCGGCTCCATCAGGGAGGGAATCAGGCTTGGGTGTTAGGAGGGGATTTTAACTGTATTCTGCGGGATGAGGAATGTTTTGGTAGCAAATCAGGGGTATCCGGTGTTAGTTCTCTTTTTCAGGATTTCGTTTATAAGGCAGGTTTGTTTGAGGTTGAGTACAGGGGGGATGATTTTACCTGGAGACGTGGGAGACTTTATAAGAGACTTGACAGATGCTTAGTAAATGGAGCGTGGCAGAACATGTTCCCGCAGACTTTTGTTCTTCATCTGGATCGTTTGGGGTCAGATCATTGCCCACTCTTATTATCTAGGGATTCATATACTAGAGCGGATGATGACAGACCTTTCCGCTTCCTAGCCGCATGGCTTGATCATCCTGGTTTTATGGATTTGTTACAGGAGTGTTGGAAACCGTTAGAGTCAGTTGAGGCGAATATTGCGAGACTGACAGATATGGTTTCGAAGTGGAACGTGGAGGTTTTTGGGCATATTGGCAAGCGTAAGAATGAATTATTAGCACGTCTGCGAGGCATTGATAAGACTCTCCGGCGCAGGTATTCTGATTCGTTAGTAGTGTTGGAGAAAAATCTACGTGAGGAATTAGACGTTGTGTTGGAACAAGAGGAGAGTTTCTGGTTCCAGAAGTCGAGATGCCAGTGGTTCATGCAGGGGGACAGAAATACGAAATATTTCCACGCGTCGACGATCAATCGGAGGAAACGAAATTTGATCACGCGGTTGCGTGATGGTAGTGGGCGATGGGTTGATTCGCAAGAGGCCCTTCGCAAGCATGCTGTTGAGTTCTATGAAAAGCTTTTTACTAGCGAGATCAAGGATGCTTCTCAGTACTCGATTCGAGGTAAATTCCCTGTGATTACTAGTCCTATTGCGCTTTTCTTGGATAGCCCGGTTACTATGGATGAGGTCCGTAAGGCTGTGTTTCAGATGGATGCTTTTAAAGCTCTTGGAAGGGATGGGTATCATGCTTTATTTTATCAGAAAAACTGGGATATTGTTGGGGCTAGTGTTTGTCGTTTGATCCAGGATATTTTTGAGGGGGCGCCTTTTCCGGATAGTTTTAATGAGACCTTGATGGTGCTAATTCCAAAAGTTAAATCGCCCGTAGATATGACACAGTTTCGGCCTATCAGTTTTTGTCAGGTCTTATACAAAATTTTGACGAAAGTGATTGTGAACAGAATTAAGCCTTTTATTCCGGAATGGGTTAAGGACAATCAGACGAGCTTTGTGTCTGGTCGTCTTATATCAGATAACATAATTATTGCACAGGAGGTTGTTCACTCTATGCGTCGGAAAACTGGGGCGAAGGGTTGGATGGCGGTGAAAATTGATTTGGAGAAGGCATATGATCGCCTTGAATGGGGCTTTATTGCTGATACTCTTAGCGACATTGGGCTACCAAGGAAGATTGGCAATGTGATTATGCGCTGTGTGTCATCTGTGTCGACGAGGATCTTATGGAACGGGGCGCAGACAGAGAAGTTCAGACCGTCTAGGGGTATACGGCAAGGGGATCCGCTATCACCGTATCTCTTTGTTCTTTGTATGGAGAGGTTGGGACAACTTATTGAACAAAAGATTGCTCGGAATGCTTGGAAGGGTTTTCAGCTTTCGCGGCAGTGTCCAGTTATATCCCATCTTATGTTTGCGGACGACATGGTCTTATTTGCGGAGGCGTCGTTAGATCAGATTGAGGTGATCTGTTCGGTTCTTAACACTTTCTGTAATGTCTCTGGTATGAAGGTTAGTGTGGCCAAGACAAATGTGTTTTTCTCTAGGAATGTTCCGCATGAGCTCCGTAGTGATATTTGCTCGGTGTGTGGTTTCAAGGAAGTTCAGAATCTGGGACGGTATTTGGGTGTGCCTATGTTGCATCAGCGTGTTACTAATGAGACGTATGATTTTTTGGTTCAGAAGGTAAGAGATAGGCTGGAGGGGTGGAAGGCGAGATACTTATCTTTTGCGGGGCGTATTTTCTTAGCAAAATCCGTGTTATCAGCGGTTCCTTCCTATTGCATGCAAACGACGAAGATCCCGAAAGGAGTTTGTGACAAAATTGAACGTATTATTCGAGGGTTTCTTTGGGGGAGTTCAGCGTCTAAACGAGGGGTTCATCTGGTCAGTTGGGAGGAGGTGGCGTTACCTTTTGATCAGGGGGGCCTTGGGTTCAGATTCCTAGATAGGCAGAACGATGTGTTTCTTATGAAAGTGGCTTTTAGTTTGGTGGAGAGGACGGATCAGCTGTGGGTAAGATTCCTCCGCGCTAAGTATAAATGCTTTGAACGTATCCCGGTATCTTTGACTAGGAGTAATTGTTCAGTGTTGTGGAAGGGAATTAGTGTGGTTTGGGAGGATGTTCGGGAAGGGATTGTTTGGAATGTTGGGGATGGTGCGACGGTGGATTTTTGGAGAGATAGGTGGCTTGCGGATGTTGGCCCTCTCATCGATATTTGTCCGGAGGATGTGAGAGTGGTGTCTTCCTCTCGGGTCAGCGATATGGTGGATGAGAAAGGAAAATGGCTATGGGAGGCTTTTGTCGATGTTGTGCCTCGATTTGCTTTGGATCATATCGCGGCTGTAAAGCCACCGTCTGCCGCGAGTGGCTCTGATCGGCCAGGATGGAAGTGGAGTAGGACACGTACTTTCACGGTGCGTTCAGCGTATGAAGCGCGATCACAGCAGCAGGTAGGGGTGGACGTTGATCTGTGGAAGGTAATTCATGCGTACAAGGGATTGCCGCGGATTAAGGCTTTCCTTTGGCTTGTTGGTAAGGGGCATATTTTGTCGAATGCAGAACGCAATCGAAGGGGTATAGCGGAGTCAGCGGAATGTATGTTGTGCGGGGCAGCAATGGAGGATGTTGATCACATCCTAAGACGCTGCACTATGGCTGTCTCGACGTGGAATATGCTAATCAAACCGCATCGGTTGGCAGAATTCTATGATATGCCACTGCAAGCATGGCTGAGTGCAAACTTAAGGTCTGGTGCTTTCGCCAAAGAGGAGCGCGATTGGGCGTTGATGTTTGGGGGGCTCCTTTGGACATTATGGCGTATCCGCAACGAGCGCATATTTGGGAGCTGGGATCCGTTTGGGGCGAGTGTGTTGGAGTGGTGTTTGTGGCTGGTGGAGGGTATGCGACGTGTATCGCCAAGTGCAGCATCGGGATCGCTTGCTGCTGGGGGCTCATTTGCGGATGGGGGTCGACAGCAGGTGTGCTGGAGGTACTGGCGGCCACCGAGTAGAGGTGTGACGAAAGTTAATGTAGATGGTGCACGGAGTGTTAGGGATGGAACCGCGTCATGTGGGGGAGTTATCCGAGATTGGCAAGGGAATTGGATTACGGGATTTGCTCGGTTCATTGGTAATTGTTCGGTGTTTGAGGCGGAACTTTGGGCGGTGTTCGAAGGCCTTAAGTGTGCGATGGGTGTTGATGAGAGGAAAGTAGTAGTAGAAACTGATAACGCGGATGTGTTTCACGCTTTGTCGGGATCGTCTCCAAGGATGTTATCTTCCTCTTTGCTTGTTTCGATTCAGGACCTTGTTACTCTACATGGTGAAGTTGAGTTTAGGCATGTTTGCCGTGATGCTAATCGAGTGGCGGATGCGTTGGCAAAATTGGCGGTACGGGACTCCTTTGATTTACATGTGTTTACTTCTTCGCCGACTGAGGTGTTGGACTTGTTAAGGGAGGATTGCTCCTAATTTTGTTTTTACTTGTTCGAGTTGTTTTCGAAGTTGTATGGATTTTACATAGGTACTCTTTTCCCTCATTAGGTTAGGAGGGTTTTTAATGAGGCCTATGTTATCCTTTTCTCCCCATTTATCAAAAATAAATGTAAACAATGTATCAACGTGTATTATTAAGAAAAATAGTATAATATAATAATCAATAAAAAAAGTGATTTCTTTTTGCCAGTAAAGATGTCTTTCATTATTTATTCTAATAAGGATAAGCCATTGTCTAGCCTTTGAGATTTGTTCACTTTTCTCGTATTAGGTAACTTTTTTTTATCTATAAGTTTAATCTTCAAGTAAACTTAAATCAACAACGTTATATTTATTTTTAATTACATGAATTTTACCCATAAAGTCAATTAATTGCAATAATTTTGCTCCGTATTAATTTAATTGTATCAATTTGTTCCTGAAATAAACTCAAATCATCAAAATTAAATAACTTCAACAACAAAATCAATACAATTAAATGACTTCAAGAGTAAACTTGTTGTAATTAAAAAGTAAGTCTAAAATTATTGATTTGAGTTTTCTTCCGGGGGACAAGCCTTTAAGTCTTTTTTTACATTAGTAATTAAATATTTTTTGGTACAAATTAATATTTGAATTTGTTTATTTTCTCACATTGATACATGTTCAGTAATAATGTTAGAAAAATGATATGATATTTTTAGATTGTGTCACATCATCATTAAACATAAAAATAATAATGCCAACAACGGGCTCTATCTCTAAACCTTTTTTTCTTTCTTTCTCTCTTACAGTTACATCTCAATCTTGATTTCTCTTTTCAGCGACAGTCAATCGTTGTTGATAACGACGGTTGGCCTTCCATCTCATTCTAGTCTTTTTATTTTTCTCGCCCTCCTTCACATCCCCTGCTATGTTTTTTTTTTTGCTTTCATCTTTTTCTTCATTTTTGGTGCTCTGATGCTCCCCATTGGCCTATTCGATGAGACTTTTTTCTCCGACAATTAAGGTCCTTCATCGAACCCTTTTGCGAGGTGAAAGTTTGGACGCTGGCATGAACGAGAGCTTTGTATCTTTCCCTTCGTTTCTCTTTTTTTTCGTCTTTGTCTCGACTGAATTTTATTTTGGTCTCTCTTTTGCATGCTCTCAATTTTTAATTGGTGGTTGGTAAGAATTTTCACTTTTCGTCGGTGAAAAACCATTTGGCTAGGCTTTTTGACTTTATTTCTTCCTTTTTGGTCCACTTGACATCGGTAATTTCTTAATTTTTGTCATAATTTTTTTTCTGATGACTTCCTCTCTGCATTGCTCTAAATGCTTTTATTTTTTTGTGACCCCAAAAATGACATACAGTTGAAGATATTGAAATTGTTGGCTGAGGTCCTTGTCTCAGCTTCTCTTGTCGTTCATGGTGCCTTAATGTCTCTTCTCCGCTTCAGTTTTTGCTTGTGTTTTGTTTCTTTGCTGCCTGCTTTCTGCTTTTTTATTTATGTTTTCTTTGTGTTCGTTTGAGACCATTTATCTTGTTTTGCTTTTTCTTTCCCTTGTTTTTTTATGTTGTTCTGTTTTTTTAGTATCTCTATTTACTTTCAATGAATGTTGGCATTTCTAATTTAAAAAATAATATATATATATGTATAATTGTGAAAATAAAATAAAATTAGTTCATGTTGTCATCTTGGTGTACCTAGTGACCAGTTTAACAACCACGCAACTTTGGTTGTTCAAGATATTTTTGAGAAGGTAGTTCATCTTTTTTTCGTTAAGGCAATTATTTTAATAAGAAGAAGATGAACCACTTTAAAAGTGAATAATAAAGTTCCCAATAATGGAATTATATTCGGACAACATCAAGAACAAAGCACCACCTAAAGGTCCTAAACCCTTACGGCTCTCGAACACAACCAAATCCAACTCCCAATGCCTGATTCAAGAAACATTCACCACCCAAACACAAATTAAATTAAAAAGGCCGGGTACTTTTGCCTCTAAGTTAAACCTAAAAATTTAATTTCGCCCCTCGATGAAAAACACATTCAATGTAGTCTCTCAGTTCGTGAAATTAATTAAATTGATCCTTTGACTGACGTTGACCGTTATGGTACTAACGTGGTAGTCCACGATGCTGTCGTGGTAGTACATGTGGGATGATAACGTGACACTGGGAGCTGAATTGATTATTTTAATCGAATTCGATGCATAATTGATTTCTTTACCGAATTCAGAGGCATAATTAATTTTAATTGAAAGTTCGATAACTTATTTAATACTTAAGTAAAAAATAAGAATTTAAGAAATTATTAAAATTTTAAAAATATTAAAACTCGATAAATAATTTGTTTAAATTTCAAGTTAATTTAATCGATTTATTTAGTTTTAAAATAAAATTCGATAAATAATTTAAAATCACTTTTGATATTTTAGTTTTAATGTTTTTACTTAATTTTTTAAATTCACTATGAGATTTTTTTAATATTTTATGAATATTTAAATATTTTTATTTTTATTTTTTTGGTTTAAAGATTAAATAAGTTATCAAACTTTCAATTAAAATCAATTATGGCCTTGAACTCGATAAAAAAATCAATTATGCCCTCGAATTCGGTTAAAATAATCAATTCAGCCCCTACTGCCACGCCATCATCCCACGTGTACTGTCACGTCAGCATCGTGGACCACCATGCCAGCGTCGTAGATCGCCACATTAGCATTGTTAACTGCCACGTCAACATCGTAACGGCCAACGTCGGTCAAATGGTCAATTTGATCGATTTCGTAAACTGAGTTGTCACGTTGGGTGCATTTTTTGACGAGAGGCGAAATTGACTTTTTTTGGTCAAACTCAATTACAAAAGTACTCTTTTAGCCAATTAAAAAAAACATTGGTCTTTAAGTGCTATTTGTAGGACAAGTGCTTTGAATTTTGATCTGTAGTCGACAAGTGATCATGTCAAGTGTTAGAACCTTTGTAGGCTTGAGCTTTCTTTGGACTGTAAATCTGTGATTTGCCTTAACATTGGGCATAACAATTAACTAGCATACGAAGTTGTATTCGTAATGTGTTAATAAAATATTTATTAAGATAATGATCTTCATTCAAGCATTGAATCAAATGGAATTTTTAATTTTATTTTATTTTACCAATAACTAAAAAAATTATAAATTTTAAATCTAATTTTATTCAAAAAGGAGAAGATCGAGGAGTGCTCTTAGTGTCCTAGAACTCATCATTAAAAAACTTTTTTTTTGAATAAATAGCCTTCATTTATTATTAACTTAAATGTCTTAAAACGGCAAAGGAAAAGTTGAACCGACAAACTAAAACCAAACAAAACTCAAATCGAACAAAACGAAAAAACCAAATGAAGGCAAAATCCACTCCTCACACCAGCAAGCACCGGAGACGATGAGACGGTCAACACGCATGGGAGGAGAAGGAAACCCAGGAGCATCAATCGTGAGCATGCATGTAAACTCCTGGGAAAAAGACGATCGGTGGATGATTTGAAGACGGACGGCAGCTCAGAGCAACGATCGGTCAGCTTCCACCGCCTCAACAGCACAATCAGGGACCTCCTCCACCCAGAAATGGTCCCCTGAGTCAAATCGAGAGTCACCGACCACCAGATGTGCCACCCTGTTCGCCCGACGGTAAGTATGGCTAAAAGAGATTTCTGAAAAATACTTTGCTCTTTCTTTGATTTCGTGTATAATCGCACTAATCACTGAATTATCTGGGCCTGAGGATTGCAATTTCTTGATCACTGTAAGCGAATCCCCTTCGAGAACAACCCGTCGGAACCCTAAGTCAATCAGCAACTTAACGGCATGGAGAGCCGCCACCGCTTCAGCCTGGAATGCCGACGAGACATGGTTTGTAAATATTCTGCTAGCACCCATAATTTCGCCATTAGAATTTCGAATCACTACTCCTGACCACGATAAATTTTCAGAGCTTGACAATCGGGCGTCGAAATTGACTTTGACGAGGCCAGTCAACGGGGCACACCAACGAGTTTCAACCGGAATTGGGGCAAAATTTTAGTGCGGTAATAAGCTTTTCAACTCTCTATAATATGATTTGATAAACCTTATTGTGTGTGCATACGAATGATTTACGCTCTCATGTACTTTTTTATTCCGTGTAAACCAAATAGCCCATGTGACCACGTGTATTTACATATATACACAAAGTTTCATTTGTACTTTTCTCCAACATTTGAACCCAACTTTGTGTGTGATTCAACTGTACTTTTCTCCCACGTTTGACTAAGACGAAGAGGAGCTGCTTCCAAATATCACGATAGGGAAGTAAATGAAACGAGACAGATAACGAATTATTTGAGTTTGATTCGCTCAAAACTTAATTTGACTAGATTCGACTTGAGTTCTTAATGAGTCGAACTGAACTACTTGATACTTGACTCAAAAAACTCGAACGTTACTCGAAAATATAATACACTAAATATTTTGATATTTTTAAAATTAAAGTGAACTAAAATATATGTTGTTGTTGAATAAATCCACTCAAGAATTATTATTATTATTATTATTATGAGACGAGACGAGACGAGACATATCGCTAGCTACTCTAATCTGACTCGATCAATACTCGACTCAAGTCAGCTCGAGTCTTTAACAAATCGAGTCGAATTCAATACTATTAAACTCGACTTGTGCTCGAACTTGGTTCGAGTACTTAACTAGTCAAATCGAACTCAGCACTATTCAAACACACCTTAACTTGTTTGCACTCCTACACTCATGTTTGCACATGCACACGAGTTTCGACCTAAATTGCTATATAAATTTTTATTTATAAAATATCACTAAATTAAATGATAAATACAAATAAGCATCATTATCGCGATGATATAACATAAAATCTTTGTAATGTTATTGTGTAGACGGCCTATGTTGTTGATAAGATTTCTGAATAAGGACAGAAAAGAAAAGACTGGGAAGGACCCTAACCCTAACTAAAAGGTTGAAAATAAATGGGGGAGTCTACAGCACTATTGTCAAATTTAAGGTTAAAAATAATAAGTTTCGAAACCTATTTAAGCAACTTAAAATGTTATATTTTTATAGCATTTTAGATAGATTTTTTAACAAGTTTTAAAACTTAATTTTTTAGGGTATTGATTTTTCGACAAGTTTCGAAACTTAATTTTTTAAATTTCAAAACTAGAAAAAATACGGAAAAAAAACTAATCTATTATCAAAAGGTAAAATAGTTTAGATTAAGATAAATTTTAAAACTTATCATCTTTAGCCTTAAATTAAGTTGTTGTGCGGACCACCCAATAAATACACAGTTACAAATAGGGATGACAATTTGACCCGGACTCGACGAGTCCCGACCCGACCCTGTAGGGGCGGGGTTTTTTTATTATAAAAAAACGAGTTCGGGGTGGGTGGGTTTAGAAAGAAACAAAGTCGGGGCGGGGCGGGTTCAGGTTTGAGGTGAAAATTCTCCGACCCGACCCAACCCGATATATTTATATATTTTTATATTATATTTAATATTTTATTAATTTTTTCGAGACGAGTCGAATTTTTTATTAAAATTTTGAGATCGGATTATAATTTTATTAAGTCGAAGCGTGTCGGTCAGAGATAATATATATTAAAATCAAGTCGAATCGAAGTCGAAGCAGAAAATTTAAATTTCGTATCGCGTCGGAGTCGGGCGGTTTTTTTGCCATCCCTAGTTACAAATACAAAGCTTAGTACATGGTCAGAAGACCACATGGTTTACCTGGGTAAAAACTATCAAAATCCAATCATGTGTCCTACAATAACTCTCTCTCTCTCCACTAATTGTGACACTGTCCTATAGTTATATATAGAGAAAATTATACCGGTGGTCTCCAAACTATTATCGTTTTTTATTTTGATCTCAAAATTATTTTTTCGGTAAAACTGTTTTTTCTGTTACATAGTTCTCTTGCATTGATCACCGATGTTAAATAGCTAACAGTTTTGTTGATGTGACATTTTTTAAATATTTTTTAATCATTTCTCTCTCCTCCTATATTATTTTTATTTAACTTTATTCACTCAATCATGTGGTGCCACGTGCATTACCCTATTGGTTGGAAAAAAAATCCAAAAACCTTCAAAAGCCACATTTAGTGTGGCTGGGATTTAAACCCAAGACCTCCAGCACACAAACCATGCGTGTGAACCATTTGTTCAAAGCTAATTACTTAATTCAAATTTACTAACAATTATGTTGAGTTGATCACACAATTGCAAATGGCCAAGAGGGGGTGAATTGGCAATAAAAATTTTGGTAGGAGATAAAGGTGAAAAATAAAATATGACACAAGAAGTTAGAGTGGTTCAAGTTCTCCAAATGAACTCTACATCTACTACCTTAGTTCTCACTAAAGATTTTCAATCAATTCACTACTTGAATTCTTCCCCTTTTCTTGGATGAGGAGGTAACCTTACAATTTGATTAAGCTTTCTACCCAAAGCTTAATCCACTCACTTTTACAAAGAGATGAATTTGGTAAACTCTAAAAGTTCCTCTCAAAGGATAAATATTTACCCAAATACAATTTCACACTTCCCAAACTCATAATATGAGATTACAATAAGAATACAAGAGTTGGGTACAAGGATTTGACAATGAAAGGCACTAGGGTATGGATTTGGTGCTTTGATGTTGCTTGTAGGTTCAATAGTTGTTGCTTGTTCAATTGAGACTTGTTTTTATACCCTTGCATTGAATTCTATCCGTTTGGGTAGTTGGGGTCATCAATAGAGCCGTTGAGAGCATTTTTCCCGCAATAAATGCAGCTCTGCTGCCTACCGTATCGGTACTCGTAGGTAGCGTATCGATACCTGCATCAAAGAGGAAAGAGCCGTTGTGACTGAAAACAGAGCGTATCGATACATATAGAAGGCGTACCGGTACGGTTTTAAGGGGCGTATCGATACGGAGGGTCGTATCGATACGGTGTTTGCTCAATGGAATCCCAAGTTTGATTTTCTTAAAGATCGTATCGATACACATACTTAGTGTATCGGTACAGTATAACGGTCTTTTAAATTTTGGGAAACCAACCAACTGACAAGTTAACGTTCGAAAATTAAATGCAAAGATTTTGCAAAGATAAGCTTATCGTATCGATACGGTTGCAAAGCGTATCGGTACGGTATCATTGAAAGAGTTGTCCAGATGAATATTGTATCGATACGAGGTAATACCGTATCGATACGGGGTAATACCGTATCGATACGCTATGTCCATTAAAATTTCAGTGGCTAAAACCCGTATCGATACGCCTGGGCGTTTTTGTATAGTTTGGCTTTAAAATTTATAGGAAAGACTTAGAAAAATTTATCCTTTTAAGAACTTGTCTTGAGATATTATTTTGTTTAAAATACTTGTCAATAGTGAGACTTTAAAGAGTACTTAAAAATTTATTGTTTTGCAAATTGGTCCATAAGTTTAGATGTTATATCAAAATCAATTTTGGTTTCACAAATTATATATAAGCTATACATATTAACCCAAAAAAACCTTAAAAACACAAATTGGGGCTGTCAAGATTCAAACCTAGGCAACCAACATGCAAGGCCAACGTGCAAACCAACTGTGTTAGGCTAATTATTTGAATTAAATCTTCTAACATTTATATTTAACGTATAAATATTCGAAACAACACATGGTTAATGAATATAAAAGGTAGGGGGTAATTCGAACATAATATCTTATTAATAAAATTTTAAATATTTAACCACCAAGTTAACTAATAAATTGTGCTATTTTGAACTTAAATATATTTAACTAAATTATGTTTAAATTTTTAAAAAATCAAACTAGATTTTTTTTTACTTTGTTCGATAATAAAAAATTAATTAAATATTTATTTATTTTATAAAAATAAAAAATTCCTAAAAATATTTAAGTTAAAAATAGTACAATTTATTAGTTTAACTTGGTGGTTAAATATTTAAAAAAAATTCAATAAGGTATTGTGTTAGAATTACTCTCCACCTTTTATATTCATTAACCATGTGTTGTTTCTAATTTGTATAGGTTAAATATAAATGTTAGAAGATTTAAATCAAATAATTAGCTTAGAACAGCTGGTTTACACGTTGGTCTTGCATGTTGTTTGCTTGGGTTTGAATCCTGGCGGCCCCAATTTGTGTTTTTAAGGTTTTTTTGGGTTAATATGTATAGCTTATATATGATTGTTAGTAAATTTGAATCAAGTAATTAGCCTAGCACAAGTGGTTCATGTGCATGACTTGTGTGCTGGAGGTCTTGGCTTTGAATCTCAGCAGCACCAAATGTGGCTTTTAAATATTCAAAATTAATTAGAAAGCGTGTATTTTCTTTCAAAAGATTCAAATAGTTATAAAAAAAATTCTAATAGTTAAGTTTTTCTTTAAAGTGTTTTTCTATTTTTAAAGTGATGTCGGCAGGCTTTTTTTTGTTCTCTATTTTTTCTTCTTATTTTTAGTTTCGAATAAAATATTTTTATTTTATATTATTTTTTTATATTCTTTTCGTATATTTTGTTGTGTTTGTTTATTTGTCTTTGTGATATGTTTTCGTCTGTATTATAGCACTTTTTTGTCTATTTTTGTGTTAGTTTGATGTTTGTGTAACGATCATCACGACATACCCTCTGATCTAAGAATGTCGATGGTCTAGTATGTTTAGATACTTTTGTGGTAGTTTGTCGATGCAATCGGAACCAGCAAAGAGTATGCAAGGTTGATTTTCTCGATCATCTTTCCTACATTAATATTTTTGCGTCTAATTGAATAAATATAAGAATGCTTGGTAATAATTGTTGGATTTTTATATAAAAAAAATAATGACACATCAAAGAAAATATTTGTTATGAATATTTATCTATGTGGATGTCTATCATGATTAGAACTTTATCTAAGGAGTTTGATTTATTTATTATTAGGAATATTATCTCTATGAATTAGAGTTTAATGTATTATGTACTTCTTATGCCTATAAATAGATGATTCATTGAAGGCATTGTATACAATTCTATATTTAAGAATAATACAAATCTCTCTCTTTCTCTCATCTCTTTGTTCTTCTTGTTCTTATTCTTGTTCTTCTTTATTTTATTCACAACACGTTATCAGCACGATCTCGCTCGCTTAATTACTGTGATTATTGTTGGTGGTTCTCGAAAAGAATTTCAATTTGATATTGGTGACTACATCTATCATATATTCAGCTTACCTTGAAAAGTATGGTATGTTTTATTTATTTATATACTAATATAATGATTGATTTATCATTCTCCAAAAGTTAGTATATTCATATCTATTATTTGGTTATTATTTTATTCATACTTGAAGTAACTCTTGAATTAACGAAAATTAAAATTATCGTCATACTTCATTAGATGGATTGATAAAGCAAACCGAATTAAAGCCCTCAAAGATTTCGGCTAAATGCTATTGGGCGCACAAATTGGAACATTTTATTACACATTATATTAGTTTTATTCAAAGTTTTTATTATTCCATTATAATTTATAATTGATTCAATTCAAGGATTGTGTTGCCATGTGGTTGTTATATATTTGTTTTATCATTATTATTATTATTATGGTAATTTATATGAATAAATTCGAGATATAAAATAACTTTATTATTTGTATCAATTACTTTGTATGTGAATCAAAGGCAAAAGGAATACGTTACTTTGATGTGTTTATACATTCATCAAAATGTTGTTTGATTTTAACTATAGTTGTTTATAATTTGATCACATCACTTATAGTTATGTTTATTCAACTTGATCTATGACTACTTTTATACTTTTTGATCTAGTCTCAAATAATTTTTTTTTATTCTATTGATAAAAGTCGATGCTTTTAACCGTGTTTTGAGTTTTACATGTATTCAAATGAGTTGGAAAGAGACATGGCGTAAAAAAAGATTATGAGAAGATGCATTGGTTCATTTGCTACGTCATCATTGAGACGAAATTCAATATCGGTAAACTCTATTTTTATTTTTATCTTTTAAAATACAATTTTAAAGTGCGATAAATTATGATGCTTTTGAATTTACAAGAAGATTATTATAAAGTCTATATTTGCTCGAAAGCAATATTTTTTCTTCGTCGAAAAACTCGACCATAGACTTCTCCCAATTTCAAGTTACGAAATTCGTCTTGATCTAAAAAGTTTTATGGGAGGCATTCCCTGAAGTGAATGCAAAGCATGATATTTATTCCATGCGATTATCAATGATGGGGCATTCCCTGAAGTGAATGCAAGCATGATGTTTATTCCATGCAATTATTGGAACCGTTTCATTCCCTGAAGTGAATGCAAACATGGTAAATCATTATTCAATTAGAGACATAATTTCGATATAATCCAAGTATAATTGGCTGGGCATCCCATTCTGCGAGGCTACTGGTCTCAAAGGAGGTTTTTAAAGAACCTTGTGGACAGGTTTAACAATGCCGCGTACGAGGATTAAATCTTTGTTCTCTTTGATAAGGATATGTAAAAAAGGTTTTAAAGGCCCACTGGCTCTACTCCATTCCCTGAAGTGAATGTGAGATTATATTATGGAAGGAATAAAAAATCACATTAAAAGTTGTGGTCGTGGTCGAGGCTATGAATATACACATGAAAAATATAGTCGTTTTAAGAATACTTCTACCCGCTGGTAGCAAAGTTATAAGGATGACAAGAGTGATAAAGATCATTCTAAGGAAGTGAAATCCTTTTACCAATGTGATGTTATAAACCATTGGTTTCGTACTTGTTAAACGCCAAAGTATTATGGACTTTATCCATAATCATGAATGATAAATGAAATAAAATATAAACAAAATTTGTTTATGGCGAAAATAATTATGGCGTTATTGGTCCAACTCAATTGGATATTGTTAATTTTCTCATAACCCTTGAAGGGAATAATTTACCATTTATTTTATTTCCCTTGTAACCTCTAACAGGAATAATTGTGTTTTTTTATTTTATTTATTTTATGTTAATTCGTTTTATTTATTATTTATTTATGTTAGTTTGCTTTATGTTTATTTATTTCACATATTATTTATTTACGCTTTATGTTAATTTATTATTTGAAGAATATGATTACTTCCGGAATAAAATATACAATGAATTGTGGCTATTTATGCCTAGAATTGTGGCTATTTATGCCTAGCAAATAATGCAAGTACTCATATTGTACTTAATCATAAGAAATATTTTTCCCATTTAAATACAAGGGGAAATATGAGTAGTATTTCTCAAAGTACTAAAATATCAATACTTCGGAAGAGCACTTGAAAGTTTATCTCTGATAGATAATCGACTTGATATGATGTGTTGTATTTTATATTTTTCATTCCTCGAAGTGAATGATACAAAGTACATATTTTCATTACCTGAAGTAAATGAAACAAAGCACATTTTGAAAAGTGCACAATTATGCATTTCTCGATTAAAATGCAAGAGAATAATGTGAGTACTATATCCGGAAGTACTAATATCACAAAAGGCTCTGGTTGAGCAAATATGTTATTGTCAAATGGAACTTTATTCCATATTCACATTGCGTTATACTCGTCAAAGTCATAAAGAGAGCAATATGAGTTCGCAAACTATCCCTTTGGGAATTATAGATAACATATGTTATCAATTGGCATTTGAAATAAGCCAATATGAATATAAGTTCTGGTAGCCAAAAAGTCAGTTGAAAGCTCTATGAGAGCTATATATTGCTACCAAAAGATAATTTCAATTGAAAGCTCCGAAAGAGCTAAATATATTCCTATTTAAAGGAATAATTTTGATGGTCGTACTAGACATGTACGAGTGAGATTGAATTACTTGTTATGGTAAACAAGGAGTTTACAAATTCAGAGATATATACACATATATATATATTTGGCATGATCGGTTAGACCATCCTGATCAATAATGGTGCAGAAATTATTGAGATTTACATGCACGTGTATTAAAAGAACTTGTAGTTCTTGTGGTGCTTATTCTCAAAGGAATGGATTAAATTCCACTTATTAAAGAACGTGAAATTCTTGTGTTGCTTAAAGGAATTGATTAAATTCCACTTACTAAAAGAACTTGAAGTTCTTGTGTTGTTTGTTCTCAAAGGATATAGATGATCCCACTTACCAAAAGAATTAGAACTTAAAGTTCTTGTACTGAAGTTAAGACTGTATGTCTTGCATATCTGAACGAAATATGGGCCCATATATCCACAAATGTGGAAAGTTTTATATAATTTTAGTAGATGCATCTACATTGTTTTATCGACTTACAACCAGAAGTTTGTGAGATTGATTCTAAAAGATTCAGATTATGCAGTTAGACTATTCGTCTTGAAAAGCTAGTGGGTTTATATTTTAGGCTATATCAGCTGTTACAAAGCCTATTGATTATGAAAAATATAGTTTAGCAAAATTTCAATTGGATGCCTCCTATTTAATAGTTAAACTATGAGAACAAAAGAGTTATTATTTATATGGTGTTTCCATATAGCAACACTTATACGCATCAAGCCAACGAGTTATAATAAACTCTCCGTTATGATTGGTTTTTAGTCAGAAACCATACATTTCCCATTTTATGATTTTTGAATGTGCGATATGAATTGCTCCACCACAACGCACAAAATGGGTTAAATAAAAAGGGTTGAGAATATATATTGAGTACGAGTCTCCCATTTTATGATTTATGACATGATTTTTCTCAACATCAGGGGGAGATAATAATCAGCTGGATAGAGGAAAATGAATTATCGTTATCTAGATCCTCGTATATGAACTAGAAGTTCATAAGATAATTCATGTTATTACATGTCAACTGCCAGACATATTTACTGACCCAATGAGAGTAATTAAGTCTCATATACCAGCTGAAATGCTCTAAGTTTAAATTACATGTTAGACCGAGAGAATGTAAATCATGCCTGAAGCATGATAGTTGAAATGGTTCCAATGATCAAAATTCTCGTAAATAGAAAGTAATATGAGATGGTCATATATTGGAGGCGGGTGCTCCTGAAGAGACCCAAGACATAACAAATAATAAAACTCTATAAGAGTTTCAGGTACCTGAAATAAAGATTGAAATCTTGAAGAGATCTCGATGAGTTATGTCATTACAAGAATGAAACTAGAAAATTGGAAAGTTGTCGACAACGATTTTACAAACAATTTTACATAAAATACTTCTATAGAAGTAAAGAAAGAAATCGAGGATCTTGTATAAAATCTATCCAGAAGTATAGATATTGAATTGCCCAATGTTGAAAGACGCTTTGAACTTCTAAAATAGAAGTATTTGGACCACCAGTCCAAACACCTAAAGGTGTAATGCAAGTGAGGCACAAATAAGTAGTCGTAAATACGACTTGAACTATGATTTATGAAAAGTTTTAATTACTTCATGGTGGATGCAATTACTTTGGCAGTTTTGAAAATTTTACATGCGTCTAATTATTTGTGGATCCATATTTATCCTTGAAGGATCTAAAATGCTATAAGCATTTGGAAATTTCTGAGGAAATTTATTTAGACATGTCTCATGAATATTTTGGCGTATTTGGTATAATCGCCTTAGTGAATACTAATTGAGAAAATACTATAAGAATGATCAGATTTCCTTATGTATTTTATAAAGGAGTTTGGATCAAGATCCATTATGATAATTTTAGAACTCCTAAAGAGCTTCAAATTGGAAACTCATGAAGTACTTTCAATACAAGTACTTGAATCTTGACATCAAGTTTATCTCGACCTGAAGATCGAGCATTTTTATATATTTCTTTTGTCTATGAATAGACATAAGCTGAAAGAATCTTAAAGAAGATTCAATATGGATAGAACATATCTATTGAGTATCCCAATAGTTGTAAGATTGTTGGATGTGAATAAAGATAATTATATCTTTTCTTGGTCTTGAAGCACTATATATTAGTTGGTCAAGAAATATCTATGAATATACAAAGATCATTACATTTAGATCTTCAAACATTCGTTGATGCCTCCTCAAATGTCGTAGAAATAATTGTTATGCACGAGGCAAGCTAAAAAAATGTGTTTGGCTAAGACTATTGACCCAACATATCCAAAAGATATGTGGATTTACTTTTACAAGATATGATAAAAGCTATCTTGTGTGAAGATAACGCAAGATGTATATCTCATTTGAAAGTGGATACATCATGGAACATATTACTCCAAAGTTTTCATCCCTCACGATCTTTAGAAAAATAATATTCAAGATTAAATTATGAAGATTCAAAGATCTTCTGTGATGTTTGCATGAGGGGGAGTAAATACGCGTTGCACTCTTTTTCCCTTAACCGAGGTTTTGTCCCAATGGGTTTTCCTGGTACGGTTTTTAATGAGGCAACATGTTATGCGTATCAAAGATGTGTGTACTCTTTTTCCTTCACTAAAGAATTTTTTTCCCACTGGGTTTTTATCTTAGTAAGGTTTTAACGAGGCACATTATCTTCATAGACATCCAAGGGGGAGTGTTATGAATATTTATCTATGTGGATGTCTATCATGATTAGAACTTTATCTAAGGAGTTTGATTTATTTATTATTAGGAATATTATCTCTATGAATTAGAGTTTAATGTATTATGTACTTCTTATGCCTATAAATAGATGATTCATTGAAGGAATTGTATACAATTCTATATTTAAGAATAATACAAATCTCTCTCTTTCTCTCATCTCTTTGTTCTTCTTGTTCTTATTTTTGTTCTTCTTTATTTTATTCACAACAATATTCTATTTTTTCTCTACGCTATTTGATTTTTCATGTTTTAATTTTCAATCTCTATAAATTTCTTGGTGGACATAGTACTTAAAAATTCTATTTATGATGATTGAGTGTGTTTTCTTTTTGGTTAATTAAATCTAACTTTTTGTTTGAAAAACAAAGTCATGAATTCCTTTAATATTTAAAGATAAACATGCAAGGACAAATAAAAACAGAGTTGATTTTTTTTATAGACACCTGTTGAAATTTTAAAAAAAATAAAGAATATATATAATACTAAAAAATGGATTCACGCATTTAGTCCCTAAACATTGTGTTAATATCCATTTTTCAATCCAATTATGAAAAATTGTCACAACTCAATTAAATAATGTGTTCTATTTTCCCTTTTCATTTATCTTTTGTCGAAAGATACATATTAATTATATTTAAATTGTCACAACTCAATTTAATAATGTTCATCATAAGAGACTTGAGTTTAATTCGCTTTGTCTGTAAGGTATATGTATTCTCAAAAGGTTGAAAACATGTGTAAATAAATACTACTTTGTAATCACCTTTAGACCATTCATAAAAATTATCTTTAAATTTCCGAAATCGGTTTATTCTTTTTTTTTTTTACTCGCGCCGCCACCCTACACAAGTATTAATTATCTTATTCTCCTTTATATAAATTTGGTTGTAATTTGTTCACGGATTTAGTTGAAATCATTGGTTGAGAATTAAAACGTTATATAAAATATAATATAAAAATAATTTAAATACAACATGTATATATACATAAACGAAGTCATGTATTAGTTGGGAGTTAGTTTTTTATATAATAGTGGTTTGGGCATTTTTAATTTAAATATTGGCAAATATTATTTGTCCCTCCGCATTTAGATTTAAAAGTTAATAGATTCTTGTACCTCTCAATATTTGATCATAATTCCGTCCTTGGATATATATACATATTAATTTTTTAATAAAATTTCTTTATATATCAAATTTATAAAAACTGATAATATTTTAAAATATAATTTTAACCAGAACAAAAAGAATAACATGAAGATTATAATCTAATCTACGTGTCCCACTTGCTCAAAAAAAGAAGGGAAAACTACACCGGTGGTCCCCTAACTATGTCTGTCTTCCTACTTTGGTCCCACAATTTTGTTTTTCGGCAAAAGAGTCCCTTCTGTCACATAGTTTTCCTATTTTGGTCCCCGACGTTAAATAACTAACGGTTTTGCTGACGTGGCATTTTTTTATATTTTTTAAGGCTGACATGGCATTTTTTAATATTTTTTTAATCAAAGTCGGGGACCAAAATAGGAAGACAGACATAGTTAGGGGACCAAAATAGGAAAACTATGTGACATAGTTAGGGGACCAAAAATATTAAAAAATGCCACGTCAGCAAAACCGTTAGTTATTTAACGTCGGGGACCAAAATAGGAAAACTATGTGACAGAAGGGACTCTTTTGCCGAAAAACAAAGTTGTGGGACCAAAGTAGGAAGACAGACATAGTTAGGGGACCACCGGTATAGTTTTCCCAAAAAAGAAAGTATGTGCCCGTGGCCGTGCATGTATTTCACATGCTTCTTTTTACTTTTAAAATTTGATAAAAATATAAAATAGGGGCAAGGACGGAGTTAAGATTCAATGTTGAGAGAGGCAAGAGTCTATTAGGCCTTTAAATCTAAAAATTAGGAGGGGTAAAAGTCTTATTTAATTAACATTTAAACTAAAAGAGACTAAAAATATAATTACACCAAAAAATTTGGGAGAGGCAACAACCTCTCCTACACCCTACATGGTTTCGTCTTTAATAGGGGGAAATGAATTCGATCTTTTATTGATAAAATTGAACATTTTTTATTTAAAAAAAGAATTTTCCCTACCTATTCCAAAAAAAAGTTTAGATTGATAACAATAACCAAAGGAGTTTATCCTGTTTTGTTTAGATAAAATTTCATTTTTTTTTAATTTTCTTATAATAGATTTTAATTTTCAATACAATTGTATATTGTAATACTTAATTTTTATAAGGGTAAACTACATAAATGACCACCATACTATTGGTAAAGTCGCGATTTGATCACCTTACTTTTTTTTCAAGCAATTAAACCACCAAATTATTTAATTAGTTGCAATGTGACCATCAGCCGTTAAAAACTAACGGAAGGAGTGACGTGGCAGTTAATAAAATTGGTATAATTACACATTTGGTCCCCGTTATTTGTACATTTTATCAATTTGATCCTAATTTTAATAAATAAAATAATTTTATTATTTAATTAGGCTACGACACGTGTCACCGTATTATTGGAGGACTTTATTTATATATTTTTAATTTAATAATTTTTATTTTGCTCCTCCAATCAGGCGGTGACACGTGTCACCAGATTGAAGGAGCAAAATCAAATAAAATGCACATTGCCTCCAGCAGGAATCAAACCCAGGTCAAATGGGTTGAGAATCAGCACGCCAACCACTATGCCAAAGCTATCCTTATGTCAAATTGTACAAATTCTAATATATATTTTAACGTGTTACTCATGCCAGGGACTGATGAACATTCTTGATCCAATCCAGATTCATTCCCTAGTAACTTCAACATTCTCTTGGTATAAGACGTATTTCCCAATCCAGATTCATTCCAATCGACAAAATATTCTGGATAATATCTTTAAACACCATAGGGACTGATGAACAATCTTGATCCAATGAACTACATTACTGCTACCACACTCTACGAATAGGAATTTTGAATGGACATGTGATAAGTTTTTGAACATGTTTTAAATCAGAGTCCAACTCTTGCAGTTAAGGATAAACCCCCAGAAGAAGCTTGGAGTGGAATCAAACCTTCGTGTTTTTGGTTGCATTTCTTCATGTATCTAATGAGAAAAGAACTAAATTAGATGATAAAAGCTTACGATGTGTACTTCTAGGCATTAGTAACTAGTCAAAAGCTTATAGACTTTTTGATCATAATTCATAGAAAATTATAATCAGTAAAGATGTTGTATTTGAAGAAAACAAGCTTACGATGTGAGATGAGGCATGATTTGTAATGCTTAAAGCATGCATGGTAATGGTTCATGATTGTGTTCATGGTGAGTACGTGCTAAGCACGGAAATGATTGAAATGAGTAATGTGGAATGAGTAAAATATTGGCACTAGTATACTTAAATACAAATGATCGATCATTAGGATGTTAGTGTGTACACATGAGTCAAAAGTCGCGCGTGGCCTTGGTGGCGTTGAGTCACCAAGGAGGAGTACGGGTACGCCCGGAAATTGTATTTAAATATAGTCGGTGATGAGTGGAATCCCATCGACGGGGCGTGAGGATGAGTGGAATCCCCTCCGCGAGACCGGTGATGAGTGTAATCCCACCGTCAGGTAATAGTTGTGTTGTTGGATGTGAGTTCCAACGGTTATCCGCGTATTTGAGTCATAGCTAGGTGCCAATGTTGATTGATAATTGTATCAATGTGTTATGATAAATGATCCTTATTTGGATGCTTGATGTGGCTACTTATGTTGAGGAAGTTAGAGCTTGTTGATCATGACATTTACTTGTATATATTGCTCATGCATCTTATCTTGTGGCTCTTGTTGATCCTTGGTATGTTTGTAAAATGCCTTGGCTAGATCGTGCTCGGACCCTGCAATGTTGAGGTTTGTTTTTAGAGCTTACCCTCACTAAGCATCACTGCTTACGCTCTCTTTGTTCAACATTGCAGATCCTTTGTTCGTGGGTTGCTTGCGCAAGTGGAAGGCTCCAAGTGTGGTTGTTAGCCTTGAGTGCTTCAAGTATGGATTTTTAATGTTTGGATATGTAATAGTGTGAGCAATGGGACATGTAATGTTTTGTTGGATAGTTGTAGGTTGTTAGGAGCATGTTTAGACTCCTTGATGCCTTGCTTTTGTATGGTTGGTGTTGTCATGATGAATGTTAACTCATGCCTAAATTGCTCTTTCGAATGTTGGCCATATGTCCTAGAGATTACCTTTATGCTTGAATGATGTTGTGTGAATGCATGCCTATGAAGTCTTGCCTTAATGCTTAGACTTGCCTTAATCTTGTTGAAGCATGCTTTAATTGTTAGGTTGCCTTGAGTTCTATTCATATGGTGCTGTGTGGTGTTTTGGTGGTGTTTTAGGGCACCCTTGTGCCTTAAAACAGCCAGAACGAGTCTGCAGACGTGGGGCGTTTCGGAACGGGCCATCCTGTTTCGGAACGGTCCCTTTGCATTTGGCCTGCCGTTTTGAAACAGATGGGGGTCGTTTCGGAACATTTTTGCTACTGGAATTTTGAGAAATTGGCGAGATGAAGGCGTTCCGAAACGGGCCTTTAAAATTTCGAAACGGTCAAATCTCGTTGACCACGAGATATTGACCGTCAAGGTCGTTTCGGTACGGGTCTCCCCTGTTTCGGAACGGTCACCTTATGGTTGACCCTGGTCTGTTGACCGTCAAGGTCGTTCCGATACGGGTCACCCCTGTTTCGGAACGGTCACCTTATGGTTGACCCTGGCCTGTTGACTTAGTCAAGGCGTTTCGGAACACCCTAAGGGCGTTTCGAAACGGCCTGCTGTAAAGGGCTAAAATGAGCTGTTTGATGTGTTCGTTGGTCGGTGTATGTTTCAATGTTTGTATTTCCCGCTGCTGTGCTTCACATAGGTTTTAATTATGCTTATAGATAAGATAAAATAAAAAGAAAATTTTAGGGTCGTTAACCGAGGGGAAACCTTCACGGGTTTCGCTTCGGTTTTCCCCGTGTGGCCCACTTGGACCGGTCATCCGACCAGACCGGGACGAGGGGGTTACAAGTAACAACCAGGCAGACAGAGAGGCAAATGGACTAAAAATTACAGGGTAAAGTATATAAATGACCATCATACTATTAGAAAAGTCGCCATTTGATCATCCTACCTTTTTTGAAGCAATTAAACCACCATATTATTAAATTGGATGTAATTTGACCACCATCCGTTAGAGGTTAACGAAAGTGTGACGTGGCAGTTAAAAAAATAAAGGTATAATTACACAGTTGGTCATCGTTACTTATACACTCTATTAATTTGATCCTAATTTTAATTTAATAAAATAAATTAATTATTTGGTGACACGTGTCACCACCTTATTGGAGGACTTTAATTATTTTTATTTAATTTAATTAATTAATTCTCCCTCCAATCAGGTTGTGACATGTGTCACAAGATTGGAGAAAGAAAATTGAAATTAAAGAATTGGGGTAGGGGAATTTAAACCTGGGTTGGAATGGTGGGAGGACGCTAGGCTTGCCACTAGGCCAAGCCTACTTTTGTGTTATGAAGTACCACATATATTATATATTTATATCGTTATTAATGCCTGAAAAAATTGAAAATAAAAAATTAGAGCTAAGGGGATTCGAACCAAGGATCCATTGGTGAAAAGAAGCATGTGCTTGCCACTAAGCCAAGGTTATTTTTGTGATATGAAGTACAACATATAATATATCTGTTATATTAATGTTAATGCATGGAAAATGGAGGAAATGCGGTTTTAGGGAACTCGAACACAACATACTTATGATACATAAAAACATCTAACCCAATTAAATAAATATAATAATTAAATTAAAATTAACAATATTTTTTATATATTTTAAATTATGTTTAGTGTACGATTAAAATAAAAAATTTAAAATTATATTAATTTTTTATATAACGATTAAAATATATACATATTTAATTTTTTACAAATTTAATTAGTGCAGGATTGTCGTTATTTTAAATTTGTATATATTTTAATCGTTATATAAAAAAAATTCATATAATTTTAAATTTTTTATTTTTTTTTGAAGAATAAATTTTTTATTTTAATCGTGCACTAAACATAATTTAAAATATATACAAACTATTGTTAATTTTAATTTAATTATTAGATTTATTTAATTGGGTTAGATGTTTTTATGCATCATAAGTATGTTGTGTTCGATTTCCCTAAAACCGCATTTCTTTCATTTTCCATCCATTAACAGTAATATAAGAGATATATTATGTTGTATTTCATATCACAAAAATAACATTGGCCTAGTGGCAAGCACATGCTTTTTTTCACCAAGTGATCTGTGGTTTGAATCCCCACCGCCCCCAATTTTGTTACTTTCAATTTTTCCAGGCATTAATAATGATATAAACCTATAATATATGTGGTACTTCATAACACAAAAATAGGCTTGGCCTAGTGGCAAACCCAATGTCCTCCCACCATTCCAACCCAGGTTTGAATCCCCCCACCTCTAATTTTTTAATTTCAATTTTCCTTCTCCAATCTTGTGACACGTGTCACAACTTGATTGGAGGGAGAATTAATTAATTAATTAAATTAAATAAAAGTAATTAAAGTCCTCCAATAAGGTGGCAATAAGGTGGTGACACGTGTCACCAAATAATCAAATAATTAATTTATTTTATTAAATTAAAATTAAGATTAAATTAATAGAGTGTATAAGTAACGAGGACCAACTGTGTAATTATACCTTTATTTTTTTAACTGCCATGTCACCTTTCCGTTAACCTCTAACGGCTGGTGATCAAATTGCATCCAATTTAATAGTATGGTGATTTAATTGCTTCGAGAAAAAATAAAATGGTCAAATCGCGACTTTTCTAATAGTATGGTGGTCATTTATGTAGTTTACCCAAAATTATACTATAGTTACAACTTACCATATCATCCATTATGTCTAATAAAAACCACATGTTTTACCATTTTTTTTTCTCTCATTGTTTTTTTTTTCAGCAAGTATATAAAAAATAATTTTCTAAAAATTATTATACAATTAAATTGATAACAAGAAAAAATGATGAATTCAATAATTTCTATTAGCTGTGATCATGATTCATGTGGTAGATTATAGTCATAATATAATTGCTCGAAAAGTACATCGTACGGATAACGTACACGCGGGGACACACCAGCACTGGCTATGCGGACGCGGACCATCTTTTTTCCCTCCACATTGCCCTCGCCGACTTGATTTTCCTCTTACGAGTTACGACAAATACTTGGGTTGTGCCCCTTTTGTCTCCCTCTTCTCTTCTACGCGCCATTTTAGAGCGTGCTGCATCCTTTCCTTCTTCTTTTTTTGTAAAAATTACTAAATTTTTATTAAATTCATAAAAAAATACAATTACAATGCATCCAAGAAGAATAATATTTGGATCAAACAACCCAAAAACAAAGAAAAATGAAAACTTAGCATCCTCCTGAATCTCATTGTCTCTGTCCAAACGAGACGCATAAAGAAAAAAGGAGTGGTGCGCGATCTAAACTGTCAAGTAAAAAGTATCGCTGTCCAAGACTGATTTCATCGGCAAACAACTATCAACCTAGCGGGATATAATTTTCCAATTGATCAGTGACAAAAACATAAATCAGAAACTAGCACCGATTGAATTTCTGTGCGAACAATAATCGATCGCTAGGGTATGCTGGAACATGCCACAAAGACAAATGTACCAAACCACAAAATAAAAATATAGACATGTCACAAAAACATGAAAAAAAAATGTGTCACAAGAACAAAGAATTTTTTTTATTAAAATAAAAAATATAAAAAATTAATAGATCTAGTAATCGACAACCAATATCAAAATCGATTAAAAAAATTCATCAAATAAAAACAACTAAGGTTGAAGAATTTGGCAATAAAGAGCGGCTAGGCTTTCCTCACGCATCCTTTCCTTCTTTTTTTCCATGGGGTAAAGAACTATAATAGTCTCTAGATTATGATTATTTGATCAGAAAACATTCAAAAGTTACAAACAGTCTTTAAATTGTCAAAATGTTATAAAATCATCACTTTGTTATTACTTGCGTTAAGGGAATGATATGACACGTAATCCAATGGTTAATATTTCATTTAGCCCCTAAAATGTTACCAAAATTTTATTTTGGTACTTTTTCAATATTTCAAAATAATAAATTCTAAAAATATCATATTTTTTAAAATATTATGAAAAGTTATAATTAATTTTTAAAATCATGATAATATAAATTTTCTTCAAAATCATAAATTTTTAAATTTTTAAATATATAAAATCTCCCTCTCAAACTCTAAATAATGTTAGCGTCAATGACCACAACCCACCCAACCAAATAATACAGAGCGAAAATTCATGTGATATTTATAAAGAAAAATAAAATTTCCAAATAAACAATTAGTTAGTTCGAGAATCATTACATTATAATTCAAGAAAAATGTATAATGCAAATTCAAATAAAGAGTTTGAAACAATAATCTAACTTGAAAATGTTTGATAATCTTTACATGACAATAATTATCTTATACAGAAAATTAGATTATTTCTTAGTAAAGATTGTCAAACATTCTCAAGTTAAATTATTTCTTCAATATTTCAAAAAAATATTGCTTCAAACTCTTTATTTGAGTTTGCATTAAACACTTTTTCCTTTAATTATAATGTAATAAGTCTCAAACTAATTAATTCTTTCTTTTGGATTATCATTTAGCTTTATAAATGTCACTTGGGTTTCCGTTTTGTTCTATTTGATTGGATTGTGACGATTAATGCTACTTTCATTTAGGATTTTTCTTTTTACATTTTAAAATTTTAAAGGATTTTGTGATTTTGTTTGAGTTTGCATCAAACACTTTTTTTAATTATAAAGCGATGAATTTCAAATTAATTAATTTTTTAATATTATATTTTTACTCAAAACATTTTAAAATATAAACACATCGTTCAGTATGATGTCTGAACTCAAATCATTTAAAAAATCTAAACTAATTAATTGTTTCTTTTGGATTATCAGTTGACATTATAAATGTTATGTGCCCACACTTGCTCTTAATCTTATGGTCAGACTGGCGCCCATAAACTTAGACTTAGTCCAGTAGAACTAAGGCACACAACAACAATGATAATAAAATCAGATTGTACTAAAATTAAAGAACCAGGCTTCTGGACCTGGGTGGGGTGGTCCAACACCATACTTAAAATGGTCCAAACCTTCAACAATTTCCCAGACCCTGGACCAGAGGCGGATCTATATAGGGATGGGCACGGCACCCGGACCCGACGGATTCTGACCCGACCCGTCCTGATCGAGTCGGGTATTTTTATGAAAAAATCGGGTTCGGATCGGGTCGGGTTTTTGTGTAGGTTGAGGTCGGGTCGGGTTCGGGTTTTAGGGTGAAAAAATTTGACCCGACCAGACCCGGGACTAATAGTGTAATTTTCTCCTAAAATTTTTAGGGATATTTGTAATAATACCCTCCTTATATTTTTTTTATAATTAGGTCCTTAAAATTAATTTTTTATTTATATTTTAGTCCTTCAAATTATTATTATTTTATTTGTGGTTCAAAGCGCATGTGCTTGCCACTGGAGCAAGTGTATACTTTGTGATATAAAGTACAACATTTAATATATGTCTTATATAGTTTTTAATGCTTGGAAAAAAGAAGGAAATGTGGTTTTAGGAAACTCGAACATAATATTCTTATGATGCATAAAAATATCTAAACCAATTAAATAAATCTAATAATTATATTAAAGTTAACAATATTAAATTATGTTTGTGAGTTTGAATTCGCTAAATGAATTTAATATAATTTTTAATTTTTTAATATAATTATATAATAATTTAATTATTTTTTAATAAATATTAAAATTATTAATTAAGTTAAAAAAATCAATTCAATGATTATATACGTGAAATTATAAAAATAAATATGGAACTGAAAAATATATTAAATTTAGTTTAAAATATAAAAATTTCAAAATAACTTTTATATTAAAAATTTAAAAAATATTAAATTCTTTATTTTAAATCGTGCACTAACTATAATTTAAAATATATACAAAATATTCTTAACTTTAATTTAGTTATTAGATTTATTTAATTAGGTTGGATATTTCTATGCATCATAAAAATATTATATTCGAGTTTCTTAAAACCACATTTCCTTCATTTTTCCAAGCATTAAAAACTATATAAGACATATATTAAATGTTGTACTTTATATCACAAAGTATAGACTTGCTCCAGTGTCAAGCACATGCGCTTTGGACCACAAGGTCCTTGGTTTGAATCCATCCAACTGCATTTTCTTCTCTTTAATTTTTCTGGGCATTAATAATCATTAAAGACATATATTAAGTATTGTACCCTATAGCACAAAAGCATGCTTGGCTCAGTGGTAAGCACATAGCTTGGTACTCCAAGGTCCCGATTTGATTCTTGATAGGGGTGATTTTGTTGCTCTCATTTTCCCACCTTCAATTGGGTGACATGTGTCACCACTTGATTGGAGGTGGAAAATTAATTAAATAAATTAAATAAAAATAATTAAAGACTTCCAATAAGGTGGTGACACGTGTCACCATCTTATTGAATAATTAATTTATTTGATTTGATTAAAATTAGGACTAAATTGATATATTGTATAAATATAGAGGACCAAATGTGTAATTATATCAATTTTTTAACAATTCCGTCAACTTTTTCGTTTTTTTTAACGACTGGTAGCTTATTTAGAACCATTTAAATAGTTAAGTGGTATATTTGACACAATTAAAAATATAGTGGTCAAATCGACACCAACCCTATAATTTGGTGGTCATTGGTATAGTTTACCCTTTAAACTAACACGTGAAAAGCAAAACGTAAATTTAAACCTTGCTAGTGCTAATTAGTAGTTACCATACTCGGCATGCAGTTGAATTTAGGGGTGAGCGTTCGAGCGAGTCGAGTCGAGTCAAAAAATTTCGAGTTATTCGAGTTGACGCGTCATATTTTACGACTTGAACTTAATTTGAAATTTTTTCGAGTCGAGTTTATGAAATTCGAGTCGAGTTCGAGTCGAGTCGAGTTTTCGAGTATCTATACAAATTTAATTGTAATTATTTACCATGTTATAGACCATGTTTGACAATTAGCGGATAGCTGATAGCTGATAGCGGATTACATTAGCTGATAGCTGATAGCTGATTGCATTAGCTGATTTGACTAGCGGATTGTATTAGCTGATTGTATAAAAGTGTTTGGTAAAATTAACTGATAGCTGATAGCTGTTTGATTATTTAAACAAGCAAAATGACATATAAAGACATGGTTATATTTAATACTTGTTTGAATAATTTATCAGTTATTAATATTTTTTATCTAATAAATATTAATTAGATTTGTAAAAATTATTTTTTAATATAAATTTCCTAAACAAATTTGAAAGATTTATATATTAATTTATTATTTATATAATTATTAAAAATTTTATATGCACATATAAATATGTGACAATAAAAAAATAGAATTAACTTACAAATGTCACCATATAAATTAGTAGTAACAACAAATAAGTCTAATATTTAATATGTTATTATTTATATTAAAAAATATTATTATTTAATTTAGGTTATTTGGATATTTTTGGTAATTGTTAAGGGTAAAAGAGTAATTACAACTCTAATATCAAACCTCTAATCTCAAAAAGTTCATATTAGGAGCTTTTTCAAAATTAGCTTTTTCACCTCAATCCGCTCTTTCAATCCGCTATTTACCAAACATCAATATTAGCGGATTTGACTAGTCAAACCTCTAATTATACCTCAAACCTCTAATTTTTTCCCAAACCGCTATTTACCAAACAGAGCCATAGTACGATTTGATTCCAATTTAAACGACTTTCTCTATTCATATAAGATATGCATAAGTAAGATTTGTAATGTTATTTAATAAAAAAATATCATCTAAACTTCTAAAATATATTTATAATATTATTTTTAAATAAGGAACTTTTGAGGATAAAGTACTGATTGGGGTATAAATGAGTCAATGAATTGATGTAAAGAAAAAAATTACAAAAAATTCAGTTGAATGATCAAATTGAATAAAATATAAAGTTAAAGGGCTAAATTAAAAAAAGAAAAAATTTGTTAAAAATATGAATTGAAGTTATATAGATATTATATAGTGTTAGTGAATCATGTGGTTTAATTTTGGTAAAAAAGTAGACTTAAAACGAAAGAGAAATTAAAGAAATGGGAAACATTCAAAGTTGAGGGGCTAAATTACAAAAGTAGGAAATTTAATTTAAAAATATGAATTGAAGCTAAATAGGTATTCTAGTTTCTACATTGGTTTAGGAGCATGTGGTTCAATTTTAGTCAAAATTGACTTAAAACGAAGGAGATATTGAAGAAATGAGAAAATCATACAAAGTTAAGGGGCTGAATTGAAAAAATATGAAATTTATTTTCAAAAATATAAATTGAAGATAAATACGTATTCTACGCTGGTTTAGAAATACGTGGTTCAATTTGGTCAAAAATGGACTTAAAATGAAGGAGGAATTGAAGAAAAATGAAATCAGTGACTAAATTGTAAAACTGTAAAATTCGGTTTTTCAATTTTTCGAGTTGGGCAAATTCCAAACCGACTCGAAATCGAAATTTTTTCGAGTTAATCGAGTTGACTAAAACAACTCGAATAACTCGACTCGAATAACTCGAAATTGAAAAAATATCGATTTTTTCGAGTCGAGTTTTGCTCACCCCTAGTTGAATTTTCTTACTCATGTTGATTACAAAACAGTTTGATTTTTTCTCACTTTTTCAAGGGAGAGAATGTTGGACAATGAGAAATTATTAGTCTCGGCTCATCACGTCAGTCGTGGTTTCAGTTAATAAAATTTATCCATGTAAAAAAAATCAAATGATTATTCATTCTTTTTTACATGTAAAAAAATATGAATATTTATATTAGGTAAAAATGATATGAACGGACTATATTAACTGAAATTACGAATGACGTGATGAGCCGAATTCATCTAATAATTTTTCGTTACCATACTATTTCTGTCAACGTTTTATGCTCTTTTACCCCACGTTGTTGCAGAAATCCACGTTCATCAATTATTCATGAGATATTACTGTTACGCTATGTCGTAAATATCGATTCATTTATATTTAGTGTAAAATCATTTATTATAAGAGTTTTTGTACGGTCAATATTCTAACAATCTAGCACTTGCATTTAAAGTTATATTTATGCCTGTAAACGAATCAAAGGAACACGAACAGAGTATGTTCATGTTCGTTCGTTTAATTTTAATCGAATAAATGAACAAACACGAACAACTAAACAAACATGATTTTTTGTTCGTGTTCGTTTGTTAAGGAACATAGCTTGTTCATGTCCGTTCGTTTAAATGATAAACGAACATAAATGAATACAAATGAACGCACATAAAAGGACATATGTGAATAAATTTAAACAAACATAAATGAACAAACATATGTGAATAAATTTATTTTTTTAAAATATAATACTTTTGCTATGAAAAATAATATATATATATATATATATATATATATATATATATATATATATAAACGAATGAATATATATGAATAAATTTAAAATGGACATAAACGGATAAACATAAATGAACGGATTACCGAATGTTCACAAATGTAAATGAACGAACGAGCCATTTTCTCGTGTTCGTTCATTTAATTAAACGAACATAAAAACTTGTTCATGTTCGTTCGTTTAATAAATAAACGAACATAAATGAACTTTCAGTCGAATAATTTACGAACAGTTCGCTAAACATTTAGTTCGTTTACAACCATAGTTATATTCTCGCAAATCATATATGTCAAGTTCTGAATAAAATAAAAAATATTTTATGTTTTATTTGATATAAAAAATCACCTTTAAGTTTGTTTTGATAAAGATTGTGTTCTCGAAAGATATGATAGAGATGATGGATTGGTGTAAAACTTTATGTTCATGTTAAGGAACATGAAAAACAATATTATTCCATAGTCCTCTTGTCTACGCTTCACAAAACTTAACCTATTTTTTTTCACCATTACTAGCACCACATTCTTTTTTTTTCTTAAGCGATGGTCGAACCATTTTTAGTATTGGTTGTCAACTATCATGTTCATTATTTTTTGTTTTGTTTTTTTTCTTCATGTTTTTATAAAAAAAAAATTGTCTTTCTGGCATGCTTTTTCTTTATTTTTATGGTTTCGTTTCATATGTCGTTTTGGCATGATTTCAGCATAGTGGTCATTTGGTGTTCGTACAGAGATGTTCACGATGCTAGTTTCTGATTATGATTATGTCGGTGATCACAGAAAGATATATCCCCACTCAGTTGATGGTTGTTTGTCGATGTATCAGTCCTGGGTAGCGGAGGCGGAGCAATCTGTCCGATCTTTTTCACCCCGTAATGTATCTCGTTTGGATAGAGACAACGAGGTTCATGAAGGCTTTTGAATTTTGACGGCATGCTAATCTCTATGGAAGTATTTACTTTTTCTTTGCACTTTTGGGTTTTGTATGAGATTTTGGTGGACTAGTGCTATTATTCTCTCTTCTTGATGCCTTGTATTTGTAATATTTTCTATGGTTTCTTAATAAAATTCAGTACAACTGTAAATATATATATATATATATATATATATATATATATATATATATATATATATATATAGTAAAGTGTGTAAAACTTATTTTTTTGTTTGTTTGAAAAATTATCTACCGCCGATCGCAGTGACTAATTTTCTCGTTGTGAGTGTTCTCACTAAGAGGTAAACGTGTAAAACTCATTTGATAACTGAGTTTTAAATAAAATAAAATTATTTTATATTTTTATATAACCGTTAAGTACATATTAATGAATATTATATTCTTTATCAATATAATATGACATATATTAGATTAATGTGAACCTTTACCTTAGTCGTTAGATAAGTATAATTATGTTGTAAATCTTACTAAATTATTATCATTTTGTTTATTCAGTACACATGATGTGTAATAAATGATTAATTTTTTTCGTTCGAAAATAAAAAATATAATTTAAATGAAACATTATATGCGTTGAAGCAACATAATTGTTTCATTCAATTATTCTTAGGGCTCGTTCAGCAACGCAGAATCAAAGCCCAATTTCATAAACGTTCGTTTGGGCTCCTCCAAAGGTGTTCAACAGACTTTAGCATGTGGCAATAAAACGGACGTTTCAAACGCCTAGCTGAACGGGCTTTTAGTATTCATGTACGTACATATATGTCGTTGCAAGGGCGGCACCAAGGGAGTTGTCAGGCCTTGGCCCACTATTAGTTTGTACTATTTTTTTTAATCTCTAAAGTTATATAAAATTTTTAGTTAACAAATGATAAAACTTTTCGACCAATAAGCGTTGACTGTATTAGAAAGATATATTACACTCTTAAAAAAGGAAACGAGTTTGAACTTTAGAGATGACACTGTTGGGAAGAGCAGCCTCATATCCCAAACATAAACTATAAGACAAACATGCATATTACCAAAAAAATGATAACATTTCTCAGTGACCCTCTAATTCCATAAAAGTATTTTTAATAAAAAAAGTTTGCTATACCCAATTAGAGGGCTACATATAAAAACTAACAAGATTTTTATCATAAATATTTATATTTCTTTTTATTGAAATTTATTATGATGTAATTAGTTACATTCTTAAAAAAAATCAATAATTTATGGTGTTGGGTGCATTGGTAAGGCACATTGCACTCTCAAGGAGAGCACGTGAGTTCGAACCTTGGAGACGACATTGTTAGGAGGGGCAACCACGCACCCTGAACATGAATCGTAAGACGGACGTGCATATTACCAAAAAAAATATAAAAATCCTAAAATCATAAACATTATAGCCTAAGACCTAAACCATGAATCTTAAACCATAAACATAACCCCTAAATCATAAAACCTAAAACTCTAAAATCTTTTTATAATTATTAATTATATTAAACGCTCTAAATTAATAAAAGACAACTGTTTAGAAATAAAATTAATTACTTTTTTATTGTATCAAATAATAACTCTTTCTAAAATTATATAACTTTTTAAATGATAAAACGATATTATAACTATTTACTTTCACTAAAAATTTACAATCCAATCTTAGTCCTCCGATCATTTTTTTGTTTGTTTGTTTTGGACATGTGTTATTGACAAATAACTCAATCGTTAACACTGTTGAGTTTGTGATTTTGTGAAAAGGAAGAAGAATTGAATCTAAGATTTTCTTTCGGTTAAGGAGTTTGAGAGAGGAAACGTTTTGTGTGATTTGGAAGAAGATGATACGAGTGAGTAGTGAGAGAAAAGGGTTTTATTTTTATTAATCAAAAATTAAATTATACACTATCTATATTACAAATATATAGTAATAAAGAATAATAAAAGAAAATAAAGAAAACAAAGACTCTAACAGTCTAACTAATCCTAAAACACTAACTAATATCCTAATAGCCCTCCTCAAATTGGAGCGTACACATTGTGAATGCCCAATTTAAAAATTGATTCTCGAAACAAAGCCGGTGGTAAAGCTTTAGTAAAGCAATGAACAAGATGGTTGGAAAAGGAAACAGGTAGAAGATGTAGCATTCCTTGATGAAGCTTCTTTCTAATTAAGTGACAATCAATTTCAATATGGTTTGTGCGCTTATGTTGGACTGGATTTTCTGCAATTTTAATTGCAGATAAATTGTTACAATAAATATTAGTAAATTTAGAAGGTAAATGTAAATCAGAGAGAAGAAATAATAGCCACTGTAGTTCACATGTTACAGTTGCAAGGGCCCTATATTCAGCTTCTGTGGATGACCTGAAAATAGTAGATTGTTTTTTAGATTTCCATGAAATTAGTGCAGAACCATGAAAAATATAAAAACATGTTGCAGATCTTCGGGAATCAAGACATGATGCCCAATCAGAATCGAAAAAAATATTTAATTTCAGGCTATTGTTTGCAGGGAAGAATGAACCTTGGCTAGGAGAACCTTTCAAATATCTCAATATCCTATATACAACAGAAAGATGAATATCAATAGGTGCTGAAAGATATTAAGACAAGTAATTAACAGCAAATGTTATATCAGGCCGGGTGTTAGTCAATACAATAGCTTTCCTATCAAGCGTCTATAAGAAGTAATGTCATCCAAGAAAACACCATCTGATTTAGAAAGCTTGCTTCTATCATTAAAAGGTGTTGAAGCAAGTTTTGAACTAGAAAATCATGTTTCTTCTAAAAGATCAAGTGTGTACTTTCTTTGACAAAGGTTAATTCTTTCTTTAGACCGAGTTATTCCAAATCTTAAAAAGTATTTTAGATTACCTAGATCTTGGATTTTGAAGGTAGAATGTAAAAACATTTTAATAGAAGCAATTTCATCCAAATTAGGACTCATTAATATGATGTCATCAACATAAACAACAAGAGCTATAAAATTGTCACATGTTCCCTTTAAAAACAAAGAAGAATCAGAAGAGGCTTGAATAAAATTTTGATTTTTTAAGGCTATAGTTAAACGTTCATTCTATTGTCTACTTGCTTGTTTAAGACCATATAAACTTTTATTTAATTTATAGACAAGACCAACATTAGGAGGAAGAAAACCAGGTGGAGGGTTCATATAGACGTCTTCATGTAAATAACCATGCAAAAAGGCATTATTGATATCTAATTGGTGTAAATGCCAATTTTTAGCAAAAACAAGAGCAATAAGGGTTCTAATTGTAGTAATTCTAGCAAAAGGACTAAAAGTGTTTAAAAAATCCAAGCCTGATTGCTGAGTATACCCTTTTGCAACTAGTCTAGCTTTATACCTTTCTAGAGTACCATCAAATTTAAGTTTGGTTCTTTGGACCCGTTTACAACATATGGTCTTCTTATCACTAGGTAAAGGAACTAAAGTCCAAGTGGTATTCCTTTTTAAAGCAATAATTTTTTCATTCATGGCTTCTTTTCAACAAGCATGTTTAACTGCTTTTCTATAGTTTTTTGGTTCCTATAATATATCAACATTATTTATATATGCTTGATGATTAAAAGAAATGTGATCATAAGAAAGAACCTGAGCAATGTGATGTGGTATTGTGTGAGAAGAAACCTTGCTTGCTGGTAAAGTAACTTGGTAATCATCAAGTTTAGATGGCAGCCGAACTGTTCTTGATGATCTCCGAGGATGAACAATGATAGGAGACTTAGTAGAAGACTGATCAGGCTGACTGTGAACAGAAGAATCAGATGCACATTGTGAATCAAATGCACACTGTGGATATGATACACTTTGTTGTGGTGCAGACTGTGAATTAGGATTTAAAGGACTTGAACTATGAAATTCTTCAAGAAGAGGATTAGTCTCAAGTATAGGAAAAATAAGTTCTGATGAAGATTGAAAAGTTCTTGTTTGAAAAGGGAAAGTTGATTCAGAAAAAATAACATCCTTAGATATGAAAATAGTTTTGGCTTGAATGTTAAATAACCTAAAACCTTTTATATGTTTTGGAAATCCAAGAAAGACACATTGGGTAGATCTAGGATGCATTTTAATTTTAGGTTTAGGCAAGATAGAAGCATAAGCTAAACATCCAAAAACTTTTAAATTTTCAAAAGTTGGTTTATGTTGATAAAGAATTTCAAAAGGTGTCTTATTGGAAAGGAGAGGAGTACGTGTCCTATTTATCAGATAGGCAAAGTGAATAACACAGACTAATCAAAACTCTAAAGGTAAAAATGCTTGAATGCGCAAGCATCTAGCAACAACAAGGAGGTGTTGATGCTTACGCTCAACAATGATGTTTTGCTGAGATGTGTAGGTACAACTATTCTGATGAACAACACCTTTAGAATAATAGAACTCAAGCATTTCAAATTCCTTAGCATTATCAGTACGAATACATTTTATTTTAATATTAAACTGAGTAAGAATGAATTCATAAAAATCAGCAATTAATTTAGAAACTTCATATTTTAATTTCATGGAAAAAATCCAAACAAAACGACTCTTATCATCAACTATCGTAAGAAAATAAACATGACCATAAAGACCTTTAACAGGGAAAGGACCCCAAACATCAGCATGAACAAGATCAAAAATAGCATTAGAAACAGAATTATTAGATGAAAAAGAAGGTCTTTTCTGTTTAGCCAAATGACAAGTATTACAATCATTACATTTCATAACAGGAATTTTATTATGCAATAAGGAAAAAAAATACATTATTTGTTTCGAATGATGTCCTAATCTAAGATGCCAAAGTCTAGAATCAGAAACAAAATTATAAACAGACATATCATGAACAGAAGCAGCAAGAGCAAGATTGCAAACATACATATCATAAACTGAAGCAGCAGGAACAAGATTGCAAACAGAAGCAGCAGAACCAGAATTGCAAAGATAGGCATCATGATCAGAATTATTTGAAAAACAAGAATTTAATTTGGACAAACCAGTATGCTCACTAGTTGTATCAATCGCCATCCATTGATGCACATCCTGTATAAAATAAATACCAGAATTAAAAACCAAGGAAATAGACTTATCTTTTGTTAATTGACTAACAGAAATCAAATTGAAACTAAAATTTGAAATATGAAAGACATTTTTAAGAATTAAATTTTTGACAAATGTTAACAGTACATATATGATTTACTGATACTAACTGACCATTGGGAAGCTTGACAAACTTATTATACACATTAGAATGAGTAAAGAAAAAATCTAAAGAATAACAGATATGATCAGTAGCACCACTATCAATGATCCAAGGTACACTATTAATAACAGGGCAAGAAAGAATAGTACTTGAAGCATCAAATGGAGCAACATCAAAAGCAGAAGAAAGTAGGTTCACCTTAAAAACATTGTTCACAACAGAACCACTTGGCAAAGATGAACTACCTTTCTCATTAAGTAAATTGAGCAAGGCATTATATTGGTCTTTAGTAAAAGTGAGAGAAGCAGAACCATTACCAGAACCAATACCAGAACCATTGCCAAAATCAATACCAGAACCAATATTAGAACCATTACCAGAACCAGCTTCTTTTGAAAAACAATCAGCACGAGAAATATCATGACCAGAACCATAACCTACTTGGTTCATTTTACCCACTGGAACCCTATTTTTATACCCAGTGGAATACCCATGTTTCTTATAACAACGGTCAATAGTATGACCATATAAACCACAATGGACCCAGAGAGGCCTTTTAGCAACATTAGATGATTTTTTATAATCCCTAGTATACTGTTTACCCGAATCAGATCGACCAGCTAACAAGATATGAGATTCATTATCAAAACTACCAGTAGATAATAGGGTTCGTTCATGCTAAGCAACAAGATAAAAAACCTCATTAATATTTGGCAAAGGTTTACGCATCAGGATTTGGGTTTTAGGGACACTGAAATTTTCATTTAGACCACGAAGAAAACGTAGAACCAAATCTTGTTTTCTATAGATAGAAGCAGAACAAGAACATGATTTTAAAGGACGTAAAACACAAACCTCATCCCAAATAATTTTCAACTGGGTAAAATAAGTAGAAATCGTGAGATTACCTTGGTTGAGACTAAAAAATTCTTGAAATATATCAGAAATTCGGAGCAAGTCACCCTGGCTAAATCGATCGAAAAGATCGACCCAAAGATCAGCCGTAGTGTCAATCCATAGCACGCTCTGTGCAATCTCTGGATTTAACGCCCTCTGAACCCACGATAAGACCAAGTTATTGCATTTTACCCAGGCAGAAAAACGAGAATCAGTAGGCTCGAGTTCTTTGATAGAACCATCGACGAATCCAAACTTGTTTTTGGATATGAGGGCCATGTGAATCGAACGCGCCCAAGAATAGTAGTTCTTGCCATCAAGAAGAGAGGATGTAAGAATCAAAGAGGGATTTTCACTCGGGTGAATATAGAACGGGTCACAAGGGTCATCGTTTTTTAAAGAACTTCGAGAATCATCAGCGGAACGAGAATGAGAATCGGAAATATCATCAATTGATACCATGTTGAGTTTGTGATTTTGTGAAAAGGAAGAAGAATTGAATCTAGGGTTTTCTCTCGGTTAAGGAGTTTGGGAGAGGAAACGTTTTGCGTGATTTGGGAGAAGATGATACGGGTGAGTAGAGAGAGAAAAGGGTTTTATTTTTATTAATCAAAAATTAAATTATACACTATCCATATTACAAATATATAGTAATAAAGAATAATAAAAGAAAACAAAAACTCTAACCGTCTAACTAATCCTAAAACACTAACTAATATCCTAATAAACACTTCTGCAACCTATTTATTAATAATTTTTTTAGAATAATTAACTATATCTGATTTATTGATTATAAGATTATTTCAATCCACTTTCGTTATTCACAATGTAAGAATTTAAATTGTTAATTTTGTTTAAAAAACTTAATTTCTTATTCGATTAGACCAACCGATAATCGGTAATTTTAATAATACTTCACAAAATTGACATCTCATACAAAATATCATAGCCAGCTAATAAAAACGAGAGAAAAAATGTTTTAGAGAAAGAGTATAGTAATTTTATAAGACATACATTTACATCCTACACATTTAGTACAAGTAAACGTAACTTGTGGCCTACATCAAACCCCTCAAGTTTCAATCAAGCTAGGAGGCTAGGAGGGACACTCCCAGCTGTTAGTGTTACGATAGAAATTGGTCGTTTGAATTGAATGTTTCGATGTTGCCCATGTCTATGGGACTTAATTCTAATCTCATATTTTAAGGCTGTGAGTTCGTGACAGATGGCCAACATTATTAAAGATGTTAAACACATAAGGGATTCCAAATGGGGTCGCCATTTACCGATTACATATGAGTAGAGATGTACGTTTTTTTCGATCCCTATTTATATTTCACCATTAAAAATTATATTTAAGATTTAAAATTAGAGTTTAAGGTTAAAATTTAAGATAAAAAATTAGAATATAGAGTGTGTAGTATATTTTTTAGAGTTTAAGACTTAAAATTTATGATTAGAGCTTAGCATTTGATTTTTTAGTGTCGGAGCACTAAAAAAGTAACTCAAATTTTTTTGACACATATATATTGTCAATGTTCAAAGCCATACATCCCCTTGCATGACTCACAAGGGAGGACAGATGGGGAATTGGAGGGGCGGTCGTCTCCTCTAAAAATTCAAAATTTGTATATGATTTAATTTTTTAAAAAAAATTATATGTATTTTTGTTGAAAATCTATTTTTGTCTCCTTAAAACTTTATAAGTTCGCACGCCTAAAATTTTATAAGTTTGATTCTCCTAACATAAAGTCTTGTGTCGGTACATATGTCTCACTGATTCTATACACTTGGAAAATTATCTATATTTATTTTCAAATTTATTATTTTGTTGTTTAATGCTCCGTCCTTTTCATCTTGACTCTTCTTGGCTTGTTTTCCAATGTTATTTTCCATCTTGTACCTTTCCAATTAATAACAACACATTATTTCTCAATATTTTAACCAGGAAAAATTTATCGCCAATTCCATTGATTCTATAGTTTTAAAGATGAACAAAACAATATATACCAAAAAAATGAACTGCAAATGAGTTGGGGTCAGTAATTTACAAATATAAATAGATTTAGACAAGATTTGAGAGTCGTATAGTGAATACAATCGGACTTGAACAAATACATAAGATGTTCATATCATACACGAACTTAACCTAAACTCGACCCGGCCCGATCATGGACATATGTAGATGGCAATAGGGGCATTGCAGCAGGGGGAAGGTGGGTTGTAAATGCTGGTTTGTCTCACGTATTGGCACCTTTCCAAAGGTTCCAAATGAGACATGGTGGTAAAGACTAAAGAGTCAGAGCCTTTTCCTCTAAAAGCCTGAAAGAGCTTTTACTGCCCATCGCTGCATTACGTAGACCCACCATACCCCGGGTTCACATGTACACGGATGCCTTGTTTGTGTAATATAGCTACGTTTGATCCATATGCCTGCTGCTCCTGCAGTGCAGGAAATTTGGTGAAAGATGATGATATTGATGGGGGTCCTACTCCTACGTCCCTCCTTTTTGCTAACAGCCTGGATTTTTTTTTACTTGAAAATTGGGAAAATGGCAGCCACGTGTTGTTGGGGATACCGTCGATGCAATTATTTCTTTACTTTTTTGAGCGAGGCCGCTGGCTGTACATGAAGAAAACATGGGAGAACACAGAGGGGGTGGGAGTACACTGTACCAGAGAAATCAGCTTCAAGTTGGAAGATGAACTGAGCTCAACTTACATAATTTAAACCGATTCACTTGATTTATATTGATCTATTTCGATAGATATTTGTTGATGCCTAAAGATACCAAACAATATAGAGGTGGACACGGACAAAGTCAAGATTTAGAGTAAGGAGGGGCAAATTTATATATTTTAAAAGTGAGAGGGACAAATATACAAATAATTTATTTAAAAAAAATATTTACCTCATAAAGGTTAAAAAATAATATTTTTAAGTTGGGGGATGGGCCCCTTCCAAGACCCATGTCCCTCCATCCCTGGAGGTGGGGAAAAAAATTAAAATTATTAGTGACAGTTTCAAGCGGTTTAATCCGATTGACTTGGGGTGGAGAGCCATAGACACTATGACAGTTGGAGAAGTGGAGAGAAAAAAGAAGATGAGAGAGGTAATTTCTCTTTTTTGGCATTTCTCCTCTTTAATTCTCAAGGGTATTTATAATCTCTAGTTTGCTTGTGGAATAAAGTGAGGCCTAATAACAGGCATTGATAGGTCAACACGGCTAGTCTTAGTTCCCAAGTAATACGCTTTACGGTTCGATCACGTGGGTTGGCTATGATTCTGCGAGGCACTGTAGTCCTTACTGTGTAAGGTTCCGGCATCCTAGTCTCCAGTGTTGCTTACTTCGGAGGAGTTGTCACCATGAAGTCTGTTATATTTTGACTCAAATTTTAATTGGTAATTAAGTTGAGTTTTATTGTAATTCTAGTTGTTGAAGATTGCTTGGTAATTAGAGTTTATTTTAATGAGTAAATATCCATATTAGGTAAGAGTTCTTATTGAATAAGATTTTTTGGTAACCAAGTATTTAAATTTATAATATAGACTAGCTTTAACCTTTTAAATTATGAGACATATGAGAGGGAATTACTCTAGAGAGATGTAACCACTTTTAGGTTCTCTACAACTATTGTGATTATGTTGTAGAGATGTTGGGGAGAGTGTTTTGGTTTCACCGGGTTCTGAAATATGTACATCGGGTTTTGAGATACATGGTATATCACGTATTTGTACTCTTCGTGTTCTCTATATTGATAGCGGATTATTTGTTTCTCTCGTCCGTAGAAGTAGGCAATGCTGAACCGCGTTAAATTTTATATATTGTACATGTCTTAGTCTATGTTGTTATCACTTTGGTTATTTTGCCGCATACTAAATTCTTAATAGAGTCCTTTCCGAAGTTGTCAAGCACGATCACACTAAAAACTAATTACAGAACTCTTTAAGAATGGAGATGGATAATACAATCTCTTCCTCGTTTTTATTGCAATCCCTGTACACAAATGGGGATACATTATTCATCCCCCCTCTTTCTTCTCTACAACTTGTCTCACTTGCTAAATTTGAATTCAATTATTGGTGAGCATTTTTCAACTTTATATGTTCAAAATTTCAACCTACGTTATTTGTTTGATATATACAATCCCATTTTAAGAGCCAACACGTGTGCGTGCATATCTCATGTTAGAACGTATCAACAAGCAAGAACTAAAGAGAATTGAAGAAGATGGATTGAAGAGAAAGGAGAATACGGTGAAGAAGATGATAAACAGAGAAAAGGGAAAAAGGAATTTAGAATAATATCTCTGATTTGTTACAAATGAATTACATAACCAATACAGAGAATGGGCCTGTTATTTATAGCCCAAGTCTAATACACCTTAACAGACTAACAACCCAATAACCAATTGTAACAGAATCAACAACTTTAACTTTGACTATCAAGGCTAACCAACTTTGATTCTTCTAGAATACTTCTGATATTTTCCTTGTTCTCTTCTTTCCTTTCTTCAACATTCTGATACTTGGACTTAACTTCGGTGTAAGACACAACTCCAAGTCTAGATCTCAAAGCTTCAAAAGAAGGAGGTATAGGCTTTGTGAGAATATCAGCAGTTTGTTCTGAGCTTGGAATGTAATTAACCAAGAGTTGTCCAGCAGCCACTCTTTCTCGAACAAAGTGCAAGTCAACCTCAACATGTTTAATTCTAGCATGGTGAGTTGGATTTGCAGAGATAGAAACTGTAGAAGTGTTGTCACACCATACTACAGGTTTTCCTACAACAGAAATGCCCATTTCTTGAAGGAGTTGTTCAATCCAGATTAGTTCTGAGACTGAGTTTGCTAGACTTCTATACTCTGCTTCACATGTTGAATGCGACACAACACGCTGCTTCTTTGAGCTCCAAGCAATAGGATTATTACCCAAAAAGACACAGTACCCAGTGGTTGAACGTCTGTCCTCCACTGAAGAGGCCCAGTCAGCATCAGAGTAACAAGCCAAGCTAAAAACATCTCCTGATGTATAAAACAACCCATGCTCAAGTGTACCATGAAGGTTACGTAGAATTCTTTTGACAGCACCCCCGTGTGTGACACATGGATTGTTCATAAATTGACTGACCTTGTTGACAACATAAGCAATGTCTGGTCTAGTCAAACATATATACTGCAACCCTCCTACAATACTCCTATACTGATGAATGTCATCAAAATAGTCATCATCATCAGCAGTCAGTTTAGGAGTCACAACCATTGGTGTGATAACTGGAGTTGAATCTTGCATATCAGCTTTAATCAAAAGCTCAGTAACATACTTTATTCGATTGCATAATTTATTCGATCTTATTTATATCGATTGCATAATTTATTCGATCTTATTTAGATTATTCGAGATAATTTATGAATCAAGGTCAAGTTCTAGCAAATTAATATTTTCATTTCGATTAAGGGTTGGTTCGATTAGGTACCCAAAATAGATTAAATAGTTAGTTTATTATTATTATTATTATTATTATAAATAAATAAATAAAAAGAAAAGAAAAGAAGGAAAGAAGTGACGCATTAGGTGACCTAAACCACTTGCCACTTGCCTATTTTATATATATAGATAATTGACCATTAATAAAGATTAATGAATAAAAAAAGAATGGTGGGGTAATAGTAGACGCCCAAATTAGTATAAAAGGGGGGGGAAGTGATTGGAAATTGCACGGCAAATTCAACAAATTAGTAAACATACGATCCAATGTTTGATTGGTAGTCCGATATTTTCGATATAGTAATATCGAATTTCTGCCGACGACGGGGTAAGCTCAAATCTCTAGTTAGTTTAAGTTTCGGTATCGAGTTTGATTAATATTTTTATATATATTCGATATTGTCTTATCAATTTTAATTAATTTTTATCGTAGTACACGAGGTCGATTCAGAACAACCTTCAAGCCCAATAAATAAAAATAAAGCACCGGTCTGTCAAGGTGAGTGTAGATGCATTTGTCTCGGGTGACACGGTGTCATTCCGATATTTTTTTTATGTTCTGATATGTGGGTATAGTCGTGTCAGGGGTAGGCTCGGTGCCTTCCTATTGCATTAATTATGAATTTATTTGCATCTGGTAAGTACCCTGCATTATTTTGATATGCTTAAAAATGATTATAATATGCTACATGTATATGAAAATAATATGAAATACTATCTGATATGGAGCTACGGCTCATCTTGCTATTTGATATGATCTGAAAATCATGAAATATATGAATTTGTGTGTATTTATGGACGTTGGATACAATTGGCATGCCATAGGATTATTCGAGCTCACCATGTAAGGGAGGACTACGGTCCAGGGCTACGGCCTATATGTGGGAGATAAAAGGATGGAAGTGTAAGGAATATATGGAGCTACGGCTCAGGGCTACGGCTCATTACTGATTCATGATATGGTGTACAGGGAATCCGCGTATCCAATGGTACCAATATAATATGTGTTCGATATGTTATACTATGACATGTTTATGATAAGATATATGATTATATTATATTATGTCAGTGATATGGATATCTGATCATGTGATGCTTATACTGTTATAGAAGCATGCAAATAAGTTAGATTAATTTATGTTTAATCATGACACTCATATTATTGTTAATTCACTATCATGACTACCTCACTGGGCTATGTAAGCCTAACATACGTGTCTCATGCATTTTCAGGACCCTGATAGATTTCCAACCTTTGATCGTGTGGTGCAGTTGCAAGTCACATCTCTACCTTATATGTATGATATCTTTCATGAACTCCTAGTAAAGTGGCATATGATCCAACTTTTGTATAAATTATGTTTTGTAATTTAATAACGTAGTTTTATTTTAGTAATCTAGAAAAGTCCTATTAAATAAATGTTGGAACAATAATAATGATAGATACGAATAATTTTCTAATAAAAATGATTAGAAAGGAATCTAAGATTTTTGTGAGTTATTAGGCTCATTTAAATATGTAAAGAATTTTAGTAAGATAATTCAAAAAGAAATAGATTTGAATACTTTACAAAATAGTCACTAAACATTACATCGTCTAATCAGATAGGTAAATGACCTCCGCTAGTAATGAGATTTTACAGGCTAATAACTAGTAAGTTTAATTTCAGTATAATATCAGGAAATTCAGATAAGGACCCCTGATTTGTAAAAATTACAATTTAGTCCCTGAGTTTGAAAAAGTTTAAAATTGACCCCAATTGAGTAAGTTGTTAATAAGTTTAAGTGTTAAGTCTTAAAAGAGATTAATAAAATACGCCGAAATGATTTTTGAACTTTGGATTTATGTCTCCGATCTCCGCATCGTTTCCGGTAGCGCTCTCCGACCCGGTTCTCTACCAGGCCGGGAAGGGGGTGTTACAATCTAAAACATACACATTATTGTCACACACAGAACTTGCAGAAAAAGCAGAAATAGATGCAGGTGCATTATTGACATGAGTAGCATTATTGGCAAGATCAGTAGCAGAGACTAAAGAGCTAGGAAGAGTATAAAGTCGTTTGTGCATTCCACCAGTCAGCAAAACATTGTTGGTATGTAAATCTCTAATTTGACAGTGACTTGGATAAAACTCAACTGCCACCTGATTGTCCTGTGCAAGCTTGGACACAGACAGTAAATTTTTAGTAATTCCAGGGGTAAATAAAACATGCTTTAAATGTAAAGATTTATGATGTGTTAATAAAGAAGATTGACCAATAACTGAGATAGGGATAGAATTACCATTACCCACTTTCACACTACCTGAACCAGGATAACATGAAGCAGCATGGATATTGTGAGCATCGTTAGTGACATGATGTGTTGCTCCTGAATCTGGATACTAGGAGTTGTCACTTACAACCTCATGAGTTGCAATAAAAGCATGGGGTTGAGTAGGATAAACTGCAGGATGAGGTGCAGGATGATGTGTCACAGGGGCATGAGAAAGGGCATACACAGCAGGTCGAGGAGGAGGATAATATGGAGCAAATGGATCATATGATGGTCCAGAGTAATACACAGAACCATGTGAGTAGTTAGGATCAGATCCATATCCAGCATAAGCACTGACCCTCCCTTGTGGTCTAGAAGCTTCATTCTTGAAGTTGACATTAAACCGAGAATAACACCTCTCAGCTAAGTGGCCTATCTTTTCACATAATTGGCACTGAGGCCTGTTTGAAGAAAACCTTCCTCTACCTCCTCTACCTCTATTATAGTTCATATTATACCCTGACCCATTATCTTGTCTGTATTTAGTGTTGTCATCATAAGAACCAGTGTGAACCTCTGGTGGAATAGGTGAGAGTGTAGGTAAGGGGGTAGGGACAACATGTGTATAGGAAGGTGCTGGAGTAGAAGAAATAGATGGTTGTGGAAGAGACTGAGGTTGAGGTTGTGTTGAAGGTTTTGGAACTGGAGATGAAAATTGGTGGATTTATGAGTGGTGAGATTAGCAGAAGCACTGATATGATTTAAGAACCCAGTTTGTCTAGATTCAGCATCTAAAAGAACAGTGTGAACAGATTTAACATCTGAGGGAGTAGGACTAGCAGTTAAAACTGTGATGACATTCAAATTCAGGAGGTAAACCATTTAGGATAGCAGTGACATGTTCTTGATCAGAAATCATCTCTCCACAACTTGCTAAACTATCAAAGACCCCTTTAACCTTCATTAGAAACTCCCTCATACTCAAATCCCACTTTTTCTGTGAATGTAATAACCTTCTTAAAGACATAAGCCTAGAAGTGGTTTTACCACTGTAAATCCTATGTAGAGTGCTCCAAATCTCAGCTGAAGTATTATGCCCAATGAGATTGGGGAGGACTCTTTCACTAACAGTGGAGAGAAGCCAAGAAGCAAGTGATCCATCTTGTTCTTCATAATACTCAAAGTTAGGGTTAATTGAAACCACTCCATTTTTAGAAATGTATTGTGGTGACCAAGTGACATTACCATCAATAAACTTTTGTAATCGATTGGTCTTAATAGTGAGTAGAACTTGCTGATTCCATAGTAAGTAGTTTTCATCATTTAGGGTAACATTAATCTTTTTAGATCCAAACAGCTTATTAGAGGAGGTATTAGAGTTTGTAGAGCTTGTGGTTGTGTTTGTGTTTGGAGGATCAGTTTCAGTGGTATTGGTAACATCAGGTGAGGTGTTTTCAGTTTCAGGATTAGTCATAACTACAAAGGCAGAATCACAAGATGCAGATCACACTTCAAGAACAAGAATCACAAGAGATACGATGAAGACAAACACATATCAGCAAATCCAGATCCATAAGGATACACAGACGAGCATCAACAATTTTCAAGCTCAATTATAACAAAGGTATTCACCAGATTCAGAAGGATAATCAGTCAAACATTAGTATTGAGCAGAATCAAGCATATCACCAGAAGATTCATACAGAGCAGATGCGATAATGAGATGAACATATCCGGAACAAGAAATGAAGCAAAATCAGTTTGCACAAAGAGAAATCCAGGATAAGTCGAGCATCGGAGACATGAAAAATAACAGGAAAGCAACACAGAAGCACATCTAGGGCACAGAATCGACTCACGAGCACAGCTAGGGTACAAAATCAGAGAGCAATTGAAACAGCCACTCGAGAACACAAAATCAGAAGGAGAAATACTCGCAATCGCCACAGCAAAAGAAAATAAGAAGAAGAGCGGATGAATTGCTCGCAAAGATCGACCGCAGTTGCTCGAGAATCAACGAACTGTTTCACCACGACCACTGCTCCACCAGTGATAATCTCCGATCAAATTGCAGCTCCACGGCACCGATTACGAGGCTCTGATACCATGTTAGAATGTATCAACAAGCAAGAACTAAAGAGAATTGAAGAAGATGGATTGAAGAGAAAGGGGAATACGGTGAAGAAGATGATAAACAGAGAAAAGGGAAAAAAGAATTTAGAATAATATCTCTGATTTGTTACAAATGAATTACATAACCAATACAGAGAATGGGCCTGTTATTTATAGCCCAAGTCTAATACACCTTAACAGACTAACAGCCCAATAACCAATTGTAACAGACTCAACAACTTTGACTTTGACTATCAAGGCTAACCAACTTTGATTCTTCTAGAATACTTCTGATATCTCACTCTATATAAACACTTATATTTATAAATATAGATATAGTTTTAGAGGTAGATTAAGAAATTTAAATTTAGTAGTTTAGTAGTCAATTATAAATATAATTGTATGTGCGCTGCAGGAGATGATAATTGAGAAAAATGAAACCGGAGTTTAAGAAAAGAGTGAATTGAGATATGCACGACTACCTCCAATTCTATTGTATGTGCGCTGCACGACTTTTTAATGAGTAAAACTCACCGGTTTCTTTTAGTGACTCTTTTTATGTATGAATATTAAAAAATATAAATGTTAAATTATAATTTTAAAGTCTGAATTTTAAATTTTAAATCTTAAAAATACACACTACCTCCAATTCTCTAAACCATAATCTTAAACTTTAACCCTTGACTTTAAACTTATTTTTTTAGTGTGGGAAATAAGTATGGAGACAAAAAAAACAGATTTTTTATTCCTTTTTAATAATAAGTCATGTGACCTAAAAGACAATAATATATTCATTCCCTAAATTTAGACTATTAAAAAAATATACATAAACATATTCAATACATCCAATGAAGAGAATTGGAGAAAACACACGCATCGAAGTGTCACCAGTTGAACAACGTTAAACATGTTCATAACATGTTTTTCAACAATGTGAATTAGAATAAACAGAAAACAAAATTACATGGGTGGATTGCTTCTAAAGTATTCTTTGAGAAGTATTTATATAATTTTTAAAAAGCTTAATACAACTTTTTCCCTGAAGTATATTTGATTTCCCAACTTGCCCCCTAAACTTTATTTTGTTCATTTTTTCTCCTTAAACAATTCGCCGTTACCCATTTTCTCCCAATCCGTTATCATTTTCTGTTAAAAAAATATTCGACCAATAACATCCTGCCACGTCATCAATGGATTGACTAAGTCAATCCGTCTGGTTTTATTTAAAGGGTAAATTACATACAAAGCCTGTTAGGTTTGTTTTTTGTTCAATTTAGTCACTAAAAAGTCTATTTTTACCTTAAATTGACCCTTGTTTGTTTCTAATTTTTATAATTTAGTCCATTATTTGTTATTATTAATAATATTATTTTATTAAAACGTTAATATTTAATAAAAATAAATAAAAACAAATATTTTAATGCTAAATTAGTAATTTTTTAGATTCGAATTCCAATTAAATTCTAATTATTAATTCTAATTTCACTATATTTGAATTATAGTTTTTGAGTAAATTTTAAATTATATTTGAATCATGTTCGTATTATATTCGAATCATATTTAAATTATATTTGAATCATCTTCTAATTATATTCAAATTATTAATTCGAATTTTGTTATATTCAAAATATATTTTTTGAGCAAAATTCAAATTATATTAGAATTATATTTGAACCATGTCTATATTATATTCGAATCATATTCAAATTATTTTCGAAATATAATTTGAATATGATATTTCGAATGTAATTCGAATATGATTCGAATATAATATGAACATGATTAGAATATAATTCTAATATAATTACATATTTTTCAACTATTATATTCGAATCATGTTCATAGTATATTCGAATCATGTTTAACATGTAATTATATTCGTATTATGTTCATATTATATTGGAATCATATTAAAATTATTTTCGAAATATAATTTGAATATGATTCGAATATAATATGAACATGATTTGAATATAATTCTAATATAATTGCATGTAGAACACAATTTTATTAGAAATGGAGAGGAGTTTGGGAGCTAAAAGGTCGGGTTCGGAGATATGGCGGAGGAAGGCTTTCGGTTCCGGCGATTCCAAAGGTAAATCTACACAGATCCCTTCTTCAGACGAATGGATTGCTTTCGTTGATAACCTGAGCAAGAGGGTGTCCCGGAATGCTCTTTGGGAATTATTTGGCTTTCATGCCAAGGTGTTGAAGGTCTTTGTTCCGTTTAGGAACGACAAACCAAAATATAAGTTTAGCACCTTTGCCTTCATTCATTTGGCTAGCAGAAGGGATTTGGAGAAGGTCATTGAAAGGGTGGACAATACGTTCATCGATGGCAAGAAAGTTCGAGTTTCGCGTGCTAAGTTTTCGAAAGAAAACAGAATCCCTCAGAATCTTATTCCCAGGAATAGGAGCAGGGTGTTCCAGGCGGGTAATGTTGATGTTCCAGAGGGTGGAAATCGGAGTTATCAAAAGGGTTCTGCGACTACTCCTAATATTGGGCGTTCGTATAGAGATGTTTTGTTGAATAATTTGAATCCTGGGATGACGACGGACCGGTCTGGCAAAGATTCTCCCAGGTCCGGTGAAGTCTTGGAGGTTACTGTTAAAGATGAAGACACGGCTTGGATTGAGAGATCAAGTGTCGGCATTATTAAAAAGGATTTTGATAGGGAGTTTGTGGAGAAGGCACTTGCAAGTGATGGCATCAAAGTTAAGCTTGCCTTTTGGGGCAATACTGCAAACGCCTGCATTATTACTTTCTATTCTGCGGAAGATAAAGAAAAGGCTTGGTCGGGGAATAAAGAGGCACTTTTGTTCTGGTTTGCTGTGATAGAGGAACATGCTATGGTTGACGGTTTCCCTCTTTCTTTCTGTTCTATTTCTATTGCTGGTCTGCCGATTTTTTGTTGGTCTACTGATTTTTTCTCTACCTTAGCGTCTGGTTGGGGTAAATTTGTCTGTATCTCTGAAGATTCGAGCTTGAAAAGAGACCTGTCCGTGGCTCGGTTGGTTATTCGAGTGGCTAGTGTCTTCGATTTACCTGACTCCATGTACGTGAAAGCAAATGGTAAGGTTTTCTGTATTAAAATATCGTCAGGGGATTCTTTCTTTGTGGATAAGCCGGTGGAAGTTCCGTTTGTGGAGTCGGAAGATGGTAACGGATGGCCGGAATTTGACCCCCATGTCGACGGCCATGACATCTTCGACGATCAGATCCGGAATTCTCCTTCTCTGGGGTTGGCGGCGGATGTTGAAGGCTCTTCTGGAAAAGAACGCTCGAATAATGATATCTCCTCGGGGTCGTCTGGGGGAGCTGATTCCCAAGCTGCTTCTCTGGGTCCTCGGGACTTGAACTTTTCGCAGAACATGAGGAATGATGGTTCATTACCTAATAATCACATGGGAATTTCTTCGGGTCATGTCAACCCTCCGAATTTGGATAGTGAACAGTGTGCTCAAGTGGGCTGCTCAGCCCAAGGTAATGGTCCTCCACCGCCTGAGCCCACTAGGTGTTTGAGGCCTTTATCCCCAGTTATATGTCCAAGTGATCGTTGTTCAGGGAACTTCCATAACCGTATTGTTGAGGATTCGTTCGATTACTCCCAGGCTTTGCGGTCTACACAGGTGGGGTCGGAGATGGTTCCTGATAGCAATTTGGAGGGGTCGTGCATGGGTCTCTCTACCCCGTCCGGCGAGATTTTTGCCGAGCCTATTAATTCTCGGAATGTGACCAGAGATTCAATTCCCCCGCTTCAACCCACAAAGGCAATTTTCCCCCTTGACAATTTTTTCAATCCGGCACACCGCAGAGTGCTACGAAGCCTCGATAGGGATTCCATTGAGTCCAATCAGGGTGGTGTTTTTCCGAAAAGTTCGGGTTTCTCTCATGATTCCGTCCATCTCAGTCTCATCGATGAAGCTCTGGCGGTTTGGGGTGTCAGCAAGGTTCTGGGTGTTTCTTTCATTGGAGGGAAATCGGCTGTGGTTAACAAGGTGGTGGAACTCGAATCTGCTACTTGATTTCTGGGCGTTTTTTTTTTCTTCTACTGCCAGGGTTTTGTTAGTTTTCTATGGACTTGAAAATCTTATCTTGGAATATAAGGGGTCTTGGTAAAAGGGAGAAAAGATGTGCTATCAGGTTATTAACTTTAAAGGAAAAGCCGAACTTCATTTTCATTCAAGAAACAAAACTTGAGAATTTATCTCCTGATATTATTCGCAGTATGGGGTGTGGTGGTCCACTGTTGAATTTGGTCTCTCCTGCGTCGGGGGCGTCTGGAGGTATGGCTAGCTTTTGGGATCCAGAATTTTTTGATTTGTCTTTTTCTCATGGGTCCAGAAATTTTGTTGCTCTAATTGGAAAAATTAGAAAATCTGGCTTCGCTTGTGGATTTGTGAATATCTATTGCCCGTTGGTTGAATCAGAGAAAGCTATTTTTTCCGGGAATTGCTTTCATTCATGCAGAATCACATGGTCTCTTGGTGTTTGGGGGGGGGACTTTAATTGCATTATTAGTAATGTAGAGAAGTATGGTTTGTCTGTTAACACAAGTAGTATTGAATTATTCAGAAGCTTTATACAAGAAGGATTCTTGATCGATCTGCCCCTCCTAGGTGGCTCTTTCACTTGGTCTAATCTTCGTGATAATCCTACATGGGTTCGATTGGATCGTTTCCTCGTGGATGCTGAGTTTCTCGTTCATTTCTCTGCGGTTGATCAGAGAGTTTTGCCACGTTCGATTTCTGATCATTGCCCCATCATTCTTGGTAATTGTAGTCTGTCGGGTGGTCCTAAACCTTTTAAATTCTTCAATTATCTCATGGACTTGGAAGGTTTTGATAATATGGTGGTTGAAGCCATAAAGTCTCATCCGGGTGGCAATCGTCGAATTGGTTTATTTAGCATCCTGAGGTCAACTAAAAAGAACATTAAAGAGTGGTCTAGACCTGCGGCTAATTCTATTGTTTTTGAGATTCCTTGTCTTCAAACTAAACTAGCCGAAATTGAAGAGAGGGTGAGAAACGGCAGTGCTTCTTATTCTGATCGATCTGAGTTAGTGGTGGTTAAAAATCAGCTTTGGTGCTTGTACCGCCGCGAGGAAAAAGCTTGGCTTCAGAAATCCCGTTTGTGTTGGTTTAAAGAGGGCGACCGTAATACTAGGTTCTTCCACCTAGCAGCTTCAAACCGTAGGCGTCGCAACTCGATTCTCACTATTTTTCAGAATGGTTCTTGTATCTCAGAACCGAGTGCTATCAAGAAGTGTGTGTTCGACTTTTTTCGCCATGTTTACAATTCCAAGGCAACTATTGAGGTTGATAGCATTGATATTGGCTTCAAGAGAATCTCTGAATCAGAAAAGTTTGGCTTGGAACGTCAATTTTGGGAAGATGAAATTTGGGATGCGATTGCATCCATGGATAGTTCGAAAGCTCCTGGTCCGGATGGCTACAGTATGGGTTTCTTCAAGAAATATTGGGAGGTTCTCAAGTCTGATCTGGTTAAATTCTTCTCGGATTTTCATGTTGGGAAAGATTGGGAATTAGGTGTGAACCACTCTTTTATCACCTTAATTCCTAAAAAACTCGGGGCGGTATCCCTGGAGGATTTTCGTCCTATAAGCCTGGTTGGAGGGCTGTACAAAATCCTATCTAAAGTGCTGGCAAGGAGGCTTAGAGTGTGTATGGATTCGGTGGTGAGTATGTCTCAATTTGCCTTTATTCCGGGTAGGCAAATTATGGACTGCTCTTTGATAGCCAATGAAGGCATTGACTTCATGCAAAAATCAGGCTTGAGTGGTACGGTTTTTAAGATCGATTTCAAGAAAGCATACGACACTGTGGATTGGGGTTTCTTGTTGCGGGTGATGAAAGAAATGGGGTTTGGCGAGCGTTGGTGCCAATGGATCCTAAAATGTGTTAGTACCGCTTCAATCTCTGTTTTGATTAATGGTTCTCCGTCGGAGTGTTTCTCATTATCTCGAGGGCTTCGCCAAGGTTGTTCACTCTCCCCCTTACTCTTTAATTTGATCGGAGAAGCTCTTCATTTAATGTTGGTGAAGGCGAATGCGCACGGGCTCTTCAATGGCTTCCAGATTGGGAGGGGGCGGATCCGTATCTCCTATCGCACCTTCAATTCGCCGACGATCTCATTATTTTTTGTGGCGCATCGATAAGAGAAGTCTTGAACGTTAAAAGAATTCTCAGGGTGTTTGAGATCGCCTCGGATCTCCAGCTTAACTTGTCTAAAAGTAGACTCTTTGGCATTAATGTGGATGATGCTTCGATAAATTTATGGGCATCCGTTGTTGGCTGCGTGAAAGGCTCTTTCCCGTCGGATTACTTGGGTCTTCCCCTTGGTGCTAAAAGAAACTCTTCGTCCTTGTGGGATCCAATTGTGGAGAAGTTTCATAAGCACCTTGCAAGTTGGAAAGGCAAAAACCTCTCTTTTAGTGGCCGATTGGTGCTTGTAAAATCGGTTTTGTCTTCTCTCCCTACATACTTCTTGTCTCTTTTCAAGATACCTATAGCAGTGGCGAAAAAACTGAATGGTATTACTTCTAATTTCCTTTGGGGAACAACGGAGGAGCATCACAAGATCCATTGGTTGAATTGGAATTCGGTGTGCAAACCTCTGGAGTTGGGTGGATTGGGTATTAGAGATATGGTTTTATTCAACAAGGCTCTTCTGGGCAAATGGACTTTGAATTTTGCTAATGCCGATGAATGCGAATGGAAAAAGGTAGTTTGCTGTAAATTGAACATAGAGCAGAATTCTCTCGTCATTGACAATTCGAAAAATAGGATGGCCTCCTGGATTTGGTGGGATATTCAGAGTTCATTCGTGGGTCAGGATGAGTTTGGGATTGCTTTCCAAGAGTGTTGCCGCCTTCAATTAGGTGACGGGAATAAACTCTTCTTTTGGTCGGATCATTGGATCGGGTCGGAACCTCTTCAATCCCGATATCCGAGAATCTTTGCCCTCGCTTGGAATAAAAATGGCAAGGTTAAGGAATTTGGTCTCAAGGTGAATGACAGTTGGAGTTGGAACATTTGTTTACGAAGAAGACTCTTTGATTGGGAAATTTCCCAATGGGATTCCTTGCTTCGGGAACTTTCGGATATTAAAACAAATGGCTTCTCCCACGATTGTCTTGTTTGGCGAGGTAATTGCGAAGGTATTTACTCTGCTAAATCTGGTTACTTGTGTACAAATAAAAGGACTAAAATTCCTTTCGATTGGAAAGGTTTGGTGTGGTCCGGGTTGGTTCCTCCGAGAATTGATTTTTTTATATGGCAAGCGGCTCTCGGACGGTTGGCGGTTCGTTCGGAACTTGCAAAAAGGGGTATCGGGGACCTGTCAAATATTTTATGCCCTTTTTGTTCGGTTAAGGAGGAGTCAGTTCCTCATTTATTCCTCTATTGCTACAGCACTTGGGAAATCTGGTCTTGGTTTTTTAGAGTTTGGAACCTGTTTTGGGTACTGCCGTGTGATATCTCGTCTTTACTAATGCAGTGGGGGGATTTGAAACCTCCATCGGTGCCACCACTTCTTTGGAAACTTATACCCATCGCCATATTCTGGTCTACTTGGTTGTTTAGAAATGAGGTTGTCTTCAAGAACACTACTTTTGATAAGCTTCAACTTTTATTCTTAGTTCGTTTCAGGTTGGCTTCATGGTACAAAGCTGGTGTTTCCGATGTGGCGGTGTCTCTCGAGGATGTCATTGCGAACCCTGCGATCGTTGGTTGTGGTCCGTTGAAACAAATTCCTACTGTGGGGACCCGCTGGCTCCCACCCCCGGTCGGTTTTGTGAAAATCAACACAGATGGGGCTGTGTTGGCGTCCGGAAGTAGGGGAGGAATTGGTGGCATTGCTCACAGTCACAGTGGGGAAAAGATTTTGGAATTCTCGAAAAGCGTCGGGGCTGGTCCCCCGGTCCTTGCGGAGCTTCTAGCAATTAGAGAAGGTATCGCGTTGGCTAGTTCTAATGTGATATGTGCCAAAGCCCGCCTCATCATCGAAACTGATTGCTGCCTTGCCGTCGATTGGATCGAAAATCCTGCTGAGTGTCCCCTCATTTTTCGAAATCTAGTCCAGGAAATCATTCGTGCTAGTTCTCCCCGTGGGTGTATTTTCCGCAAGATTCCCCGTTGTTGTAACAGTGCTGCGGACGTACTAGCAAAAAGGGGTATTGGATAAAACTTGTGTTTTTGTTCTTTTTGGTTTGTCGGGACATGGTCGTGGAGTCTTTGTTTTGTTGGTGCCTATGTTGTTTGAACATTATTAAAGCTTTAATAAAATTGTGACACTCTTTTCCTCCTTCCGCTATTGGATTACTCACCTTGGTGGGTGATTCGATATGAAGAGGGTTTTTAACGAGGTCACCCTTTCTTATCAAAAAAAAAATATAATTGCATGTTTTTTGAACTATTATATTCGAATCATGTTTAACAGGTAATTATATTCGAATCATGTTTGACAGATAATTATATTTGAATCATGTTTAACAGGTAATTATATTTGTATCATGTTTAACAGGTAATTATTCGCATCATGTTCATATTATATTCGAATCATATTCAAATTATATTATAAATATGATTCGAATATAATACGAGCATGATTTGAATATAATACGAATATAATTACCTGTTAAACATGATTCGAATATAATTTGAATATGATTCGAATATAATAGTTGAAAAAACATGTAATTATAATAGAATTATATTCGAATCATGTTCATATTATATTCGAATCATATTCAAATTACATTCGAAATATCATATTCAAATTATATTTCGAAAATAATTTTAATAAGATTCGAATATAATATGAACATGATTCGAATATAATTTGAATTTTACTCAAAAACTATAATTCAAATATAGTGAAATTAGAATTAATAATTAGAATTTGATTGGAATTCGAATCTAAAAATTACTAATTTAGTATTAAAATATTTGTTTTTATATATTTTTATTAAATATTAACATTTTAATAAAATAATATTATTAATAATAACAAATAATGGACTAAATTATAAAAATTAGAAACAAATTGGGGTCAATTTAAGGTAAAAATAGACTTTTCAGTGACTAAATTGAACAAAAAAAAACCTGACAGACTTGACATGTCATTTACCCTTTAAATATAACCAGACGGATTGACTTAGTCAACCCGTTGATGACGTGGCAGGATGTTATTGGCCAAAAAAAGAATTTAACGGAAAATGGTAACGGGATGGAGCAAAATGGGTAACAGTAAATTGTTTAAGGGGGAAAAGTGGGCAAAATGAAATTTAGGGGGCAAGTTGGGAAATCGGATATATTTTAGAGGAAAAAGTTGTATTAAGCCTTTTTAAAATATACAATATTATTTTTGAAAGAGCATATATAATATTATTTTCCATGATAAGAAAATACATAATATTAAATTCTCCATGATAATTGACAAGGACAAAATAATACATCAATTGAAAAAGGCAAGATCATATTTTATGAGTAATTATTTCACACATTGGTGGTAGAAAACGTTACCACAAGTGTCTTAGTTTTAGGATTTAGATAATTAATTTATGGTTTAGAGTTTATGTTTAAAGATTTAGAATTTAGGGTTTAGGATTAGAATTTAAGATTTATAGGTTAAAACTTAAATCATTTAATCATATTATCCTAAAACATAAATCATAATCACTAAATTATAAATTTTAACTACGACCCTTAAACACTAAACTCTAAAATTATCAATTCTAAATTTTAACTAAAACTCTCGAACTTAAACCCATAAAATTTTAAATTATATCACTCATGAAATCACAAGAATATTTCGAAAAAAAATCATAAAAACATTTAACAGAAAAAAGAAAAAGGAAAATCCAAACTTGTCTTTCTGTCACCTATACTTCGATTCCCTCGATAAAGAAAAGATTGTAGGTTCGGTTTTAGGCCTTGAGAGTAAAACTGGAAATGTGATTATCGTCCAAGGCTGATGTGACGCGTGGTGGACATTCACTGGACCTCTTATATATTTATTTATATATTTTATCAAATCGAATCTTTGCTCTGCTCCATTATAACAATACAGTTGCCCTTTCATTGACAAATGGACGGCTCTGATTGTCCCAAGCCCATCACTCTCGTCAACTTTGCCTCCAAAAATCCCATTCTTACCGGTTGGCACCAAAACTTACGTGGCATACGCCGCGTCACGCCTGAGCTCATTCCCCCCTTAGGTGGCCACCACTCCCCCCAACAAAATATAGTTACACTTGAATTTACCCTAACCAACTCTAATTTAGGATTCGGAGGTTTAATTTAAGAGGGTTAGAAATTTAAATTGTATGGTTTGAATTTAAGATTTATAATTAAAATTTAAATTTTAAAGTTTAAGATTTAAGATTTGTCAGTGCATGGAATAATAAAGTTGATGTGAATTTTAAGTTTTCAGTTATATAATTTACATGTTAATTTTCTCGGATAATTTACGTTATAGTTTTTTAAATTTAATTTCAATTTTGATTTAGATCACACATTTAATTTAATTTAATATATAATTCAACTTTTATTACTAATAAATTAAGTGAATTATTTTAACATATTAAATAATTCTAACGAAAAAATATAATTGACATTTTTACTTAAAATGTTTTTCACGTGCCATTATCAAATAATGTATAATTGAAAAATTAAATATTTCTTATTAGAATTTACAGGAAATTTAGTTAATCTTCCTTTAAATTTATTTAAATAAGATGTTAGAGAAAAATTTAACAAAATTTATTTTAATTATCAATTAAACATTATTTGTTGACATGTGAAAAATATATTAAATTAAACTGTTACTTTCAGCTTTTTTCGTTATAATTATTTAACAATGTTAGTATAAGTGATTTAGTTTATTAATAATAAAAGTTGAATGATGTTATTTGATTAACTTAAAGGTTTGTAATCTAAATAAAAATAGAAATATTAAGTTCCTTGATCTAAATGCAAATTACTCAACTCTCTCCGATTGAGTTTAAGGTAAATTTTAAATTTTAACACTCATTGTTCTTCTTACTACTGTTTTGATCACTAAATTTTAAATTTTCAAAATTTTAACAATGTCAGTATAAGTAACTTAGTTTATTAGTTTAGGATATGCAAATTACTCAACTCTCTCATTTTAGTTCAAGGTAAATTACAAATTTTAACACTCATTGTTCTTCTAACAATAAATGGAAGGTGAAAACGGAAAACGGAAAATAAGAGGATAAGTGAAGGGGTAGGTCTACGGTGTTGCATAATCGTGGTACGGTTACATTGCAGTACCAACTAAAAATGTTATAAAATATTGAATACAAAATTAAAAATGTTATATTTTTTATAACATTTTCGGTTGGTGTCTTGCGACAGTATCGATACTTAAAGACAAATTTTAATACTTAAAAAAACTTAAAATGTTATCAGAAGCGATAAGTATTAATACTCGAAGTTAAGTTTCGATACTTAACCATCAACCTAAAATGTTATCAAAAAGTGTAACATTTTCAGTTCCGTGTTCAGTGTATTGTAACCATAAAGTATAAATCCTAATTTGGTGTAAATGAAGGAGACAAAAATCCCCCGCTCCTTTTTGGTGTCCCTTTCTATGCCCAATATTAAACAAATTAAATTTTAAGTCCTAACCTTAAATTTTAAATCATAAACCATAAATCCTATGCTCTAAAAATACAGCATACCCTAATTCTCTAAATTGTAACCATAAAGTATAAATCCTAAACCTAATTTTTAGTGTAAGAACATATATAGAAGCACCAAAAAAGGATAGGGAATTTATATTCAAATGAAAGGGCGACAATCTATCACAATTGTTGACCAAAAATTCTGGATTTAATATACAAATTGATAGTAGATAAACAAATACCGTTAAATATGTGCACAAACTATGTCTTTTTCATATAGGTTCTCGAACTATATTTTGGGCCAAATAGGTACTTAATGTTTTCTTCCGTTACCCAAATAAGTGCCTCGCTGTGACGGACGTTAGTTTTCCTCCACTATCTATTTTCTCAGCAACCAAACAAGATATTTTCTCACCCAAAATCCTCGATACAAGAATCTAGGATTTTTTTGATGGGGTTGAAGCAAGTCTTTAACATTTTTGTTCGAAAACCACAGTTTTAGTTTCCGCCATGTCTATTTTTCTTTATTTCGTTTCAAGCTCGAAATATGAGTTTTAATTATTTCAAGAAATTTTCTCATCAAACAAGAAATGTTCACCCAAAATTGTAATGGAGAATTTTGATGCTTTGAAATATTTTATTTATTTTTAAATATAATTTCAAAATTTTAAAAAATGACACGTGTTAGATAACGATGAGAATTAACGTCCGTCACGGTGAAGAGCATATTTAGGTCACGAAAAAAAATGTTAAACACTTATTTAACTCAAAATATAATTCAAATATTTATTTAAAAAATATATATAGTTTGAACACCCATTTAATGGTTCAATTTTTTTATCCATTAAAGGGGGCAAGAACTAAGGAATAAAAAGATGTTTTGGTCTGTGTGAAATGATTGGACCAACCATATTTGCAACATGCACTCATGATTGAGCTGCGACTTGAGAATAATTGAAACATAATGAGAAACAGCTTAGGCGGTTCGACCAAAAACCCCATAAAAAAACTAGTATATATTAACGCCTTCAAAATAATAGGATAAATTACACAAGATATTAGTATTAAATTTTAGGTGATATATCGTTACTACCGCTAAAACTTTAATTTATTCAATTATAACACTAAATTTTGATTTTGGCTAATTATATTATTGGATCGTACACCTTAAACCTCTTAAATCCAAAAAAGCACCGAAACCATTAAAATGGTATTTTTTATTTATTTTCATCAATTTTGAGTGAAATTTGCGGGAAAACAATCTAAAGAAAGAAAAAAGAATAAAATGTGAACGTTCTTTTTTTGAAATGTATAAACGAAGTACGCCGTTGCCGGGCATCGAACCCGGATTACCCGCGTGACAGGCGGGTATACTCAAAATGTGAACATTCTAATATTGATCTTTTAATGAATAATAATGCCACCTATAGCGGAAGTGGAATGTTCATTGCAAAAAAGAACCGTTTTAAAATTTAATGACAAATTAATACGCTCTTAAAGTTAAATACTTAAATTAACATCGTTTTAAGCATCAATAACCACATCGAAATGATAATATTTTGATAATGTCGACAAACTGGCGTTTATGCATCACATCGTTATCGAGTTAACGTCCTAGTGGTATAACTGAAATCAAAACAAAATTTTAATGTTATAATTAAAAACAAATTGAAAGTTGAATAATATAAACAACATAACGTTTAAAATCCAGTAATAAATAGTGTAGTTTACTCAAAATAATAATGATAAACATTGATTAAACAAAAAATCGCTCTTCCCATTAATATCATCCAATCCTTACCGTTCATCATGTAATTAATGACATAAAAATGACCAAAATGAAGAAAAAAATCGAAAAGGTAAGAGAGAGACGGAGGAGAGGGGTGGTGGGGAATATCTACGGTTGCTATACATCCAGAGCAGAGGATCGTAACCTCTTGGCTGGCCGCTCGACTTGGCTAGTGGAGCCGGGATTATCGAAGAGCGTATCACAGCTGCCACAAGCAGCCGCATCGAGGACGCCGACTGGGCTTGGAGGCGCGGATGACGGCTCGACCCTTGGGTTCTTGAGCCGAGCAGATGGACACGTGTCGATCATGTATTTCTCCATTAGTTGGTGACAGCTTCTCACCATTTCCTATACCCAAGCAAAAATGAGTAAACAAAAAGGGGAAAAAATAAAAATCACCACGAGATTAATATATATATATAAAAACACACACGCAGCTTTCCATGTTTCTCCAATCTTCGAAATTCTCGCACATAAAAGAAAAGGGAATATTTGCAATGCGGCCCTTAAAGAAACATAAAATCATATCTACGTCCGCTTAAAAACACACACACAAAGTACTTACTCTGTTTATACTCTCGTGAAAGAAGGCGTCATCAGCCGGAAATTCAGAACACTCTCCGGCAGCGCAAAACACGGCGGCCGCCGCCATCTCCGACGGCGCGAATCGCAAGAAATCAATAACTGAAAATAACACATAAAGAAGAACAACATATAAATCAAATTGAACTAAATGATTCTGTGATTGAATCGATAGATCAATAGAAATATATACCACGAGTGGTGCTGAGAATGAGATCCGAAGAAGCAGAGATAAGAGAATCAAAGGAATCGGGTAATAAGCTCGAAAACGAAGGGAGTTTGCAAACGAAGTGATGCAGATAATCAAAGGGAGTAACGGAGCGTAGTCTCCAATTGAGAACGTCCATCACACGAAGCTCCATTCTCTGGATGGTTTTAGGTTCAAAAACGAATCTGGGTTCGAACACTTGAAGGTCCAGCAACAATGGGACCTCCGGTTCCTCCATTTTCGCCGCCAAAGATAAACAAGCCACTGATAGAAGCTGAAACGGCCACCCATTTGCCAGCTACGCGCCAAATCACAGAAATTCAGCAAAATTATAGACCGACTTTTCATTTCTTAATAACAGTAAGAAATGAGGGTTTACCGGAAGATAATGGGAAGAGAGGAAACGGTCTAAGTAGTTGATGGAGAGAAACGCCGTTACTGGGCTGAAATTATGGTATGCATGCACCTGCATTGCCTCATCGCATCAAAAATCAGTAAAAATATGTATATAAGAGGGAAACGGGGGATACCTTTAGGATCCAATTGATGGAGTCTTGGCGGGCAATGACGTCGATGGAACGTTGCTGGTAACGGTGGAGGTAATCGGGAAAAGGCATGTGATGGGATTCCAAGTCGATGAGTTTTAAAATGGTACCCTCATCGGACGGTGGATAATTGAGTAGAGTTGGAGATTGACGTTGGGAAGAGGTGTCGGGTTCTGGAGTTACCACTTCAACGGCGTCGTCACCGGAGCAGCTGCTGGTTGTGCTACTACTTCTACTACCAGCAGAGACAGAGGAGTTATTAGAGGGAGTTGAGTGAGAGTGGGAAAGGGACATTTGGTTGATGTAATAATAAAGATGTTGCTGCAGAGAAGGCGGAGGCAACGTCTTTTAGCGGAGAAGATTCAAGTTTGGCGGCGGCATTGATGACGGCGACGAAGGTGTGGAGGAGTAAGTCGATATTGGTGATGGAATTTGGTTTGTTGTTGCTTTGGTTTTTATGGAGTTTTGTTTGATGGGTTTACTGTTCAACAAAGTTCTTTTTCCTTTAGAAAAATTATTACTCGGCCTTTAGACTTTAGTAAATGAGTATACTTATACACTTGTAAATCGAATAATGAAGTAGGGTGCATTGTACTTTTACGAGATTACATTAGTTTTTTAGAAGAATAACTTAGGTTTAAATTAAGTATTATTATCTAAATAATACTAATGTACGATCCTTTGCTCTATTCGGATTTTTTTTTCAAAGTCATTTATTTTTTTTTAGGTTTTTCTTGGTCGGCGACGACACTAACATTTTCATATTTTTAATAAAAATCTGTTCTGTTTAGTTTCTTCTTTTTGCGTATTTGTGTGAGTTTGTCTATTTTTGTGGCATGCTTTCACTTTGCTTTTGTGTCACGATTCTTTTACCTTGTGGCACATTGTTTGCCTACCTTTGAAGTAGATCTGAGATTGTGTGGAGATTCTCACGTCGCTCGTATCTGATTTACGATTCTCGGTATTATTTCAAGGTTAGATTCTCTTTTGTGGTTGTTTGTCGATGTATTCAGTTCTGTTTTTGCGAAACAGCCTGTAAGTCTACTTTGGTTCGCTTGCCACTCCATCATCTCAAAAGCGTCTAATTGGATAGAAACAAAAAAGTATTATTGACGATTATTGGATTACTATAGATATGGACGTCAGATTCAAGAGAAGACTTCGATTGTCGTTGCGACTTCGTGTTTCTTTTTATTTTCTTTGTTTGAGGTTTGGTGGATATGATTTCCAAATTCCTCTAATTATATTGTCAAAGTTATACTTTTTTTTATTCAATAAAATTCAGTATCGGTTTAAGATTTAAAATAATAATAATAATAATAATAATAATAATAATATTTTCTAATTATTTATCAAAATGACACTAAAAATTACTTATAAAAATACTATCATTTCTTGATATGCATAACAAAGTGTGTCACGTCGGTCATGTCTACATAATATATTTATGACAATGTGACGACGCAATATTATCAAAGTTTGTAAAAAAATATAAAAATAAAAGAAAAAAAAGAAAGAAGGGGGTAAAAATTTGCAACAATGATGCTGAAGATATTGGACATGTGCTCCGGGGTTGTACTGAAGTAAGAGCGGTTTGGCAGCAATTGATTCACCATGCTAAGCTAGTTGGTTTCCTGAGGTTACCGGTTAAGGATCGGTTACTTCTCAATTTTCAAAACCCCTTCACTTTTTGTACAGGACCATGTAGGTTGGGAAAATCGTTTTGCAATCCTCTGTTGGTTGCTGTGGATTAGGCGAAACAAGCAATTCTTTGAAGCGGAATTCGTGGCGCGTGACTCCATCTTTAGCGAGTGTCTTCGAATGGAGAGGGATTTGGTAATTTTTCAGGCCAGGGGTGGGACAACTAAGGAGGGGTCGTCGCGGTGGTTGAAGCCGAAAGTTGGTTGGGTTAAGTCTAATGCAAATGGAGCAGTCGGGTTAAAAAATGAGGTCGCGGCTTGTGGTGGAGTTATACGCGATGAGAATGGTGATTAGAGCATTGGATTCTCTAGGAGCCTAGGCCGATGTTCAGTCCTTATGGCTGACATCGGGGGGATTCATGACGTGTAACCCTAAACTCGGTATATAAGAAAAGATCGAATTTAAGAAGTTACAATTGAAAATTTAATCATTAAGAAAATTAATTTTAAAAAGATATACTTTAAATTAAAATAAAATAATATAAATTTAATAATAAATAAAAATAAAATTATCATAATAGATATTCGAATAATTATATAAAATCTCTGAATTAAAATAACAATAGATGAATGCTAAAAATAATCTCAAAATATAAATAGTCTAAAATTACATCAATGTCCAAAAATAATAAATAGAAATTTGATTAAACTAAAATAGTTTCGTACTGAATAATAAAATAACCGGATAAAATCTGAGATCCTCAAAGTACCACGTCGCCTAAAGTCCAAAGATATCTCTAAGAAGAAACTATGGGGAGTAAACTAAAGAGCATAGTGTGTCTTTAAAATGCAAGAAAAACCATAATCATAAACATAATATTATTTTCTTAAAATTCTTTAAAGCACAACACATAAATCACAAGCGCAATGCAATGCACCAAACTACGCCCGCCAAAAATGAGGAAGGTTCCCATAACCCCCTCCCTACGTCTGCCAATCCGAAGTGGAATTCAGCCCGAAGGGTGAAACCACTGGACTTACTCCTTACAAATCTCAACCCATGCTCATACAAATATGATGTTTAAAATTCAAGTTTCATAAAAACCAATTCCGTAAATCCGATATTCCATAAACATAATTCATAAATCATAGTCCATAACTCCATAAACCATAGTTTCATAAATCTAATGTTCGTAATACATAATCAAAACAAATTCTGAAATCGTATGCATATGATGTCAACCATACAAGGCATAATACATATAAATAATCACACAATAGGTAAAACACCAACACATAAAAAATAGTATATAATTTAATTATAGCACCGGAAGAAAACACATCTTAGCCAAGCTATACTCAACCTACAGAATGATGTGATTTTCCATGATCAGAAATATTGGATCCAATTGTATCGGTACTAGACTAAACTTGGGATTGAAGTGATTAACAAACAAGAATGGATATAGAGCGGTGGAGATTATTACATAGGAATTTAACAAATCAATAAGGGATTTTGGCGGCATGAAACTATATAAAAAAAGTAAGGTTTTGGGATGATCTTATTTGAACTAGGTGTGTGTATATATAGGGAGAGTAAACATAATTTAAGTAAAACAATAAAAGTGATATAGGACAGAAAAGAATAAAAGTAAATAAAATAATTAAAAGAAGACGAGTAGAGGAGGGGATTAGAATTCAATTTAAAATTAAAGTACTAAATATATATATATAATATTTAAATAATAATTAAAAAAATAAGTCGGCTAACATAATCAAATTGAACTTTCTTTTACAACAATGGGTTAATTTCATTAAGGGTCCTTAAACTTTTAAGAAATCTCATATTAACTTTCAAGTTTGATAAAAATAAGATTTTGAATTAAAAATTCTCAATTGTTAGGGTTTTCAATTAGAGATTTTAAAATTAGATTTCTAAATTAAGAATTTTGTGAATCTCAATTTCAATTCAAACATATGTTTGATTCACACTCTATGTTTTGAGAAATATTTACCATTCGAAAAGCGGAAAAAACAGAGTCTTTGTCTGAAGAAATACATTGAGAAAGGGTGGATGTATAGAACCTTTCAACGAGATAATGCTTTTTCAACTCTCTCAAAACAGAATCTATTCCAAACATATATGCCGTTGTTCCTTACTTCGACAGGGTACAAATATCTAAATTTGATATTTTTAGATACTTTTTCAGACCTATTGCCGATACTAAGTAGTAGTAAAAAATTTGTATCCATTTTTCATGATATTATGCATGGATCAGATATATCATGGCGAATTCTTTAGAAAAAATTGTGTCTTCCACAATAGAATCTGATTTCGAGTAAGTGTTTACATGATTTTCTTCTGTCCGAAGAAACGATTCATCGAAATAATGAGTCACCATTGATATCGACACGTCTGAGATCGCCAAATGTTCAGGAGTTCCTCTATTCAATCCTTTTCCTTCTTCTTGTTGCTGGATATCTCGTTCGTACACATCTTCTCTTTGTTTCCCGAGCCTATAATGAGTTACAGACAGAGTTCGAAAAGGTCAAATCTTTGATGATTCCATCATACATGATTGAGTTGTGAAATCTTCTGGATAGGTATCCTACATCTGAACTGAATTCTTTCTGGTTAAAGAATCTCTTTTTAGTTGCTCTGGAACAATTAGGAGATTCTCTAGAAGAAATACGGGGTTCTGCTTTTGGCGGCAACATGCTATGGGGTGGTGGTCCCACTTATGGGTTCAAATCAATACGTTCTAAGAAGAAATATTTGAATATCAATCTCATCGATATCATCGATCTCATAAGTATCATACCAAATTCCATCAATCGAATCATTTTTTCAAGAAATACGAGACAACTAAGTCATACAAGTAAAGAGATCTATTTATTGAAGAAAAAAAAAACGTGAGCGGTGATTGAATTGATGATAAAATAGAATCATGGGTCGCGAACAATGATTCGATTGATGATAAAGAAAGAGAATTCTTGGTTCAGTTCTCCACCTTAACGAAAGAAAAAAAAAGGATTGATCAAATTCTATTGAGTCTGGCTCATAGTGATCATTTATCAAAAAATGACTCTGGTTATCAAATGATTGAACAACCGAGGCCAATTTACTTACGATACTTAGTTGACATTCATAAAAAGTATCTAATGAATTACATAAATTTGAACATATTTTGGGGTATATGACTTGATAGTTATCAAGTGATTTTGTTCACAAACAACTGAAATTTGCTGAATTATTTTTGGGTATAGGTTTGAACATATTTTAGGATATATGACTTGATAGTTTGAACATATTTTATTCACAATATTTTAGGGTTTATTTTATGCTTATTTGGTCCATGTAAACTTTAAATGGTATGTTGAAATATATGAAGAGTAATATTTTTATATGTTTTAATTCATTATTTTTACATCTATTTTTAACTCCAACTTAAATATAAAAAGTTCACTATAAATTTGAACAATAACATAACAATTCTGAGATTTAAAACCAAATGCATCTATTACATAAAATTTCATTACATAAGCCTAAGTCCAACAACCATACTCACACCATCAAAACATTATCAAACCTAATACTAGTGAACCCAAAAAAATAAAACATTTCAAGACAAATCTCAATTTGAATTCTAGTACCAGTAAATCACAAAATGCCAACAACCATACTCACACCATCAAAGTTAAATAAACCAAATCATAACAATACATACAACCAAAATGATAAACCAGCAAAGTCTTTCCTTCATTCTTTAAACTTCATTTTTTTGAGTCTCTTCAACAGTCTCGGAAGAACAACTCTTACACGTGAGATCATTGGAGGATCAAACCAACTGAAAAATCGACAAGTACAATGCAACAAACTTTCATGGTTCTTGCAGCCAAAGAACCTCCTTTCAGGATTGTCAATGGACCACAATGTTTCCAATTGCGCCGAAATTTTACTTTCAGTACACCAAAAATTTAATAGGTTCTTCCATTCCATCGTCCCTTCATCCTTTTACTTCCATCTACTATCGACAAAATGAATTAGAAAATGGTAAAGAAGGAACGAATTAGGGATTGCACATTTCAAAATTTAAAAGAGGGGATTAGTAAAACGATGTCGTTTTGTGGGGTATTTTTATTGTAAATATTAATTACGTGAAAAATATATTATTATTTTATATAAACAGTCAACACCGTCACATTTTTTGACATGTCATCACGCCGTCCATGATTTATCGAAGGGGTGGTACGATTGAATCAAGAATTAAACGTTGATGGTAAATTTAGACCAATTGAAAGTTCAGTGGTAAAAACAAGTCACACTCAATAATATGATGGTACCTGACATAATTTACCCAAAACATAATTATAATCAATTTAAATTAGTCTATTAAAATAGAGCAGTGTTTAAATCAACTTTAGTAGGCTGATAAAAATATTCAATGAATATTGGCTTTGTAATTTGATTAAGGCAATGATTAAGGTAGGCTAAGTGATTTATCATATCATTTATTATCTCCTTTGAAATTCTTCTTGCACATGAATGGGAGGAAAAAACGTGTTTCTTTCCATTAAAATGAATTCCTCAAAAATTTTTTTAATGAATTGCCGGCTGCCTTTATTGGTACTTTAAAAAACATTAAAGAAACAATTTAAAGTAAAAAACGGAAAGGAAATAAAAGAAACTCCAGAGCCCAAGTAACTGAGGAGACTCTGGTTCCCCAAACTTGAAACGCCAAAAAAGAAAAGTGCAGCCAACACCATCTTCCTCTCAAACGGTGTGATCTGGAGAGCTCAGTTGGGAAGAATGGGTGATGAGGGTTTTGGCTCTTAGCCAGGTGTTGAATAAAAACCCCCTAGAAATGGATTGAGAGCGCGTCTACGGCGGATCTAGGAAACGGCGATCCTCCTCGACCAGAGCCTGAACGGAGAGCGGGGCTTCCTCGATCCATGCCGCATCCGCCGTCGCTGTCAGACCTTCTTTCGCCATTGCATGTGCAGCTTTGTTGCCCTCTCTCTTAGTGAAGACGAATCGGCACGAGAGGAAACGGTGAGAATAGTGCTTTATATCCCTTGTTATTTGCCCCATTTCTAATAAATCAGTAACACCATTGTTTACCTTGTTTATCACCGTTCGAGAATCGCTCTCCACCACCACCGATCGGAGCCCTAGGTCGTCTGCAAATTCAAGACCTTGGAGCGCAGCTATGGCCTCTGCTACAAACGAGGAGGTAACGTTTTGATTTATTAATCCGTGGAGTAACCAAAAACGAGATCTTAATTGATATGATCTTCATCCAAAAAAATTTCTTTATTAAAAAAATAAATTGAATTTTAATGAGCACTCTTAGTAAAAAAAGGATGATGTTCATTTTAGGAGATTCGAGTTCAAACAGCTTTGTCTGTAAGGTGTGTGTCTTATCAAATGGTTTAAAAAAAGTATAAACAAATATCACATTGTAATCACATTAAAACTATTTAAAAAAAATGAATTGAATTTAAATTAATATTTTATTTTTATTTTAAAGTACAAAATTTACTGTATCATATTTAACCATTACAATGTACTAGTAGATTGTCAACCGAAATATATTTAGATTGAAATTTGAATAAACAAGGATTGAATCTATATATAGTAAGACTTAAAACAAGATAAAATCTAAACTGAAATACACACATAATAAAACTTGAATCTAAAATTTCAAAAACTCGAACATAATCATTTTTATTATGATTTTATTGATGTCGAGAATCATATAAAAATCATCGTGTGGAGAAAAATAATACAATATGATAATATTGAGAAAACAAAAAGAAGACAAAACGATAAACACAAAACACAGTCGAACCAAATAATGAGCCGAAGACAACACCTACCTAAACAGCCGCACCAACCAAGATGCACCAGCCCCTAAACCCAGGGAATTCATGGGCAATTTTTTTTTCCGCAATGCTTTCTTCTTTGCAGGATCGAACATAACTTTTACTATTAAACCAAAGCCTTATTGATTTTAGATCATAAGGAAAGCATTAACTATCAAATTATTTCCATGAAAATAGGACAATTAACCATAAGGAATTAGTTTAGGCGTAAAAACACCAAGAATATAGTTGATATTTTAGGGTAATTATTTTATACACTAGCAGTGAAAATTAAAATTTTTACAATTATCTTAGTTCCAGAGTTTAAAAATTCTAGTATAGAATGTAGGGTTAAGTGTATTAATTTGGAATTTAAGGATGATGGTTAAAATTCTCTCTATAAAAGAAAAGGAAAACACACAATACGACAATGTTCTTCCATTATCTTTATAATAGGGACAAAGTATTTTTGTTATTGAATTTGTCAAGTTTTTAAATTTTATTTTCGTCCATTTATATATATGAATTTAATAAAATTTTAAATTTAGTCATTTAAATATGTGATACTTAAAAATTTGTGTCATGTGGCACACTACAAATTTATCACAATATTTTTTTAAGAAAAAGTTTTTCATGTCAATAGTAAGACTAAAAAAGAGTTAAAAAATTCAAGTTCAAAAGGAATATAGATAGAAAAAAAAAGTTGAAATAAATTATTGGATGATCTTCATTTGTATTATTTTCTAGCTTTATTAATGCAATATCTCTTACTATATGAAAAAAGTTGTACCAGCCTGCCAAAGCATCAAATGTAGAATTAAAATCTTCACCCTACCTTACCATATCGTATACATATATGATACATAAATATAGCTATATGTAGTTTGCAGTCTAATATTTTTAGAATTATCCAATGAATATACACTTCTTTTATCGCTAGACATAAGTACACATATATACTTGAATTTTGGACATTATTGCAACTTGATTTTAAAGGACTTTTTTTCTTTCTAAAAAGAAGGCATGTTTACAGTAGATCACGTACAATATAAATTACTGCATTTAAGAAGGCAAGTTCACCCTCAACGAGGAAATATTGGTAAGTGATGGTGAAGAAGTGATTGTGCAGAAGCCTCTAAAGATGGACCCCAATCCCTTTGCAGAGCCGGGTTGTGAATCGGATAACTTCAATAGGAGTTATCCGGAATCCCCATGAGGCCTCCGAGCTACGTAACCTATGAGAGGAAGGCTCATAGGCATCCTCTGCGTTTCTCTCCTTCCCCGAGGATCACAATTTTGGCTAAGACAATGGTTGATCCTTGGTTTCGACAGATGGTTATGTTGGATTCTCTTTTGTTCGTTTGCGGCAGTAGCTTTTGTTGGGGTCAGGGAAACCATTTTGTGAACGATCCAATCTCTCACCACGGGGACACAACTCGTGATGCCTTGATAAGGACCGACATTTCGACGTGGGAAGCCTGTCTCTGGTTAGAGCTCTCAAGCACGGAGCTTGGCGTACTCCCGAAGAATTGCGGATGGGATTCACGTTTTAGTGGTCTCGAAAATCAGCCTTGGTTCTTCGTGTTAGAAATAATTAAATTTGTGTTGATTGGGCTCTTATTGTGTAGGCCCGTAACTAAATATTGTTGAAGTTGTTAGGAGGTTTATATTGTTTTTAGTTTGTTAGGCATGAGCCTATATAATGATGTAATCAGGCTTAGATCAATACACGATCAATTTCCTTTAAATAAAAAATCAGATTACTATTATCTCATCGTTCATCTCTTCTCCACTCTCACCACCGTTCACTATTCCGGCAACCATGTCGGCTTTCTCACATGGTATCATTCGCCGTGTCCATCCTGAAGCTGTTCCGTCGCCCCGCTGTTGATTGCTTCAAATTTCAGTCACCATCGCTCATCAGTTTTATTTTTTTTCGTTCAGATCGAGAATCTGTCTTTCCATTCAGATCTGTAACCTCGCCTTCAACGTCGCCATTGAAGATCCTAACGCCGTTTGTTTTTCACTGTTGTTGCGGTTTGGATCTGACATTGCTTCCGTGTTGCGTTCTGGTTCTTCCAAATTCGGTTCTTCCTATTCTACCGCTCTGTACGTTGTTGTTGTTCAGTTCATGCACTCTTGTTTTTGCATCGACGGGGGCAGCCATTCATCTACCACATGGCCAAGCCTTCAGATCTCAAGTCTGGTTTAGATCAGGCTCAAGAAATCTATTTTCTTAGTCGGTATGGCACCTGATTCAATATAATCTTCCAGATTTGTTGCTTGTCTGATCTGCCCAGAATAGATTATAGTATTTTTTTTCTAGTCTTTAGAATTTTCTACTAGTTGTTGGAATGAGGATACTCTAGCTGGAACTACATATTGCTATGATATTATTCAAAAGAAATGTTGCTGGTCGTTGCTGTTTTGATGAAAGAATGCTACTGGTGGTTGTTGGTTTGCTGAAATAATGCTATTGATAGCTTCAATTGCTGGTAATGGGTTTTCTTTTTGCATTGGAAGATTCAAGTATACTGTTAATAGATTGTTGATGTTTAGTTTTATGGTGTTTTGGTATTATGAGTCAATGAATTTGGATCCCAGCTATTGTTGAATTTTCAAATGATGTATGCGTGCATTTTACTGGGTACACTAAGGAATGCGATGAACATGTTGTGCCTATTTGACAATCTTGATTGAAGTAATTCTGGATGGATAACTTTGTGAAAGTTGAAGTGTTTGTCACTATGCATTGTGAGCTAATTGCTACTAATCTTGTTGCTGGTTGGGTAATGAAAGTTGGTGAATACTCAACTCTGGTTCATTTTTGTGTGTGTTGACTTTGCATCACTGCTATTGAATATTGGTGATTGACTTTGTGCATCTTCTGTTGATGTGTGAAAATGATATTCTGTTGGAGGAAGATTAGACTTCTGAAGGACTTTTAAAATGAAAAAAATAATGTTAGGACATAAAGGTGAGTAAAGAAGAACGAAAGGATGAAGAACACCTTCGATTCTCATTAAACCACCAAGTATGAAATACATATTTTGTTTCTGAAGAAATTCCGGATGAAAGTATGATGTTTGAAGACAGAAAGCATTTTTCATTTCGCGTATAAGCTATACCAGGCCATTGTAATTGTTCACTTGTTCAAAGAATCAACTCATTGATGTTTCAGCATCTCAACAAGTTGTTCAACTGGTACAAGTTCTGAAGCAAGGGAGTTCAATGAAGATTATCATAGAAATTGTTCATTTTTCTTCTTCTTGCAAGCTGATGATGACTTGGTTCTAAACTGTTGTTGAATGTGATGAAAGACAGTTGTATGGAAGTCTAAAGAAGAAGATAGAAAAGAATGTGACAGAAAGCATCTTTCTAGTACACTGTGAAAAAGAAAAACAGATGTACATTGCTAATCAGCAGTTCAAGGAAAGGAAAATGCATAGTTTCTGATTTTTCTTCGAGCTCCAGCACTGTGTTCTCACTCGACACACTAGATTGGATCAATTGTTCGTTAATCAACTTCAAGAAAATTTAGAAAGAAGAAAAGAAAGTAGGATGAATGTTAGAAATAATTAAATTTGTGTCGATTGGGCTCTTATTGTGTAGGCCCGTAACTAAATATTGTTGAAGTTGTTAGGAGGTTTATATTGTTTTTAGTTTGTTAGGCATGAGCCTATATAATGATGTAATCAGGCTTAGATCAATACACGATCAATTTCTTTTAAATAAAAAATCAGATTACTATTCTCTCATCGTTCATCTCTTCTCCACTCTCACCACCGTTCACTATTCCGGCAACCATATCGGCTTTCTCACACTTCGGTTTTAAAATCTTTCACCTTCGCTCTGGCAAGGATGAGGATATTAAGAGAGCATTCACCTGGATCATAGGGGCTCTCGTTATGGTTACGATCGGTTGTTGGCGTCTTTGCTTTGTGTTTTTTGCTGGCTGCCTCTCTGGTGGCTGGTCGGATTGGCTCTCGAGCCTTTGCTGTAGGTTGGCCATGTTTGGCATTTACGTGGGTGCATGGCGGTTGTGCCTGGACCCCACGTGCTTGGGTGTTTGTTTTCTTTGCGTTGTCTTTTTTATCCTTTTATGATGAATGGAAAGTTTCCTTTTGAACAAAAAAAAAACGGAGACAATAATTTCACATCGAAAAAAGGGTCTTGAAATATATAAACAATGGTATTGTGCATCCTATCATGCATGTTTTTTGGGAAGAGGGTAATAATCCCGTGACAAATGATATCAGAGCGGCCCTTTGACTGTTCGATTTGATGCCGAGCACCTATGAGTGGGGTAAAATAATAATAATAATAATAATAATTTATATATATATATATGTATATGAGATAAAATTTTGATACACAGGCTGTGTAAAACTAATTTTTCATAAGCGTACATATTTACAGTATAAAACTCAAATCTTAAATTTCTAGCCTTAACCCTAAAAAACTACACCCTATACCTTAAACCCTATATCATAAATTCTAGGGTAAACTACTCAAATGGTCACCTTACTTTGCAAAAAGTCGCGATTTGACCATCTTACTTTTTTTGAAGCAATTAAACCACCAAACTATTTAAATGGTATCAATTTGACCACCAGCCGTTAGAGACTAACGGCAGGGTGACATGGCCAGTTAAAAAAAATGGGTATAATTGCATATTTAATTCCTGCTATTTACACATTTCTTTCAATTTAGTCCTACTTTTAAATTAATAAAATAAATAAATTATTTAATTAAGCGGTGACACGTGTCAACACCTTATTGGATGACTTTAATTATTTATATTTGATTTTATTAATTTATTTTCCTCCTCCAATCAGGTGGTGACACGTGTCACCACCTGTTTGAAGCAGAAAAACAAATTTCAAGCTTTTGCTTGAGAGGGGAATCAAACCTGTGTGCTCATAGAAAAACAAATTTCAAGCTTTAGTTTTCCAAATTAAGTATATGTGCCTTACATTTTCTACATATAATCATCGAATTAATTTCATATATATAACCCTAAATCTTAAACTTTAAACCCTGAACACTAAACCCTAGATATTTTAAATTAATTTCACATATATAAACCTTAAACCCTAACCCTAGACCCTAAATATTTCAAATTAATTTAACATATATAAACCTTAAACCCTAAATATTTCAAATTAATTTAACATATATAATCATCGAATTAATTTAACATATATAACCCTAAACCCTGAACACTAAACCCTAGATATTTTAAATTAATTTCACATATATAAACCTTAAACCCTAACCCTAGACCCTAAATATTTCAAATTAATTTAACATATATAAACCTTAAACCCTAAATATTTCAAATTAATTTAACATATATAATCACCGAATTAATTTCACATATATAACCCTAAACCTTAAACCCTAAATCTTGAACCCTAGATATTTTAAATTAATTTCACATATATAAACCTTAAACCCTAACCCTAGACCCTAAATATTTCAAATTAATTTCACATATATAAACCTTAAACCCTAAACCCTAAATATTTTAAATTAATTTGAAATATTTAGGGTTTAGGGTTTATAAATGTGAAATTAATTTGAAATATTTAGGGTTTAAGGTTTATATATTTTAAATTAGTTTGAAATATATAGTTTGAAATCAATTTGAAATATTTAAGGTTTAGGGTTTAAGTTTTTTATATTTTAAATTAATTTGAAATATATAGCTTGAAATTAATTTGAAATATTTAGGGTTTATGGTTATAAATTAGTGAACTTAATGTTTAGGGTTTGGGCTTTAAGCTTATAGATGTAAAAACCAAGAAGAGATATTGTTGAGAAATATTTTGATATAACAATTATGTGAAAAATGTTTTAGACTTGTTTAAAGATTTCAAAAATAATTCAAAAGTCCTTAAAACTTGAAAAATATGTTTAAAATATTTTTAACTTTGCACCTATATCGAATATATATTTTAAAGTCAAAATTTAGCCAAAATTGGGTTTTTGAGTGAAAGTTTCGAAACCATAATATAAGGTTTCGAAACCTCTATGGGCAGTAAGCTATTGTTTTTTGAAACCTTAACAAAGGTTTCCATACCTCTGAGTAAGGTTTGGAAACCTTGGCACAAAGGTTTCCATACCTTAGTAAGGTTTGGAAACCTTGGCACAAAGGTTTCCATACCTCTGAGCAAGGTTTGGAAACCTTGGCTCAAAGGTTTCGAAACCTTTACAAGGTTTCGAAACTTTGGCCCTGTAACGGCTCCAAACGGCTATAAAACGACTAGTTTTTCAAATCCCCTCTTAAGGTTTCGAAACCTCTTCAAAGGTTTCGAAACTATAGTGCAGGAGAGCATTTAAAGCTCGACTTTAATGGCTTCCAACGGCTCCAAAACATCCCCAACGGCCATAAACGGCTAGATACTCATTCCACACTATAAATACACCCCAAGGACACCTGAAGATAGCAAGAAACAATATCCAAGCTTCATGTTCAAGAGAAATCGAGCTTAAGTCTTCATTTCCTTTATTTCTCTTGTAAATATTGTATAGAGAGTGTTTTGTTTTTCAGTGTTTTGTTTCTTTACACTCTTGTGAGCTTAGTTCTCGTAAACACCCACCTTGTGAGGTATATTTGTTTACATCTTTCTATCCTTGTATAAGGAGAGGTTCTAGTTTAGCCTTGAGAGAAAAACTAGAGTGGTTCTATCTTAGCCATTGAAAAGATAGGGTTGTAAGGTTACCCTTTGTCCTCAAAAGGAAGAATTCATTGTTGAGTGAATTGGGAAATCCTTAGTGGTGTGCTAAGGTAGTGGATGTAGACTCGGTTGAGTAGTCAAACCACTCTAAAATCATCGTGCAAATTGTCTACCTTTATTTCGGTTTTAGCCAATTCAACAACCAAGCTTTTACAACCCTCCTTGACGGTTTCGGTGATCGATTCGAGCGTCCTAAAAAAAACCCAACAATTGGTATCAGAGACTCGTCTCCATCGAAGGACTAACATCCAGGAGTAAAGATCCAACGCTCGTAGTCCACCGTACAAGAAAATGGCAAGCGGTTCTACAATGATTTCATTTGAAGAAGGCCGCTCTATCATGTGTCCTCCTCTCTTCAAAGGAGAAGGTTACTTCCAATGGAGCAACATCATGAAATATTTCATCCAAGGATTCAACCTTGATATTTGGAAGATTATCATAAATGGACATTCGGAAGCTCCTAAGAAGAAGAAGAAAAGGAGTGTCAATGACACAAAGAAGGACCATCTCAATGCAAAGGCTATGCACATTCTTCTCTGTGCCCTAAGTGAAGAGATTTCCAAGAAGGTCTCCCCATCCAAAAATGCCAAAGAAATTTAGGAGAAGCTTGAGAAATTCTATGGGAAAGAAGAGAAGAAAGATGATGCTTCATCATGTGCAATCCTCCCCTCAACACCTAAGGTGGATGGTGTTTTGGCTCTCGATGAGCCCGAGGTATCTTCTAACTTAGATGAATTAAATTCACATTCTTTTGATGAGTTACAAGATGCATTTAATGAATTATATTTGGAATTTGAGACCATGAATTCCAAATTTAGGAAAATGATTTCAAAACTCGAAACTGAAAATGATTTTCTTTTAAAAACAAAAATGGATTTTGAAAATCAAAATGAAATTTTGAAAAATGATTTGGAATTTTCAAAAACAAACAAAGATGTTTTAGAAAAGGAAAATCTTGATTTAAAAGTTAAGCTTGAAAGCTTAACAAAAGAAAAAGAAATCATTTCTAATAATTCATCTCATCCCATAATGGCAAAATGCTCACATTGCCATTATCATGGTCATTCGTTGCATACTTGTCCTATAAAGAAAAGAAAAACTTATAGGATTAGACAAGTATGGGTTCCTAAGGGAACTAGAGACATTGAAATTAATGTTAATGGATCCAAAGCAATTTGGATACCAAAATCGAAGTAAATGTCTCTTGTAGGTGTGTTGGAGCAAAGGCAAGAAAAGCAAGAATTTTATATGCTCTAGTCACACAAGTGAAGAAGATAGGTAACCTCTAAACTTAATGCTTTTATTTTTTATTTTTTTTGGTTATCTAATTTCTAATGTTCATGCATTTGAGCTTTTATTCAAATATCTAAACAAGCATGACATTATTTGAAAAAATTTATGCATATGAGTCTAATGGTTTCATTCATATGTTTGCATAAAATTTTTTTTAAGACTTGGATAAATTGAATTTCACGTGTTTTAAATTGATTTGATTCAATTTTGAAATTCAATGCCTTTAAGTGTCAAGTTTTGTGCTAAAAACTTAATGGAATGCTTGAGTAAGGGGGAGCCAAATTTTAAAACAATTTTTTTTTAATAAATTTTTTTTACCTCCATTGTTATTTTGAGCTTAAAGTATTTTAAATTCTTTTTGATATAACAAAAAGGGGGAGAAATGTTTTGAAAAATTGTATTTTCAAATGAATAAGGGGGAGCTACTTACTTTTCAGATTTTCATCTCTTATTCACATTTTTAAGCGTTTTAAACTTGAAGGGGGAGAATCCCAAACAATTTTTCAAGTTGGTTTTATTATATCAAAAAGGGGGAGATTGAAGAACTAATGTTTTGATATAATAATTGGAAAATGTGTTGGACTGATTTAAAAAGAATTTAAAACATTTCCAAAGTCCAAACAACTTGAAATTATGTTTAGGGAAGTTTTCAAACCGTTTCGATACTCCCACGTAAACCCCATTGTTATTATGTACTATAAAGATTTGAATTATTTTTGATATAACAAAAAGGGGGAGAAATAAGTGAAAAATTAAGGGGGGGCTTTTTGTCAAAAACAATTTTTCAAAGAAGTTTTGTTATATCAAAAAGGGGGAGATTGTTGAGAAATATTTTGATATAACAATTATGTGAAAAATGTTTTAGACTTGTTTAAAGATTTCAAAAATAATTCAAAAGTCCTTAAAACTTGAAAAATATGTTTAAAATATTTTTAACTTTGCACCTATATCGAATATATATTTTAAAGTCAAAATTTAGCTAAAATTGGGTTTTTGAGTGAAAGTTTCGAAACCATAATATAAGGTTTCGAAACCTCTATGGGCAGTAAGCTATTGTTTTTTGAAACCTTAACAAAGGTTTCCATACCTCTGAGTAAGGTTTGGAAACCTTGGCACAAAGGTTTCCATACCTTAGTAAGGTTTGGAAACCTTGGCACAAAGGTTTCCATACCTCTGAGCAAGGTTTGGAAACCTTGGCTCAAAGGTTTCGAAACCTTTACAAGGTTTCGAAACTTTGGCCATGTAACGGCTCCAAACGGCTATAAAACGACTAGTTTTTCAAATCCCCTCTTAAGGTTTCGAAACCTCTTCAAAGGTTTCGAAACTATAGTGCAGGAGAGCATTTAAAGCTCGACTTTAATGGCTTCCAACGGCTCCAAAACATCCCCAACGGCCATAAACGGCTAGATACTCATTCCACACTATAAATACACCCCAAGGACACCTGAAGATAGCAAGAAACAATATCCAAGCTTCATGTTCAAGAGAAATCGAGCTTAAGTCTTCATTTCCTTTATTTCTCTTGTAAATATTGTATAGAGAGTGTTTTGTTTTTCAGTGTTTTGTTTCTTTACACTCTTGTGAGCTTAGTTCTCGTAAACACCCACCTTGTGAGGTATATTTGTTTACATCTTTCTATCCTTGTATAAGGAGAGGTTCTAGTTTAGCCTTGAGAGAAAAACTAGAGTGGTTCTATCTTAGCCATTGAAAAGATAGGGTTGTAAGGTTACCCTTTGTCCTCAAAAGGAAGAATTCATTGTTGAGTGAATTGGGAAATCCTTAGTGGTGTGCTAAGGTAGTGGATGTAGACTCGGTTGAGTAGTCAAACCACTCTAAAATCATCGTGCAAATTGTCTACCTTTATTTCGGTTTTAGCCAATTCAACAACCAAGCTTTTACAACCCTCCTTGACGGTTTCGGTGATCGATTCGAGCGTCCTAAAAAAACCCCAACAGATATATAAAAGGTCTGGTGATTTGAAGCACAAAGATGTGATTGGTGTAGTGGCTAAACCACTGCCTTTCTTCCATGAGCACACAGGTTCGATTCCCCTCACAAGCAAAAGCTTGTATTTTGTTTTTCTCCTTCAAATAGGTGGTGACACGTGTCACCACCTGATTGGAGGAGGAAAATAAATTAATAAAATCAAATATAAATAATTAAAGTCATCCAATAAGGTGTTGACACGTGTCACCGCTTAATTAAATAATTTATTTATTTTATTAATTTAAAAGTAGGACTAAATTGAAAGAAATGTGTAAATAGCAGGGATTAAATATGCAATTATACCCATTTTTTTTAACTGGCCACGTCACCCTGCCGTTAGTCTCTAACGGCTGGTGGTCAAATTGATACCATTTAAATAGTTTGGTGGTTTAATTGCTTCGAAAAAAAGTAAGATGGTCAAATCGCGACTTTTTGCAAAGTAAGGTGACCATTTGAGTAGTTTACCCTAAATTCTAAACCTTACAACCTAGACTCCTAAACTTTAAATCCTAAACTCTAACGCTTGAAATTAAAAGGCATGTGCACGTGTAAACTTTAATTTACACGACTTATGTATCAAAATTTTTTCCAAGTATATATGTGTATGTGTATGCGTGTTGATAAAAACGACAGTCGAAGCAATTGAAGAGAAATAGAAAGAGAGATTAAGAGGGAAAAGATGACCTAAAAGAATTGAAAAGGGAAAAGAGGGAAAACACCATATTAGCCAAATAGAGAAAAGGAATCTCAGAAAATCTTCTATTAAAAATAAATTGGACTTGGCTTATTCAATTTGTTATTGGGCTTATATAGACAAGCAGCCCAATGTTAACTGTCCAACAGAATTCAGCTGGTTAACAACTCAAGCTAATCGCCTAACAAACTCAGCTCAACATATAATACTCTTTACGTGTGTGTGAAGTTGATCTTATCTATCCATTTTACTCATCTAATAACCATGCATTAGTGTAAAACTAGTTGAGTTTTACATAGTGTAAGTATATATCTTCAATGCAAATACCGAAAAAGAACCAAAATAAAAAGAAAGTTAATTTGACATCTAATTTTTTATGACCAATTAAGTACTTGAATTTGGTGTCAATGTTCAATTTGATATCTAAAGTCATTTTTGGATACCAAATCGTATATTTACCCTGAGAAAATAGTTTTTTTTTGTTACAAATTACAAAAAAAAATCCATTTGTCAATTTGTTTGCCTTACCATTTTTTTACCATTTATGGTCGTTTTTTTCCAATTTTTTAAAAATCGTTTTTATAATTAAGTGGTCAAGTAACTACTTTGGGTTCAAACGATTAAACCAATTCATCCAATCCAATTTCAAAGAAATTTTTACTTTGACTAGATTGCCTGAACAAACTCAAACAAGAAGAAGAGGCAATTGGGAAGAAAATCACAACATGGACCATCAAGAGTTACATCCCTTATTTTATGTGTACTTACAAAGTTGAAAAGGATTGGAATCTTCTCCTTTTGGGGGTTATTATCCATATAGGTCTCCAATAGAAGTAATTCTTCAAACTCACTTACAAAGTCGTAATGTTTAATTTGTTATCTATTTTTTGTTCAATTAGGTATTTAAACTTTTTTTTTGTTTCAAATAGATATTTAAACTTAGTTTGTTATCTATTTTTTTGTTCAATTAGATATTATTATTATTATTATTATATTCAAATGATGAATCAAACCTAATTTTGAAACACAAATCAAAATTAACGAATCTAATAAGGTCCAATTAAGAAAAGTTAAGGTCACACTCAACACAAAGTTTAAAGGGCCAAAATTCAACCCTGAAAGGACAAGTGGGGGGGGGGGGGGAATCCAAGAAATGGCTTATCGTATGAATCTTTTCTGTTTTTGATGAGACCCATTTGACCCACATCCCTAAACCGCCGCTTAACCTATGAGGCCCAAAACCCAACCATCTTCTACGAGCTTAATGTCCAAAAAAAAAACAAATTTTTTTTGCCATTTTCAATCTCTTAGGTATACCTCAACACTAAAATCTTAAGTCTTAAATCTAAAAATTTAATTTTAAAAATAAAATTTTGCACCATACATTTTAAACTCTAATCTTAAACCTTAAACTTATTTTTTTAGTCTGAAATATATAGAACACAAAAAGGAACAGAGGAACATCGAAAACATAAAGATAAGACCTCAAACCTATTATGTCATGTAGATAGATAGTAAAGGTACAATTAGGGGTGTAAACGAGCCGAGTCGAGTTCGAATAGTGCTAAGCTAGGCTCGGCTCGTTAAGATTTCGAGTTGAGTTCGAGCTTGAGTAATTACTAACGAGTTTGAAAAATCTGAGCTCGACTTGGCTCGTTTAGAACTCGAGCCGAGTTCGAGCTTGATTCGAGCCCAATCGAGTCAAGTGTTGATCGATCTTTGACTGCATTGGACTCGAGTAACTCTTCATCTGTCACATCTCATTTAAAGTCTTATGAAGGAAAAACTTTGATACACAAGTTGTATAAACTCAAGCTTGCTAGTTTTAGGGTTTAGAGGTTTAGGTTGTTGGGTTTAGAATTTAGGATTTAGATTTTTAGGGTTTAATACTTATGTTTAGGGTTTTAAGAATTTAGATTTTAAACTATAAAAACAAAAAAAAATTAGTATATTATATTTTCGAGTAGCTCGTGAATTTTTCGAGTCGAGTATCAAGTAGCTCGGCTCGTCAGGAACTTGAGCTGAGTTCGAGCTCGAGTCAAGCTTTGACCGAGTCGAGCTCGAATAACTCGCAATCTGTTTCGTCTCATTTACAGCCCTAGGTACAATAATATGTTATGGGCATATACAGGGGTGTATCCTTTAATGGACTAGTGGGGTAGCCCCCACCCATTTTTTGAAAATTCAAAATTTGTCCCTTAAATTATTTTAAAATTTTAATTTGCCCCCTTAAAGATTTTTAAAAGCTCATATTAAACTTTAAATTTTTAAATATTTTAATTAAATTTCCACTCAAATTTTTAATTTTTTTTAAATCTCTCAAAATTATTAAAATATTTTAGTTAAACTCTCAAAATTTTTAAAATTTTTTGTTTAAGCCTCTAAATATTTTAAAATTTTAAGTTGATCCCCTCAAATTTCTACTTGAACATATAAATGTTCAGGTGTTCTCCAGGAGATGGTGTGATAGATACATAATCTCTTCTTTAATTTGGTAAACGATCCCATTCACTCATCACACAATCCATCACTTGTGTTAAAATACCGTCATGCACCATCCTATGCCATGCATGGCACTATGGCAGGGGCGGATGCATATGTCTTCTATAAGTAGCATATGCATCCATTTTTGAGGAAAATTTTAAGAATATAGTGTAATTTTAAAAAAAATATTTTGTATACATATTTATATATAAAAAAAGTTGTATTAAAATTTTGAACCTCTATTTTTTAGATTCTAGATCTACCACTCATGCATGATAAGAAAAATAGTTTATGTAAGAAAACATATTTAAATAAAATCTTGTTCGATTAATGATTATATATAGGCTGATAAAAAAAACATTTGTATAAAAATATATTTTTGTAAATTATAAATTATATATAATTAGAGCCGCTACATATTTGTTTCAAGAAATCAATGACGAATAAGTTACGAAATGCATATAATAATGTGTTATTTGCAAGTTGTGTAAGGCATTCACTGCACCCATATCGGGGTGGCATCAGGAATAATTGGATCTGCCATAACCTGTAATAGGCCATTCAAAGTGGGCATTTGGTCTAGTGGTATGGTTCTTAGATCTATCGAATTCTCGGAATGCCCCAGAAGTTTTTTCTTTATTTGTTCCATTTTTGTGTCTTAAATCTATCGAAATCTGCAACAAATAGCACTACTTTTAAGTGCAAAAATGCAAGCTGACCACATGCCAGTGCAGTGCTGTAATCTAATCATTCTTAGAAAAAGGAAAATTGTCTTAACCCTGCAAAATAAAAAGGGGAATGACCAACGAATTTAGTTTAAAAAAAAAACACAAAACAAAAATGGCTAGAAAAAAGAAATACGCCTTTTATTCTTCTTCCCCAGTACGAAGTATGCCAATTTGTGTCATTCTAAGCAATCACCTAGCTACCCTCCATGGTCTTAGCCTCTTCTCTTGCACCAGTAGGCAGTAACCCCTTCAACCAAAGGTCAAAACAGGATTCAAGCCTTGCTCAACAAAATTATGGATAGACTTTACTGTTTACGCCCGAAACAGTTGCACAAATAAAAGACGATATACCATTTAACCTCAATCGGAGCTGCATTCCTTCGGTTAAGGATAAAACCGTGTTTGAGGGGGTCTTCGACCCGCAGAGCAACTCTAATACTGACAGCGCCATTCCATTGGACTTTACCATCTTCATTCATCGTTGACCCATAGAAGGTTGGGAATAAATTTCCTATTTTCCTAATGTTATCGTGTGTGATAAGGGCGATGGGAATGTCGTGAACTTGAACCCAGAACTCTTCCACTTCTTCAAAGGTTTTATCCGGTAGCCACTCCTTGAGGATGAGCAGGCGATCTTGGATGGACCAAGGTCTTTGTCCTAGAATTCTGAGACGATCTTCAGGGTTTGAAAACAGGAACATGTTCTTTCCGAGATCGTGGCACTCTATATCGGAACACATCCATGCTTTCGTGACAATGGCAATATGGCATTAACCGTGAGAACTTTAAAGGGAGAGGCTGATAGAATCTTTCCTACTAAGGTATGATTCTCAATGGTGAAGTTGACTTCATTGTCTTCATTAAGGTCAAGTTCTTCAATGTCTTTCTTTGGCAGATTTTCCGAGCCAGGTTGGTTCAGAGACGAGGTATTTAACACATTAAAGCTTAACTTGCAAGATGGTAAGTTGGATTCCATGGTCCGGTTGGTTAAATGCATAAAAACACGTTATGACAGTGAGGTGGAAAAGGGAGTAAAAGCAGTGTGTCTTGAAGTATTTAAGGAAAGGGTTTGCCCGAGTTCTAGCTTGCTTTTTTTGTTAGGTTATTTAAAATTTTCATTGATTAATATGGGCCGATTCATGTCGTATATTTAGTATTCGTGAATGAAAATATTTAATCAAGCTGCTTAAACAATATCAAGTTGCTTACCACAAATAACTGTCGTATAAATAAGAATATTTAATCAATTTACCCTATTTATTAGAATCTAGACTATAAAATAAAACTATTCATCAAAATTTATAGCTAGAAAATATTAAAAATTAAGATGTTCTAGGGTTTGATTTTCTTTATACAATTTTAATAATATTAAAATTGTGTCTATTCTACCAATAACCAATTGTTACAATAAGATGAGATTCTAGGTCCTTTAAACAATGTTAGAGTTTTACAATATGATATTATGAATAAAAAAAAATTCTATAAAACTCGATCCAAAATAGTCGACCAATGAGTCAGATATCGGTAGTTAAATAAAAAACATATATGTTTGGATAATATTAAAAAAATTATTACTTAGTTGCAATTGAAAATAAAACATGTTGATTAAAAATTAAACCATTGAAGTTTTCAAAATTTTAAATTAAAAATAGAAATATAAAGTTAAAAAGATATTTTTTTTGAATGAAAAGTTTTTTTAATAGTCTAAAGGTGATTACAAGGTAGTATTGTTCATAAATATTCTTAAATAACTTAAATCTTTTGAAATTGATTTTCGTATAAATAACTCAAATTTGTATAAGGGTTAAAGCACTTGAAAAATCCCAACTAAAATAAAAATTGCTCTGGGTGATAGAGATCTTATGCTTGATATTTGAGTCAATTATAAATAAGCATTAGATACATATTTATGAATCTATAATATCCGAATTCGTAAAATATTTATAAGTGGTCCATTGAAGTTTAAAAAGAGTTCTACAACAAACAATCTACTAAGAAAATAAGAATACATCAGATATGCTGAGTATCATAGCACGGGCATTTGGTCTAGTGGTATAATTCTCGATTTGGTGCGAGAGGTCTTGAGTTTAATTTTCAGGGTGCCCCAAAACTTATTTTTTATTTTTCATTCCATGTGGTTCTCTATATTACATTCGATTTTTTTTTTTATCAGAGGAAGTAGTGAAACTCTAATAGCATAGTACAGAACTTTATCGAGTTAGATTGATCTGTTTTCTAACAATTCTTAAGAAATAAAATAAATAGGTTGTATGGATTATCTTTGCATGTGGACAAGCTATCCTCACACCTGAAATAATGGTCATTCGACAATAAAATGCTACATAATCTTTGTAGCATCAGTACACAATAGATCGGCCATAACCTGTGGAAGATAAGGTATTAACCCATACTCAACATTTGATCTAGTGGTATAATTCTCACTTTGGGACACGGTGCGAGACTACGAGAGATTTCGAGTTGTTTACATGTTTGTTTTCAGACAAAATTCCTTTGAAGTTAATAAAACTAAATAAATTATCCTAATTCATAAGTTAATTTTGTGAACTTAGCATTGAATTGTAGATGATCAAGGATACGTTGAACCACATCAAATGTGAGAGATTGAAAAACTTGTCTTCCAAAAATAAGTTCATAAAAAATTTCGGTGCAAGAGGTCTCGAGTTTGATTATCCAATTGAACACACATTGGAGGACCAGTTTAAAATACAAGGAAAGGGCCAACAGGGTTGACAAATAAAACAACATTTTATAATAACTGATTCATTATATGAATCATTTGTTACTGACGAAACTCGCTAATCATATACATGTTAATCAAATATTAACTAAAT